>CM038120.1:10457586-10949434 GCA_001642375.2 Mentha longifolia | reverse complement strand
CTTTTCCCTATATTGAGTGATCGAGTGATACACACACTTCTTATGAGGTCCAGGGTTGAATGTGCTCAAGTGATTGAGTTCTAAGCTAGGATAGTGAGTGATTTTATGAATTCTTGGCTTGAATTGATAATTTCCTTGAACTAAAATAGTTTTTGAAGTGATATGAGGCATCGATGAACTCAAAATGCACACCTCATACGTGTTAAGTATTTTGATTGTTCGTTTCATTGTTCGGGATGAACAATGGCTTAAGTTTGGGGAAGTGATTAACACGTATTTTATGTGCATGTTGAGTACATTTGGAGTGGAATTCAAGTTTGAATGTATGTGATTTTGAGTGATTTTCTTATGGTTTTGCTAGGTTGCTTGCATTCACGTTTTTCTCATTTTCTCGAGTTTTGTTATGCATTATGTAGGAAAAATGAAGAACATATTTGGCCAATTAAATTATTCCATGTCGAAGAGGAGTTTGTTAGGAAGCCATAGCAAAAAGAGGATCGAGAATCGGAGTTCGGACGAGGAAGAACGAGCGAAAACCGTGGAACTGCGCAAAGGAGAAGATGCTGACGCGGACTGGGCCGCGCCATAGACCGCGTCCGGAAACTGAAAATGCTGTAATTTTTTTACGCGGTCTGGGCCGCGCCCTGGCCCACGTGGATCCCTTCTCTACACCTATTTCGGGCTTTGACCGTTTGACTTTGGGATTTTTATGATTTTCAATATATAAAACATAGAATTAACCCCCTTTTTGGGGATCTTTAACTTGAATACACTCTCTAGAACCCTAATTCCATTTTCCCTCTTTCTATTTTGGTATTTTCATCAATTGTTGAAGATTTACTTTGAAGATTTGAAGATCCTTCCACTATTTTGTTCTATTTTGAATTCTCTTTCTTTTAAGCATGATTTTATTTATTTCTTATGGTTTATTTTTCTTAATCATGTCTAGCTAGACCTCTTGGTGATTCCAATTATATATAGATTAGGGATAAGTGATGAGATTAGTCTCTAATCTATGAATTTACCTTCTAATTTCATGTTCATTTCTCTTGGAGCTATGTTTTATTATGTAATTATGCTTGATCACCATAGTTGCATATCAAGTGTTTGATCTAATGCTTAGGAGGCTTGGATTAGATGCTAGGATTAAGAGATTTGCATGCTAGAGAATAGTAGGGATAAAGAACTCCATAAGCTTTTGGGAGTTAATGAATTGCTTGATATCTTAGTAGGACTTTTCATTAATCTACTTGACTTCATTGCAATGAGAGTTGAGTGAATCATACTTAGGAGGTTTCCCAAATGAAATTGGATTAAAATAGCTAATTCTAGTTAAAGTCTTACATCCCTATCACTTAGACCTAGTTGAAGTATAATTGGAATCACATTCATTTCCTTATTGAATTCTCGTTATTTGCATACTTGTTGATTGTTTAGTTGAACCTTAAGCTTATTATGTACTGTCATTGTCATTAGTTAATCAAAAACCCAAAAACATACTAGTTGGTAGCTTGAATAGTGATTAGGTAGCTAGATTACTACTTGAAACTCATACGTCAAAATATTTCTTGTAGATTCGACTCGATTATACTAAATCGATTATCATTGCATCATTTACCCTAAAAAGTAGAGCGATCAGTGCCCCTTTGCTTAGAAGCCCTTATATGAGCCGCTCTTTGTCCGTGCCTCTGTGCACCGGCGATCACTTCGTACTTCTACCCCGTTCATCACATCGATGCTCATTTTGTGTCTAATTTATTGTCAATTATCTTTAACCAAAAAAAAAATGAGATATTCTTTTTATAAAAATCTGACAATCATAGAAATCGCTACATACTTAAAAAAATCATAAACTTCTTGGTCAACGGGGCACTTGAAAATCGTAGTAGAGTCAAGGCCTAAATATTTATACATATTAATAAAAAATGTTAGATATCTGAAAGAAATATTTTTCGTGTAGTTATACAAATAAGTGTCAAGTAGTTTGTTAAGAAAGTTAATTTAGATCGGCAAACCAACACGAGTAGCTTGACAAAAACAAACAAATGTTTATAAGGACTAAAAATTTATAGCAAAAAAGAAAAGTAGAATGGGTCAAACGGGAAATAGCCCAAGCCTGGTGGGTTGGCCCGAATAATTAATATATATATATATATATATATATATATATATATATATATATATATATATATATATATATATATATAGAAGTTGGGGTTGAAACAATGCTCATTTTGTATATAATATATAGTCAAGTATCTTTAATTAAATGCATGACATGACATAAATTTCGTTACGAAATTTGAAAATCATAAAATTGAGACATACTAAAAAAATTTCAAAAAGAACTTGGCCTAAGGGCCACTTGAAAATTGAAGTAAGGTTATGGCTAAGATATTTTAACTCAAAAGTAATTTAGTCCGATCTAATGAAACTGAAAATTACCTGAGCCTGATAGGAATGGCTTGAAAATAGAATGAGTTCTTTGATGATGTGTGATTTCGCAACGGAATATATCAAGCCATATCGAAACTTTTTATGACAATTCATTGGAAGTAGTATTACACGCATTGAATTATATAAAAAATAAATCACTAATTATAAAGGTATCATTTATCGGGTAGTTGTATTCGTTAAAAATCTCGAGACATCTATTACAAGTGATTTTACAAAGTCTCGAGACATCGAATAAAAAAATAAACAAGTGATTTTACAAAGTCGGATTAAATTATCTTTAAAGTCTACCGCTTTTTATACTTGAGGGAACCCCACTCTCAACTAACAAATGCAGTCACCTAATATTTTTTAAAATTTGTATCATAGCGAACATACATTAGAGAATCGAAGAGAGTATATAATAAGCAAATCAAATCTTATAAAACAACACAATATATATATATATATATATAGAGAGAGAGAGAGAGAGAGTTTGATTCATATGTTAATAAATTCTGGTGTGTTAAATAGGAATGATCTGGACTATTGATCTTTCAAATCTATGACTGTCATTGATTTAAGTATAGTTTCAAGGTACAATAAGCATGATTTCATTTAAGCATGAATTAGTACATTTAAAAGCACAATAATATAATAAGCATAATTTTATGCATATTTAAGCATAGTGTTGTATACCTTTAAACATTTTTAACATTTTAACACGCCATGATTTATTAGCACACGGACCGTTCCCTATATATATATATATATATATTTAATTTCATTGATTAACGCATGAGAAATTGATCGCTTTGAAATTCCCTAATGAAGTGGTGTGGGCCAGTATATCTAGAAACGTTGAAAGTGATTAATGAGATGATACACGATTCAAGTAATTAAGGTCTGACTAATGAACTCATTTTTATTCCCGGTCACTCTCACCAATTACTAAACACCATGGAAAT
Source organism: Mentha longifolia (assembly GCA_001642375.2). NCBI lineage: Eukaryota > Viridiplantae > Streptophyta > Magnoliopsida > Lamiales > Lamiaceae > Mentha > Mentha longifolia. The sequence goes on along the minus strand of CM038120.1, from coordinate 10,946,033 downwards.
AATAATAATAATAATAATAATTATAATAATAATAATAATAATAATTATTATTATTATTATTATTTACAAAAAAAAAATAATAAATTAAAGCAACTAGCCTTCCGCCTTCGCCGTGTTGCACGATTCAAATAATACGACAAGACTAATTAAACTTGGATGCAACTTGATAAGATTAGAGTCAACTTATTGAATACAAATCATTTTATTGTCGATCGATCCCGACAAGACATGAACGATAATGATGCAATAAGAAACTTCAATTTTCATAAAGCATAAAACATGTACAACTACACGTTGATACATGTTAAATTAATAGAGTCTAAAAGAGATTTAATCAGCCACACAACTCGCTACATATATAAAATATTGAATCCTTATTCAAAATGAAATAGATATTAACGTTTGTATTTCGGAAGTGATTGATAAAAGTGAATGAGTAAGTTTTCACTTTTAACAATCATCTTAAACATGAAGATTAAACGCGATAAAATAGCATCATGTCATCTTTTATAATCACATCTTATAATAATGACATAATTGCAGTAAAGTCTAGACACTAATTCAATATTTCACATGCTTTGTTCGCGTTCATCATTATGCAGACTATGTATACTTGTTTGGATTATACTCCACATCAATTCTCTCTCTCTCACACACATATAGAGAGAAATGATATGCTACTACCTCAATGGTGGACACCTTTGTGGGCACCTTTGTCGTTTTTTCGATTTGATATTATTTCGTTCGATTTTTTCAATTATTTTATATTTAGTATTATAAAAATTAATATATAAATAATTAAATCTACATAATAAATAAAAATCAAAGCTTGATTTGTCTTATTACTCATTTTTCGATGTTAGAAGGAAAAAAGAACAAATCGAGTTTTGATTTTTATTTATTTTACAGATTTAGTGATTTCTATATTAATTTACATGATACTAGAATTTAAATCAATCGAAAAAATCGAACAAAATAGTGTCAAATTTTAAAAACGAAGAAGGTGCCCACCATTGGGGGAGTAGCATATAATTTTCTCTCTCTCTCTCTCTCTCTCTCTCTCTATATATATATATATATATATATATATATATCGGATCATATGAGAACCAAACTGTAATTTGAACAATTATTTTTCTCAAGATCAACAGTTATCGTGATAATAAGATGAGTGTAACATATAATAAGCATATGATTCACAAAAAAAAAAAAAAAACATAATATCATATCTAAAGAAGCATGACTGCAAACAATCATAAATACAAATAAAAAGATATTCTCAAAAAATAAATACATATAAAAAGATGATTACACATATAGATAAGAGGGTTTTTATGGTTCTCACGGTAAGCTTGGTTCTCACATAAATCGTCACACACACACACATCACACATAAACATAATTAATTTTATGCTTATTATGTATTGCAACCATACTTACATTAATATCATATAGAAATAAATTAGTGTGTGAAATACAGTAAAACCTCTATAAATTAATACTCTATAAATTAATAATCTCCCTAAAATAATAAAATCTTTCGGTCCCGACTTGGGCATTTGTAAAAAATCATCGAATTCGATAAGATAATAAAATAATAGTTTTTCGGAAAATCCCTTTATAAATATTAGGTCCCATTAATTAAAACTCTAAATTAATAATTCATAAATATACAATTATATATATTATAGTAGTATATATCTATTATTCCTTGGTTTCTTGAGAGTGTTTGATATTGCACATTGACTAACTTTTGAACGATATTTTTCATCACCTCTGATAGATTGGATTATTTATCCATCAACAAATTAGGAGAATTATTACAAGAATACATATTAGGAAACATTTAACTAGAATGAAAATTGGTGCTTCTCTAATGTCTTCTTGATGCTACCTTGACACAACCTTTAGGGCATCCAGCTCAATGCCGTAATCCTGCAAAATAGAGCCGGAGAAACGGGGAGGGTTCCTCCTGGAAGGCACTCCGACGCTCAAGTCAGTATACGTTTGAGAAAGAAAAAGGAGATCCGCTTCAGCAAAGCTTGCAGCGGAGGTAAAGTATCTAATGAGAACGTACCTCTTCTCGGCGAGGAAGATCGAGTATTTATAATAGGGTAGAAAGTGAGGGTAAAAGAGTAATTACCTCTTATTTATAAGGTTAAACTAGTCTTTTTAGGGGAGACAAGTCAGTTAGAAAGAATATTTTAGTTATGATTAATGGTCCCCAAAGTGGACCCCACAATCACGTTTCTTCCATGCTTCATATGGGGATCTTGGTTAATGAAACAAGGGTGACGGAGGATGATCTGCACCTGATATGCTCAGATCACTAATAGATCAACTTGTAGGATCTGGTGGGATTATGGCATCTGTTCCGGCATCGCTTCTGCGCTTCAGATGCCTAACGGGAGTTGACAGATCACTCTCTATCAACTACTCCCCCCCCCCTAAATCCCTGGAATGATTCCCAGAGATTCCAGGTCTGATATGGCTTCCTTGATAAGCTAGAGGGGCGGAGCCGTCTTGTCACCTGACCACTGATCATCATTGCCCGAGGCGTAATGATGCCTTTACCTTGGGGAGATGAAACGTCTCGCATCTTTAACCCTTGATTTTATTTGGCTCCATCTGGGCCGTCTATTCTTCCCGCTATTTTTCTCTCTATAAATAGGGAAGATTCCCCTCATTATCCGGTTATCTTCTCTGACGAGAAAGGAGATTAAGTTTTGCAGCCGGAGATGTTCCTCTCTGATAATCAGTAGAGTGATGTCATCCTGTTGAGCAATCCTTCTATTAAGAGGTATTGTGATGATAGAAATGCTATATTTTAACGGAGGTTGTGTTCCGTTTTTCGGGCCTGTGATGATCCTTTCTTGTCAATCTTCATTCTTCTTGAATGAACAAGTGAAATGTCTGAGGCTTCTATTTCTTTTCTTTTTTCTTCTTCTCTCTCTCTCTCTCTTTTTTTTTTTTTTTTGAAACATCAGGGTGATATCTGATATATTTTATGTATCTATATTTCCAAAGGCATTATTGGAGTGACATCCAATTTTTACTTCTGTTAAAAACTTCCTATATATCATGTTTTTATTCTTGAATATCCGAGTGACATCTGATATTCCCTGTTTTCGTAGAAGTATGGCGAGAGTGGTATCTCGTGCTTACTTCTGTCAATAAATCCTTAAATTTTTGAATTTTTTGAAGAAGTATACATGTAAACTTCGCTCGTGTATGTGGACATGCATATACATATGCATTTAATTTCGTAGCTTGCACATATTAGAGTTAATGTGTATATATTATTTATTTTTTGGATGTTTGCCTCAACAGAATTGCCTTGTACCCTGGTGATGGGACAAAAGTTATCTTACTGATTTCAGTAGAGGGATCTGCGATCCACAAGCCTCGTGCCATCAGGTCCGTGTTATGCAGATCTCTTTTTTGAAGGATTTGCAGTTTTCAAGTTCTGTACCATCAGATCTCATGATATACAGATCCTCTTTTGGGGATTTGTGGTTTACAAGTTACCCTGCACCAGATCTGGTGATATTCAGATCCTCTCATGCCGGATCTGTGATTCGTAAGATCCGTGTTTCCAAATCCTATTACATACAGATCATTTCGTGAGAGTTCTATGATTCACGGGGCCCGTGTTCCCAGGTCCCACTACTTACATATCCCTTTTTTGAGGGGTCCGTACCCTTACCTAAGCGTATATCATACGCTTCGCAACTTTCTAGGGTTGCTTTCCTTTTCCTTTATCGGGACCCGGAACCACCGCCACTTCTCACCATCATAACTTCTCCGCCCATGTCTCATTAACGGCTGGACGTGCTCTTTAACTGCCGGTAGTGGGTGGTTTTCTTTTTAACTCCCCTCATTTAAAAGAGAGAGAGAGATCGACGCTTAGAGATTTTCCGCCATTTTTCTCTTGAAAAGCTTTCTCTGTACTTTTTTAGGAATTCTTCTTGGCCTTTTCTTCCTTCTATTTTTTATCGCAGCCAATCCTTCTTCCCAGCAATAGGTACCTTCCCTCTTCTTTATTTCTCCCTCTTTCTTTATTCGCACTAGTTTATTTCTTAGTTTTCTATTGCATTTAAGCGACAAAGAAGAATGGTTTCTTCTTCTGGGCAAAGTGCCGAGGGTAAGGATAAGAAGAAATTAGTCGAGGGTGAAGAGGAAAAAGAAGGCAGGGCTGCCGCGCAGCCACCTCTCCCTTTTGATGAATATGAACCCTCCACTGTAACTTCGTATGAATTAGGCCTAATTCTAGTAGGTTAGAGAATACTAAGGGTTTTACTATAGATATTCCGGGACCTAGTGAACGCCCTTTACTTCTTCGAGCCAATCATAAAATTTTCTGGCTCCGTCAATTGGAGGCATGTTTACGATTTCCTATTCCCCCTTTTCTATCTAGTTTAGCGACGAGATATAATATTCCTTTGAACCAATTAAACCCTGCTTCTTTTCGTAGGGCTATTTTCTTCTTTATGACAACCACATTGTATGGTGTAGAAGATCCTGTGTCTTTATTTTTTAGAACTCACGAATTGAAACATCGCGGATATCATTTATATTTTTCTCCTATAGGATGGTTTCACAAATTTTATGGCCAATATGAGTCTATAGACAGGAAATGGCATCCTCAGTATTTAACTGTAGGCTCCTTCCCCCAATTCCTGGAGTATTCCTGATATACCTCTATATGCTGAGCCTAAGATAGATAAGCCTTCTTTTGAGAAAATTACTTTGTTTGCATGGGAAAAGAATACCCTTCATGACCTGCTTAGAGAGTACCTAGCAGGTCATGGGATGTTAAAGCCACTTTTTCTCAGTGAAGAGGTATTGTCCTTTTTGGGTTTGAGGCCCGGGACTCCTTGGAATCCCTCTATGGGTAAATACTTCTTATTTCGAATTCAAATGGTTTTATGCGTGTGATTTGAATTTGGTCATGTTTTTAATTTGTAGCTGCTTTGCTTTTCCAGATATGTCGGCTAGAGCTGTTCTCCGGGAGAGAGCTAAAAAACAATTTGAGGAGCAGATGGCTGCTATGACTGCAGCTTTTGAACAAGCTCTTCCGGTTTCCGCATCTGCAGCAGCTCCTACTCCAGCTCCCATTCCAGCTTCCATGGTCACGACGGAAACCGTGACAGATCCGAGGGTTTCTGTGCCACCCCCACCTCCTACTTCACAGATCTCCCCTTCCGCAATGCCTACAGGTCCCTTATAGGGATCTGGGGTTGCTACTCTAATTCGGGGATCTGCTTCTCGGACTAAGGGAAAAACTGCTTTGCCCGGTGTAGTTATAAGGGATACATTTGCTCCCTTAGCTATTACTTCTTCTTCGACAAGTCCTCCTCACCCCTTGGCTGCTGAGGTGGACCGTAGCCTTGCTACCTGGTTTGCAGGGGCGGTTCCTCCTTCAAATGAAGACCTGGACTCACAGGCTTCTGAAGGATTCTTGTCAAATCTTTTTTCCATTACCGAAGGACCAGCTACAAAAGAGCCTAATAAATCTTTGGTCCCACAGAAGAGACCTTCGGATTCTTCTTATTCCAAGGATCCAAAGAAGAAGAAAATTTCTGCCGCCAGCGATGATCGGAGACTAAGCATGCCAATTTCTGACATTTTGGCACCCACTCCCCTCTCTATGGAGCCATTTGCCCTAGGGCATCCGAGGTATTCCAGTACCTTGGCTAGGTATGCCACTGCCAACCCCTATACGGTGGTTAACCCTCCAGAACCAGCCATGGTGGAAAGCCCTGCTTCTGAAACCACACAGGTTATGCTTCATGCCCTGCGTATGAAGGGTCTAGATGTCCCTACTGCCTCCTATAATGTTCCCGGGGTTAGCGTAAGTTTTCCTGGCACAGTTCGGGGCATCGATGGAGGTACCGCCTCCAATGTCAGCATCCCCTATGCTGAAGATTGGAGGCATCTGAACAGATTGACTTCTATGGAGCTTATCCGCCAAGCCTCCATTCACGAGATTAAGGTACTAAAAAGAGCTTTAATTTTGAAAATGTTCTTTCGTCATCTTCATAAATTATTTATTTACTTATTATTATTATTATTATTATTATGTTTAGGCCGTAGCCTTCAGATCCATGCTCTCGCTTCGAGCGTTGGCCTATGATCCCATGAAGGGGGATATGTGGGCATGCATTCTTCTAACGAGCATCTGCAAGCGGAGGTGACGCGGTTGAGGATGGCTCACAGTGAAGAGCATGCGGTCGAAGTTAAGGCTTTATAGGACCGAGCGGCACATCTAGAGAGGGAGTTAGCAGAACTGAAGCAGCGGGAGGCAGAACGAGAGAAGCTTGCCTAAGAACGGGAGCTTCAGTTTTCAGCAACTGGAGAGAGATCTGGCTGACCAGAAGACACGTGCTGAAGATCTACAAAGATCTTGCGATCAAGCCAGGGCGGATCTGGCTCAAGCATCTGAAAACCATAAAGATGCTTTGGAACGGGCTTGTGACAACGCCATCAAGAAGGGTACCGAAGCGGGCCTACGGAAGGGGCTTAGTACTGGGTCCGCGGTTGGGGCCCACCGTTGCAGATCTTATCTGATGATGACACCCTATGGTCAGTCTTTCCTCCAAGCCTTGGTGTGGGATCTACCAGAAGATTTCCTCCATTCGGAGGACTTCTGGGAGAGGATGAGTATTCCTTTAGCCTTCTGGGTTGAGGCGATTACTGAAGAGGCTCTTACTCAATTGGGATTGAGAGATAGGATGAAGGATCTGAATATTGACAAGATCCTGGACCTCCTGGAAAAAGAGAGCCCGACTCTGGAACTGAATCCCCGGTTTGATGCCCGCAACCCTTGGTACATGAGAAGCTTGCGATCTGCAACAGAGATCTTATATAGGTCTGAAGAATACGAAAGTATTCTACCTGCTTAGGAAGTGATTCCCTTCTATCTCCTCCCTCCTCAGGCTGGGATGTATGGACTTCTGGAGGAGGACTTCAAGATGGTAAGTATCCGTAGAAATTTTTACGATAAAACATTGTTTTATTATTTGTGGGCTGTGAGCTTTCATCCACTTTGTCCTTCTCATGGACTTCTTTTTATTACAGGCGCTGGGTAAGGAATCTCCTCTTCTCTGTCTCACCTTCTCCGATGGTTTTAGAAATTCTAACTTATATGTCTGTCTTTTGTAGACGGGAGATTCCTTGCAAGAGATCAAGGCTATACAGGCATCGGAGGAAGCGTCTTTTCTTCGGTCCCCGCGCGGGATCACATTGAATGGGCTCTTGAACAGCAACGCAACCTTAGAGCTCGGTGAGCCCTCTGGGGAATCGGTCCCAGCTCTTCAACTCCTCTCCCCAGCTCAAGCTCCTCCAACGGATCAGATGATGACCCAGATGCCTAGCCCGATGATGGCCCAGGAGACGACCTAGACGTCAAGCCAGATGACGGACCAAGTGACGACCCAGGTGTCAAGCCAGATGATGGACCAGGTGCCGGACCAGAAGAGTTCATCCCCCTTACCATCACAGATGCCTCAGCCTCTTCCTCACCCATTAGATCCCACCGATCACCTATCTTCAGACCCGGCAGGCGAGGCTCCTGTTCGGGAAGATTTTTCAGGGGTAGAGAGAGGAGTCAATCTACTCGAGGAAATTATGGTGGGCACTTTCGTGGGCACAACAAGGGCAACCACCCCTTCAATCGAGGTTCCTCCTCAGGTCGTCGACTCATTAGGTACTTTGACACCTGGCGCCGACCCGGATCTGCACGGGGAAACTCCAGATGGCGAGGATAAGTTGCAAGAGTAGGCCCTCTTTGTATTTCGAGGATGTAGATGCGCCATGTTAGTGGGATTGGCTCCACTAGTACTCTTTTTTTTTTCCGTATCATGTATAATTTTTACGACTTGCGTATACTGTTTGGTTGTTGTATGTATTTTCATTTCATTTCCCCATGTCTTGTTTTCTTTTGAAAATATTTTTGAAAATTTTGAATCAATTTTCGTAATAGATACTTGCTCTAGGAGTAAATGGATAGTAGGGGGTATACCCCTACCCCCCTCCAAGTGAATTATAAGAATACGAATGAATTATAATTCATTTCTTAAAGATGTTAAAAAGAAAAAAATCTATTTATGAACTTCAATCATAATAGATAATGGGTTGGTTTTTGCATACCTTCCCCCTTCTTTTTTTTATTTTTATCACACTACTACAATGCTTTAAACGTAATACTTCTTCATATTGTTAATATTCCAGGGTCTGGGCAAGTCCCTTCCTTCTGCATCTCTGAGTTCGTATGCTCCTCCTCTGAGCACTTTAGTGATGACATATGGTCCCTCCCAATTAGGGTCCAGTTTTCCCATTGGTTTGAGGGCATCTGCCCTTTTTAGCACCAAATCCCCCATTTCAAATCGTCGTACTTGGACTTTCTTGTTATAGACATTCCGTATCTGTTGCTTGTATCGCTCAGCTCTGTTTTGAGCTTCTGCTCTGTGCTCTTCAATCAGATCCAGATTCTCCCGGAGCAACCCCAGGTTCTGGAGTTCATCATAATTTAAGATTCGATGTGATTTTGCTTCTACTTTTGCTGGCACCACAATCGTCGATCCATATACCAAGTTGAAGGGGGACTCTCCTGTGGCCGTTCTGGGGCTAGTGCGGTAAGACCATAGCACTGAGTCTAGCTCATCTGCCCAGTTCCCTTTAGCTTTTCCCAATCTGGCTTTAATACCAGATACAATAGTTCTGTTTGTAACTTCAACCTGTCCATTGGCTTGCGGGTGGGCTATTGCCACGAAGCGCTGCTGGATTCCCATTTCCTGGCACCATGCTTACACTGATGAACCTGTGAATTGGGTTCCATTATCGGAGATCAGAACCCTGGGAACACCAAACCGGCAACATATGTTTTTCCAGATGAATTTCTTCATGGCTTGCTCCGTGATCTTGACTACAGCTTCGGCCTCTACCCATTTAGAGAAGTAGTCAATGGCGACAATCAAGAAAACCCTTCCTCCAGGGGTTGTAGGGAACTTTCCCACAATATCGATTCCCCGCTTATCAAAGGGGTAAGGGGAAGACATGGTTCTCATTCCCTCTGTGGGTCTATGAATCAATCTGCCATTTTTTTGGCAATGCTCACATTTTTTCACCAATTCTTTGGCATCTTTTTCAGTACTGGGCCAAAAGAAACCGGCCCTTAAGACCTTCCTTGTCAGATCCTTGAATCCCGTATGGGCACCTGCAGCTCCTTCATGTATCTCTCTCAATAAGTACTCCCTTTCTGGCTCAGATAAATATCTGAGGTAGGGATGCGTGAAGGATCTCCGATACAAGAACCCTTCAAGTAGAAAGAATTTTGCCATGATCATCTTTTTATGTCGATCGATGCTGGTTTCATCTTGTCCCTCAGGTTTCAAGACCTGGATGATTGGTGCTCTCCAGTCTTTAATTTCTTGTATTGTGCTAATTTCTGTTAGGCCAGATCTGGCGTCTGCTTGTAGTACAGTCAGATCTCCATCCCAGGTGCCTTCAATAGCACTTGCAATCCTGGCGAGTTTATCTGCTTCTTCATTCTTTTCCCTGGGGATCTAGATAATCTCCGCTTTCAAGAATTTAGCTAGCAAAGCTTCAGCCATGGAAGCATAAGCTATCATCCTTTCCTCATTTCTCTCGCATATTCCTAATAATTGATGTGTCACCAATTGGGAATCAGAGTAGATTTCCACTCTTTTAGCATCCATGCTCAATAAGATATGCAGGGATCTGATAAGAGCTTCATATTCAGCTTCATTATTTGATGCCACAAAATTAAATTTGATAGCGAACCAATGCTTTTTGTTGTCGGGATCTATTATGTATATTCCAACTCCAGATCCTTCTTTAGTGACAGACCCATCCACATAGGTCTTCCACATCTTTTCTTCTCTCTCATCACCCCGGTTGTTTCTTGCACAAAATCAGCTAAGGTCTGTGCCTTTATAGCTGTTCTGGGTTCAAATTCTATATCATACTCACTGAGTTCTATGGCCCATTTCACCATTCGCCCCGATAGATCTGGTTTCCCCAGCACCTGCTTGAGCGGAATGTTGGTTCTTACTAAGACCTTGTGGGATAAGAAATAGGGTCGTAACCTTCGGGCGGTGACCATTACTGCCAATGCAGCCTTTTCTATGTCGGCATATCTTGCTTCTGGTCCTTGAATCATTTTACTTACGTAGTAAATTGGAATCTGAGAAGATCCATCTTCCTTAATAAGCACCAAACTCAAAGATTCCTCTCCTACTGCAAAATAGAGATACAAGATCTCTTTTGGTGCTGGTTTTGTGAGCAATGGGAGGGAAACCAGATATTTTTTGAGCTCCTCAAAAGCGTCTTGGCATTGTTGGGTCTACTCGAACTGGCTACCTTTCCTTAACACCTTAAAGAAAGGCAAGCTTTTATCAGCAGATCTGGAAATGAAACGGCTTAAGGCTGTGATTCTGCCATTGAGTTTCTGTATTTCTTTGATGTTCCTGGGAGGAACCATCTCCAACACAGCCTATATTTTGGCTTGATTCACCTCGATTCCTCTAGGAGTTACCACGTATCCTAAGAATTTTCCTGACTGCACCCCAAAGGCACATTTGGCAGGGTTTAGCTTTAAACGATAAAATTGAGCCACAGCAAAGGCTTCCTCCAGATCCTTGATATGATCTTCAGCTTTCAAGCTTTTTACTAGTATGTCATCGACATAAATCTCCATATTCCTTCTAATTTGTTTTCTGAATATATCTTGTCCATCATACGCTGGTATGTTGCCCCAGCGTTTTTTAAACCAAAAGGCATGCTTTGGAAACCAAAAGTTCCAACACAGACCCCAAAAACCACTTTATTGATGTCATCTGGATTCATCTTCACCTGGTGGTACCCTTGGTACGCGTCCATCATCGATAATAGTTCACATCCAGATGTAGAGTCCACTATCTGATCGATTCTGGGCAGGGGATAGTAATCCTTAGGACATGCCTTGTTCAGATCCCTGAAGTCTATGCACATTCTCCACGTGCCGGTGTTGCCTTTAGGCACCATAACAGCGTTGGATAGCCATTCTGGAAATTGTACTTCCTGTATGTGTTTGGCCTCCAATAGCTTCTGTATCTCTTCTTTGATGACCTGGTCTTTTTCTGCTCCGAATTGTCGAAGCTTCTGCTTCACCGGCTTGACCTGGGGGTCCACGTTAAGACTATGTAAGGCGACACTTGGGTTTATCCCTACTAAATCAGATGACGAGAATGCGAAAACATCCACATTCTTTCGGAGGCACGCTATTAATGCTTTGGCTATCGCATCTGACATCTGCGTCCCAATGCGCGTAGTAAATCCCGTTTTATTGGGCATTAATTCTACCAGCAACAGCTCCTCAGCTGGTTGAATTTGGGAATTATTTTCTATCGTAGGATCTGTAGCCTTCATCATTTTGTCTTCAGGTCCTGCTACCCATTGGGGATCTCTCAGCTCTTCCCCATGATCTTTTCTTAGCCTCACCGGCCTTCACAGATTGTATATAGCACTTCCGCGATAGGACCTGGTCTCCCGCAACAGATCCCACCCGGTTGCCCACCGGGAATTTCATTATCAAATGGTAGGTTGACACCACCTCTTGGAACTTACTGAGAGTTGTTCTACCCAGTATTATGTTATAAGCTGATTTTTGCCTAACTACCAAGAAGGTAGTTGGTCTAGAGATCTGCAAATCTCCATCTCCCAGAGTCAACATAAGCTCTATTGAGCCTAATGACATGACTAAGCCTCCTGCAAAGCCATGTAGTGCTGTGGCAACCCCATCTAGTGGTTTGTGCAGATCCATTTGCATAAAGCAGTCTTCGAAGATTACATTCACCCCAGCTCCTGTATCTACAAATACTCTTTTTTACTTCATACCTTTCAATCCCTGCCGTAATAACCAGGGCATCTTCATGGGGATGAATCAGGGATCTATCATCTTCGATCCCAAAAGATATTTCAGGATGAGGTACTCCCCCTTCAATTTTCATCATGTCATGTTTTTCCAGCATCTGGATTCCTCTGTGATGCGCTTTGCGACTTCTGTTGGAGTCCCCTCCCGTGGGTCCTCTGTAAATTATGGAAATTACGCCTTTATTGGCTGAAACTTCTGTTGATGTTTCTTTTCTCGGGAGTTTGTCCCTTTCATCCTTACGCCTTTTGGGTTGGCCATATTCTTTTTTGATGTACTCTAATAGTTGACCTTCTTGGATGAGTTTCTCAATAGCTATTTTTAGATTACGGCACTCATTGGTAGTATGCCCGTAATCATTGTGAAATTTGCAGAACTTATCGGAAGGGGGTCGCCTCGGAGGCTGGTCCCTACCTGGGGGGATCTGTACCCCTGGTTTCTTAATCACCAGGGGATCTGGTAAGTGGTGTGAGGGATCGTTGAAATCTTTCATTTTTTTTTGGGTTCCTCCCTTCAGGAGCTCCTTTTTTCTATCTTCAGACTTCTTGTCTTTTTTGAAGGCTACATCTGCCCTTTTAGCGTTCATAGCTTCTTACATGTTTATATATTTCTGTACTCGGGATAAGAGCTCATCAAAGGTTTCGGCGGGTTTCTTCATTAATGAGGCGAAGAAATGTCATGGCCTCAATCCTTCCATAAAGGAATGTATTTTCAATGTAGCCCCCACGCCTGGGATTTCCAGTATTGCCTTATTGAATTTAGTCATATACTCTCTCAAGCTTTCAGTGGCCCCTTGTTTAATGGTTGTTAAATACAACGAATTCTTAGTAGATCTTGTAGAGCTCACAAACTGATGTAGGAAGATCTCTCTTAAGTCTTTGAATGAATGGACTGAGTCCCGAGGCAATTGTTGAAACCACTGTTGTACGGGGCCAGAAAGAGTGGTCAAGAACACCCTACATTTGACTCCCTCAGAATATTGGTGCAATAACCACAGACTCTCAAATTTCATGAGGTGTTCTTCAGGATCTCCCTGCCCCTTGTATTCACATGAAACTGATTTGAAATTCTTGGGGATAGGGTCAGTCTGGATGTCCGCTGAGAAAGGGCTATTCTCATTGACGTAATCGGGACCATATTCAGATCTGCTCTCCCTCCCCTTGCGAGCCACAGATGTGCCCATTGTCTCTTCTGTTGGAGGGACGATTCCTCCACTTTTTTTTTTCCAGATGCCTGGTGTGCCTTACGAAGCTCCTCTAGCTCTTTGGCCATGACCTTCATTTGGTCTTGTTGATCTCGGATTTGCTTTTGGAGCATATCTCTAAGAGTCGTCTCTTGACCGGTGCCTATCTCCCGCACCTCATCATTAGAGGACCCATAATCTGTGAACTGCCCATCCTCTTGGATCTGGGGTAGCTTGGTAATGATGTCCTTAAGGACTTTAGGATCTTGCGATCTGGATGCGTATTTGCCTTTCGTCTTTTCATGATTTCCCCTATTCTCGGGGAGTGGAGATGGATTAATGGGATCTGCAAGAGTACTAGCCCCGACGGCAGCTAGTCTCTTTTCCAGGGCTCCTTCCAGAGCTCCATCTATCATCACTTTCATCTGTTGTAACATCAATGTGGAGAAGCCAGATTCTCCTGCATTGCTTCCCTGGGGCATGGACATGGCCCCGGGATTGGTATTGGAGCCAGGGATAGGATGAGGCGTGTTTGCCTGTCCTTCAGCAGATGATCCCATCATCTGGGCTATGCTGGAGTGTTGATCCATTTTTAAGGAAAATCTGCAAAGATATATGCATAACTTGTTTGATTAGTGCCTAATATTAGATTAGGGCTTCTCCTTTTGTAGGAGGATAGGGAGCTTCGGGTCCGCTTGTTGGGACTTTTCCGACCATTTCCCTTAAATAATCCTGAGGATTTTTTGTTCAAGCATGAAGATAGCCTTTTTGTGCCTGGATCTTTTGCCAGGGCTACCGTTAGCTTATCTTGCTTTTTTTTTTTGTCAAAAAATCTCTCAAGTTTTATAACATGTATGTGGGGGTGATGTATTTCTACTCACCGAAGATATTAATTGTAGGTTCTCTCTTTTTCTCGAGATTTCCTTGGGATATGGGGGACTTTCTTTTGCAGATTTGCAGCTCTTTGATAGTCTGCTTTTCATAGGAAAAAGAAATATCAACACACATTTTATATGCAACTTTTTCCTTAGGATTTTTTGTATAGAAATTCATTGAATAGGCTTAAACCGATGCCTAGTAGGAAAATGGTGGATATTTAGTGAATAAAATAAGAGAATTATCTTTACTTTGATTGAATTTCTCTTTCTGGAATCAGGATTTGTCTAAATCCTCTGTTCTTGTTCTTTATCACAAATCCTACATGAGGAGAAAGAGAAATTGAAACATTCTTCGCTCATATTTTAGGCAAATTCCACAGCATAACCAAATAGATAAATTAGCGCAGGAATCAACACCGTATCAGTTGTACAAAGATTTACATATCTTTTACGTTTTTCCGCATAAAGACCGAATCAAAATTCAAAGCATTTTTTAAGAAGAAATCTACGCCTTAGTCAAATGTTTCCCACAGACGGCGCCAGTTGATAGATTGGGTTATTTATCCATCAACAAATTAGGAGAATTATTACAAGAATACATATTACGAAACATTTAACTAGAATGAAAATTGGTGCTTCTCTAATGTCTTCTTGATGCTACCTTGACACAGCCTTTAGGGCATCTAGCTCAATGCCGTAATCCTGCAAAACAGAGCCAGAGAAACGGGGAGGGTTCCTCCGGGAAGGCACTCCGACGCTCAAGTCAGTATACGTTTGAGAAAGAAAAAGGAGATCCACTTCAGCAAAGCTTGCAGCGGAGGTAAAGTATCTAATGAGAGCGTACCTCTTCTCGGCGAGGAAGATCGAGTATTTATAATAGGGTAGAAAGTGAGGGTAAAAGAGTAATTACCTCTTATTTACAAGGTTAAACTAGTCTTTTTTGGGGAAACAAGTCAGTTAGAAAGAATATTTTAGTTATGATTAATGGTCCCCAAAGTGGACCCCACAATCACGTTTCTTCCATGCTTCATATGGGGATCTGGGTTAATGAAACAAGGGTGACGGAGGATGATCTGCACCTGATATGCTCAGATCACTAATAGACCAGCTTGCAGGATCTGGTGGGATTATGGCATCTGTTCCGGCATCGCTTCAGCGCTTCAGATGCCTAACGGGAGTTGACAGATCACTCCCTATCAACCTCACTTTTGTAAATCTGTTTAAGTGCATGTGGGATGATCTCTCTTATACTCACATAATGTTTTACGCATTTAATCATTTATGGATGATTTTGCGATGCCTTTTAGATGAGAAGACATGGTTGGGTGTTATGAATTATTTTATTTATATATTGAGATTTATATATTACTCCCCCAGTCTCAGTTCAATTGTCTCATTTTATTATTTTATACTTTATATATATTCAAAATATGAGGCAATTGAACTGAGATGGAGGGCGTATATGTTTCGTTCATCATGCATGAATGTCTTTAATTAGCTATAATAGTTATTTAAGTGCAACGAATTAATGTATACATGTATATTTAAGTAATTCCAATGAATATGCATACATTGAATTGATAAAATACATGAATATATTTAGTTAGTTACAAATAATTAGTTGATGCATGAATATAATCAATAAAACATATATGAATTCATTTATTTTCAATACATTTGTACTAAATTTGCTGAATTTTAAAAAGTCTCTCTTTTAATTAATAAAATATTAATTTATCGATATATTAATATCTCTCTAAATTAATAAAATTTCATGGTCCCAAGGTTATTAATTTATAGAGGTTTTACTGTATATAAATATATATGGACCATTGATTTTAATGTGATCTATGACTGTTATCAAAGTAAACATGGTTGCAATGCACAATATGCATCATGCTTATTTATATACAATTTGATGCTTATTGTGTATTTCGGCAACTATGCTTACTGCAATAATAATTGTATATCATATTGAAATTAGTTAAGAGAATGTTTCAAATGTAACCGTGAGCATACTTAATGTGCCCATGACTGATGTGACATTGATATAATTAAAGAAAGTTATTAAAAATATATACCCTAAAAATTAACCTTAAAAAAAACATTATTAAAAAAAAATAAAACTATAAATAGATAAATTGCATAGATTGCATTGTCATATCAACAGTAGATACATTAAATGTGTCTATAATAAACTGTATTGAGCGTTTGTATTAACATTAATGGTCTGACTTTACTTATAAATCAAACACCTGCCTACACAGTATATGTAACCTATATATGTAATGTAAGTTTCTGGACAATTTAAAAATAATAATCAGCAGTGTTAAGTTTTTGTCCTGATTGAAGAAATTCATCACTTCTAGAAGCACATTGAATTAACTCTAGACTAGTGATGAAGACACTATCACATAATTACCCATTGAAATGAAAAATATATAATATGTTTGAGTGTAGATTGTTGAAAATGATGATGGAAATGAAGATTTTGATTTTTTAGAGGATATGTTGGTTGTGACTGAATTTCACATAAACTTTTGGCACTTAATTATAATAATTCACACGTCGGCTAGGTGAAATAAACGTGGAATATATAGATGAATTAAGGATTAATATCATACAAAATTGGGTTGGATATGACTAGATCACTGACTATCTAAATATAGTAGTATTACATAATTGCTGTCCATCGTCAATCATTCAGACAAAATGCTTGTTCTTTGATAATTAATGTAAAAGTAGAATTATATTAAATTAAGAGATTATTTCATGAGTAGATAAAGATAGATTAGTAGAACTAATTGGAAGTTGAGTTGATGAACTTTTGGGTATAAAAAATAAAAATTGAAGATGGAACTATAGCACTTGGGATCCTCTAGTCCTATCTCAGTGTATTAATCGTGTCCCAAAATCGATTTATTTTGATTTTTTATTTATTTATTTTCTTTAATTTCTTGATATTATGATTAAATCTACACTCATTGACTAGGTTCACCCATCTAATTAGAGTTTATTATATATTTTTTAATATTTAATTTCAATTTTATTAGTTAAAAAATATAGAAAAATGCTATAAAATAATTATATACCCTAATTAAATGAATGAACCATTGTCAATTAATATATTATTAGATTAAATCATATTACATCAAAATTGTAAAAAAAATTTCAATAAAAATCAAGAAAAATCAATTTTGATACAATGTACATCATAGTTGATATAGAGGATCCAATCCGAAATTATAGATGATAATAACACAGCGAAGTTATACGAAGAAGATAAACGCTTTTGTTACAAAAGGAAAAATGAAATATTAAATAAAAAAATATCAACATATCACTCCTAACATAAACCTAGGCCATATTTAAAGGTAAAAATAAGTCCTAGTTCGAAAAAGAAAACAAAAAAAGAAGAATAAAAGAAAAGAAAATAAATATAAACCCTAAAATATTTAAAACTGCCAAATACGGCCTGTATTTGAGCTTTGGACCCAATATGTCACGGCGCTGTGAATCTCTTTCGTCTCGCCGTTCTGTTTCTAAAAACATATAACCACATATTGATTTTTAGATTCGGTTACGTCGGCGGTAACATTACTTTATCTTTTATTTATATTTATATATTTCCAATCATGTTTGATATAAGCCCATATGTAATTGATACTCGAGACCCGAAATAAAACATATATATGTTTATTAATGTAATACTTTAATTCACTTCATTAGAAATGCATAGTTGGCAGTTTTCAAAATTTTAATTTAAATATAGTAAATTTTATTAATATGCAATTTCTTATATCCATATATTTATATTTACTTTGGCAATATTTTCCATGTTTTCCTGTAGCTTTTAAAAATTTATCAGATCAATATGTTATATAAATAAATATGTATCAGATATTCGAAAGTTTCAATTAATATGAGATTAACATGCCCCAAATAATAACAATAGAGCATTGAACCTAGCTATTTCCTCGACAAGAATATTTTATCATTAAACATTATGTACTCCCTCTGTTCTTTTTATTTTTTTTATTTTTTTTTAAGTTTTCCGGTCAACAAATCGCAAATAATAAGGAAATGTGTAAATTTACATTTTAACCTCATTTATTATTCTCTTTTTCTACACACTACCTTATATATCACATTAATTATAGGGGTAAAATTGGAAAAATATAATTATTCTATCATTAAATTTCGAAATGGGATACTTAAAAACAAATAATAAAAATAGTAAGTAAGACATTTAAATAAAAACAGATGGGGTAAGATTTGATCAACTTGAAAATAATAATTCCGTGGGCTATGCAATGATTGCATCACATTTTTGGAAATATGTACTAATTCGGTGAATCTCACGTGAAATTAAATGTCATTTAATTCTTTAATTCTAAGTGCTCGTTTGGTTCAAGTTGGGTAACGGAAAGAGAATAGAATCAAGTCAAGTAATAGAATATTAATAATAATGATTACTTTCATTAAGTGTTTGGTTCAATTTGGTGGATTAGGTTACCCCCAAGTAAGGGAAATGAATAATATATTACTCAAATCAAACAAAAAGTAATGGAATGAATTAATTGTTTCCCTTTCCATATCCCAAAAAAGTTAAACCAAACATGGCCTAAGAGTAATGCTCTTCTACCCAGTGTAGGTATAGTTAATGTGCCCACGGTTGAGGTGATAATATTATACCTCTGGAAATTTTCAATTAATTTATCTTATAAAATTAAACTCTACCAAAAAAACTAAACTCTCCTAAAAAAAACTGAACCCTAATAAGAAAAATCATTGACGTGGCAGTGTCACGTCAACCGTGAACATATTATATGTGCCCACGGTGGGTAGGGGAGCATTTCTATTAATTCTAAATAAGAACTGTAGAATTCTAGTTTTTTTTTTTTTTTTTTTTTTTTTTTTTTTTAATTTTAAACCTCTATAGCTATATAAATTTAGCAAGAATGCTGCTCTACCTACCATGGACATATTTAATGTGTCCATGGCTGATGTAGCATTGCCACATCAATAATTTTCTATTTAAGAGTTTTGTTTTTAGTAGAGTTTTTTTTAAATTAGGGTTTATCTTTATAAAGTATGTTAATAATAATTTTTCGTAAATATATCACCACTACGTCACCCATGACCACATTAAATATACCCACAGTAGATAAGATAGCATTCCTTCTCGTATATTCAGTGCACAATTTACAAATAGTGTTTTCATTTAAATTATTACACCAATAATCCCTTCTTACAAGAATCTCGAACGGTAGCATACATTACATATGATATAAGAGGTCCAAGGCAATTTTCTCTATCCTTTTCTTTTGGATTATATCATTATAGTATATACATAGCATTGCGTAAATAAATACTACTATATATTGAACTTAAGTAGTGAATTATAGTCGTCTAAAGATTTGTTTTCAGAGGTAGGGGAGCAGCCCTCCATTAATTGAGCTAAAGAAAATGCATAAAAAACACATGTACTTCTATCTGAGAAAAAAAAAAAAAACATGTAAATTAACTTATATAGATTAACTTATATAGAATTCTCTCTTTAAAAAAGAACTTAATTATATATATATAGTTTTGAATATGGCTTCCGATCATTATCGAAATCTTCAAGCAAATGCATGTGTGTGTGTGTGCGCACGCGCGGCTGAGGATGAAATTCAATTTGGTTTTATTTTCAATTTGATGATTCTTCAAATTAAATGGACTTTTCTTTTGTTTAAATGACATTTGTTTATTTGAATTAGCATATTAATTGGTCATGTTGAAAAAAGGAAAAATCATTAGAAATCCCTCAAGTATAGATTTACTTTTGGGTGTAAAGGCTTATTAATTTTCTAAGAAATAGCAAAATTTCTTAAAGTACCGTATACAATATTATTTGTATAATTAATAAACAAAAATACCCTAAATCATAAATTTTCCAAGATATATTAGGGATGATTATGTCTTAACCGACAGTGAAGTCATTATTGAATGATGATAATTAACTAGATCATGTCATTTAAAAAAACAGAAACGTGAATAACAAAATTCAACTACATATGTGTATGTGGCTCCATCATGTTAGTTTGTTAGAATGAGATACTAGTGTTTCTAAAAATATAAAAGAAAAAAGAAAGAGGTGCTAGTTAGTGATGACGCTTAGATGCATGTTTTATCAATGACCACATAATTAAGCAATAAGAATTTTGCTAAGTTAGTTAAACTTCCTTTTCAAGAATTAATTAAACTTAATATTTTTTTTAGTAAGACAATATCAAAAAATCAATTTATTTAATTTATTTCGTATATCATCATGATAGAGAATTGAATAACTTGCTGCATGATGCTTAAACAATGTAACTTAATAAGTCAGCCAAGATAACCGATATATATACGTATATATGGACCTAATTAAGAACAGTACTGCACATACATAAAATATATATTCTCTTGAATTTAGTTATATCTCTAAACATTAATTATTACCTGGCCATCTTTAGGTTAAGTCTAGGTCTCTTTTTGATGGACTCTCTTGCATTTTTTTTTCTTTGATTAATATATATATCATCAAAGGTAAAATTGTTATGATGTCCTACATTGATTCCATATGAAAGTGTGTGGAAGCTTATATAAGTGGGAGTTAATCGTACTTTTGACCATGATTTTGGGTTGAGTTAGAGATTCCTTACTTATATGCCTAACAATTTGGTCTGATCTACCGGATGGTGAGCCCAGGCTACATATATACCCCATGGTGGGCCTAAGGGTTGCCACCCAGGAGTGGACCCCGGGGGATTGCCACTCGGAGTGTGCCGTCTGTGGACATCTACTTTGAAAAGGGGGGTGAATTGTTATGATATTCTCCCACATTAATTCCACATGAAAATGTGGATGGATATATAACTGGAGTCTACCCTTTACTTTCGATCATGATTTTTGGGATAAGTAGGACTCCCTTATTTATGTGCCAAACAAGAATGGTTTGTGTAATATCACATGTTCAAATCAACGAATGTCTATATATATATAGGCATGAATTTTTGCAGGGTTGGATTTATATGAAATTATAAATATGAGATAGTCCCATAGAAAGAACAAAAGATGTGACGATTTCATTGACAAACAACGAAGAAAGAAAAAGAAAAAGAAAAAAAAAAATACACTACTTACAAATTTTCCATGAACCTAGACTAGCTAACAATTAAAAACAATCTCATTATTCCGAGTACAGTTCTCCTTAGTAATGTTTGAAGCTAAATTGGCCACATAAACAAATTATTGATCCATCTATACATGCTAAGAATACAATTAAATGGAAAATAGTAATATATATGTGTTTATTTGGTTATTTAAGGTCTAACAAATCCATGATGTGTTTTCACTATTCACATTTGGTTCGCTGAAAGAGCCATGCATGATCTCCCGGAGAGTGACGTGTATTCATCCTATAAAAGCCTACCACCTTGAAAATGTACACCTCTGCAGCCACAAGGTACAACCATCTCTGCCTATAAGAAATTTATTCACCAACAAAAGAAATTATAGGGCAAAAAAAATATGACGTAGGGAAAGGTAATTCACGATCAAGGCCGTTTTGGGTTTGCTTGCTCAAGAGAGAGAGAGAAAGAGAAGGTGGGTGAGTACGTGGAGTGGAGAGAGAGAGAGAGAGAGAGAGATTATTGAGATTATTGAAGATGGAAATCAAGGTAAGGTAAGGAGGAAACATTAGCCAACAAACCCTCCCAATCCAATTCTCCCATTTTGAAGCTTTCTCCTTGCCAATGATTTCCAGCACCAACCAATTCCTCCACTTTAATGCTTTGATTTTCACCGCTACTATTATTGTTATGAGTATTATTAAAATAATTCCCAATAATCTTCTCTTCCACACCATAATTGTCGAGTTCCAAGGCAGGGACAGAAAGGTCATTTTCCAAGGCCATGACGTAGGGCTCCATCGCCCCATAATCACCCAAATTATCCATCTCGTTAAGCTGCAGATTGAACAAAGGAGGACCCGACCCCAAAACATGCTGATGATTATCCATTATAGGGTTGAAAGGGTTGCCGAATTGGGTGGCCATGGAGATGGAGGAGCACGACGACGAGGATGAATCCATGCAGACGCCGGCAGCCGCCGCCGCCGCCACGTCGTACTCTTGCATGAAGATTGTGGGCTTGGAAGAGTCGCTATTGTTGGGAGTGGGAGAGGACGAAGAAGTCGTGTTTCCGTTTTTCAACCGCTTCTTGATTGTGGAGTTCCAGAAATTCTTTATCTCGTTGTCGGTTCTTCCTGGGAGACGTGCTGCGATCTGAGACCACCTGACCCCAAAATTTATTTTTTTAATAATAATAATAATAATAATAATAAGCGACTCTAGTTGATTATATATTTGACGTAGAATGCAAGGCGGTTGGTTTGCATGGGTTTATTTATATGTAAGGTTTCCTTAATGGGATAGTGTATGCTTTAGGATTAATCATAATTTAATAAACAAAATTGCGAACAGACATATATATAACATAATAAGGTCTTCTTCCTATCGGTCGGTCAGTTTTAGTTATATTTAATTACTCGTATTCATATTGAAATTAATTTTTTGCACACTAATTTAAAGTTTGGAAGAACTTCAAAATATACCAATATAAAAAAATAAGTATATCAAAAATATACACGATAATTTATTCATAACATAAAAAGAAAATGAAACAAATCAGTACTTCAGATTAATTACATAATAATATTGATCATCTGATATTTCTCAATCTACTTTTGAGAATATAAATATGGTTCTCAATCTATTAATAAAAAAGGTTGTTTACTTTTATGGTTTATTTCCTATTGCTTATATATTATTATTGAGCAGTAATGAATAAATGAAACGTTTTTGTTGAAATTCCAAATGATGAGTGTGAGAGATATACAGGACGTACTGATACCCGATCTTTAAACAAGAACTACACTCATCTTCACTGACTTGTAATAACTTGACTATAATAATCATCATTTAATCTGACTTATAAATAAACACTCTATTGTTAATTATTCAAATAATTTTCCACCAATAACTGGAATAGCTCATCCAAGATATCTAGATTAGTGATTACAATAAAATGCATGCATAAGTACTAATCTCTCCGGTCTTTTCAAGTTGAGTCGTTTCTTTTCAGCATTTGTAGCAAGTGTTTTCAAGCGTCTTGATAATATGTTTTAAAATAACTTTTTAAAGAAAAATTTCTTTTACGGGATACTACAACACTTCTAGTATCCCGTAAAAGAAAAAATTCTTTAAAAAATTATTTTAAAACTCATCATCAAAACGCTTGAAAACGCTTGCTAAAAATGCTAAAAAGAAACGACTCAACTTGAAAAGACCGGATGGAGTATAAGTTTTTAGTCAAATAATCAAAATCTTCCCCACAAATCTCTGCATTCTAATTTAAAAAAAATAAAATAATAATTAATAGAAAATTTAAAGAACACGGAAGATTTAAACTTGAGACTTTTGGTCTCGGGCATTAATAACTCCTATCGGCCGCTAAGGCAACACACACTGTCTTCTGAATTCAAACCTAGAGAGAGAGAGAAAGAGTAGTACCTGTTGCCAAGAATGGAATGCAAATGAACAATGAGATGTTCCTCCTGAGGAGAGAAGGCGCCGCGCTTGAGATCGGGGCGGAGATAGTTAATCCAACGGAGGCGGCAGCTTTTGCCGCAGCGCTGGAGGCCGGCGTTTCTGGCAATATCACTCCAGCAGCCTTGCCCATTCGTCACCATGTAATTCATCAGCTTCTCGTCTTCTTCCGGTGACCACAGCCCTTTCCTCAGCTTCGCCTTCACAGTATTGTTATTACTCACTTTCTCCTTCACCATTATCACATGATCAGGCTTCCTCATTATTTCTATTCTTTACAGAATTAGAATAACACAAGTAGAAGTAATTTCTTCTTATTTGATTTCTACTTGTGTTCCTCCAACTCCAACTCCAACTGGGGTTGATGGAGACTGTGAAAATGAAGATAAATAGAAGGGTATAATTAGAGAGAGAGAGAGAGAGAGAGAGAGAGAGAGAGAGAGAGAGAGAGGAGAGAGAGATTATGTGAAGTGGAAGCAAAATATGTTGCAATTCTCATACACATATGATGATAATCTTGTGAGTGAAGAAAATAAAGATAGAGTCAAAGACAAGAAGACCTGACGTCGCTTTCTTTCAAGGTCCCCCTCCAATCCGTTTTCCACTCAACCCAACCCCCTTCAATTTCCTCTTTCTTCTTTCTTTTTTTTTGTTTAATTTTTTTTTACTTAGCAACAACTAATTTTCTATTTAACCACCTTCCTTTAATTTTTATATTTTTTTTCTTATAATTATTATATTAAATTAAATTTAAAAATAAATAAATTCTGCGTAACCAATCCATATATACCATGGTTTTAATTAATTAACATTGCCCCCACTAACCATCGCCATCATCATCACCATTACCACCCTATTAAGCTCTCTCACTCTGATGGTGCGCTGACACGTGTGTTGCTTGAGTTTTAGCATTATGGAAAAGAATTACGCTGAATAATTAATTTATTAGGGGCTCCATGAGGACCACACTTTGTTGTACTAATATACTAATTTAATTTGTAATAATACTATTATATTACAAATTATAATTATTATGTATGTAGTAAGACTCTAAGCAATGTGATTTGCTCACTCTAATACTTTTTTAATTCGACTATTGAGCTTTTTCAATGTTCTTTGGGACCTTTTGGATCTTGTAACTTTAATTTATTCCCTTTTTTGATATACATAAATGCCATTTAATTATATGGCATGCACAAAACGATTACATATAGATTTTGCATACTATAAATAGATGAACTACAAATTAAAATTAATGTAATTCCGAGAGAATATTATAGAAGATCCCCGAATTGGGTCCTATGCATGTCCTGCAGTAGACGTAAGCATATATAATGTATTATGGGATTTATTTTTTATTACATATATATATGTTGATTTATCGTTACATGAAGGTACGAGAATGAGATTTTAAGCATGTCTGTCGGAATGAGTTAACGCTATTCTTAAGCAAATTATCTGTCGACAGAAATATCAGAGGATTTGTTTATTTAATTTCTTTTCTTTTGAAAAGATGTTCATATCCAACGACCATTAATTTAATTTAATTAATATATTAATAAGCCGTTACTCTTGAAACCAACCCCTTCTCTCCCCTCCTTGTAACTCTTCACCAACAAGCCATAATCAACATATACAAGGGAAATTATCAACGCATTGAAACATTGTCTAATTTCGTACTTTCATTTCCTCACTCGAATCATTACTTTCTCTATTTGAAGGAACATATAATGGATATGTGAAAAAAGATATACTATGAGTACATATACATGATAATTGGCACCTAGTTAATTCATTTTTTCACATTATTCTTGATATTATTATAGACTGCCCATTTTGAGATTATAATATACATTATATATAGGTGACTTTTTGAACTCCCACGCACGCCCAGCCACTCACACAAATAAATATCTATCGAGAACCTATCTTATCGTTAGAACCCTCTTTTTTACATATATAAGATTTTTAATTAACATATAAAATCACTTTATTTATTATTATTATTTTTTATCCACAATCACCGTTTTTATGTATTGGAATCATGCTTTCATTCATTACTACCGTTGATAATGGAAAAATTGACGATTTAGATGGATTCCTCGGTTCCTAGGTCTCATGTCGCGATTGGTTCTTATATGATTAATTCAATCTATATATATATAACACACACACACACATACCTACAAGCTATAATAGGATGATTTATTTACATATAATCAAATAAAGTGCGTATATGATAAAAATGAATATATATATTATAGAAGAAATGGTTCAAGTTGAGAAGATAATGAGTAATTTTTACTTCTATTCTCATAAAGAAAGAAAGAAAGAAAGATACACACTGATGATTCGAGATCAGATTGCTTCATTTGCAGACTTCATTAAAACACAGAAGGGTAGCTTTCACCACCTAATGATCAACCCGAATTTCTACGAAAACATTCATGCATATTATATGCTACGAAAAAAATCAAAACCTATTTAAAATTTTCTATCCGACCACCGTCGGCATCAACATATATATATTTTTAATTATTTTGTTGAAAACATAGTGTAATTGTAAATGTTGATAAATTTGCATGCGGCGATGGATGTTGTACGTCTGAAGAAAGGAAAGGCAAAGACAAAGGCAACGAATATAGTATAAAGGAAATGAAACTGTGAAGGTACTCAAGGACTCCTCTCAAATGCGCCGGCTACACATGTACATATACTTACCTGTATTACTTTTCCATCTATACGCATATTTTTGGCCTTGCCTATTAAGACAATGAAACTCACAGATCGATCCTTCCCACGCCACGTGTCACACAACATCATTCTTCTTTACTATTTTCCTTTCCAACATTATATACATCTGCGCTGGACAAATTCAGTTGACAGTTTCTTTCATCTTCACTGCATGTATATCTTCTTCAGCATTTTCATAACCTATACGTACAAACATATAATTATATATAGTACAATTTATTTGGGATGGGACCCAAATTTGGGATTAAAGTATTAGAGTGTGTTTTCTTTCGTGGAAAGGAAAAAGAGAGATAGGAAAAGCGTGAGGAATATTATCCCACAACGTGATTCGTACTTTGTTACCTCGTGTTTTTTATGATGGAAAATAAAGTTTACATGTGGAAGATATTATCACTCCAAGTTGAGATGAAAATACTGTATAGATTTGGAGTTATAAGGGACGAAAAATGGATTTTCGGGAAAATTTTCTTTCATTTTTTCCCACTTTTTCCCTCAAAGATTGAGAACACACTCTTATATGTGCAGATTTAGAATCGAATGGCCGGACACGAATATTAAGAAAATGAGTTATTTATAATAGAATTGAAAATGTAAAGTGATTTTTCGAGAGTATTTTTGGGAAATTATGAAGGATGAAAGATAACTTTGTAGTAAAATATTTTTTTTTGATGATTCAAAATAACACACTGTGTAATTTATGAGAATCTCAATGATATCTATTATGTGAGTGGATTCAAAAATACCTATATACAGTATTAGGATTGTGATTAAATTCCGTGGCAGTCTCAAGATTAAATCATCGTGGGAGATAATTTATAAAAAAGTTTCATCGACATGGTACAAATATAAAATTCCGACAAAACATATACTAGTATCTAAAGATTTTGACGATTATTGAAGGAACTTCAACCTGGCTAGTTCCCATGTTGGTCCGTACGTCTCTGACTACATTTATGAGCCAGCCAAGTATAATAACATGGAGTAAATTTGTGGGAGAAAGTGAGTAATACACTTAAATACCCTCTTGACTATTTTATTGTTTTAATTTTGTTGTTATTTCTATCTCTCTCTTTTTTTTATTATAAATAAAGGGTCTTGTAGACGCTACTAATTATTAACATTTGATTCGGTTTGATGAACTAATGATTAGCTTGCGTAATTGAGTATTGATCGAACTTGTTATGCAATATTCCAATGTGCATACCTTAATTAGGGTAAATGATAAATTACCACCGGATTTCAAAGTCCATACAAAACTGATATTGCGTATTTAGAGAGGGTTGAAAGTGACCATCGATGTTTCGAAAGAAAATTAAAATAAAATACTAT
The DNA here is from genome assembly GCA_001642375.2 of Mentha longifolia. Taxonomy (NCBI): domain Eukaryota; kingdom Viridiplantae; phylum Streptophyta; class Magnoliopsida; order Lamiales; family Lamiaceae; genus Mentha; species Mentha longifolia. The sequence goes on along the minus strand of CM038120.1, from coordinate 10,918,322 downwards.
TTCACTATGAAATAAGCCTTTTCTATTGTGCCCAAAAGAGAAATCCAAATTGTAATCAAATTGGAGATTTTCAGGTGCACAAGTAAAATGATAAAAAGGAGAAAAGCTAAACCAATGATGCATGTTGGAATTTATTCTTTTTCACGATAAAAAATAATTACTAAGAAATAAGAAAATAATGAAACAAGATAGAAAACAAGAAGAAAAGAAAAAAATTCATCCGGGGTGTGTATGTTGTGCTTGATCACTTTCCAAAAAAAAAAAATTAGAAACCTAGCTTCAAGGAATATTAATTGAAATGATAGCTATAATTCCTGCAATTTCTACGTCAAAAAATTACATCAAAATTAAAGGGCATTTAGAGAGATTAATTTTACAAAATGATAGCAAAGTTTCTCTAGAGGGAAAACTTCAACAGCAAGGGAAGCTGCTGGTGAATTCGTTTCTTGCTTTCATCATACGTTTTGTTTCATGCTTTGAAAATTTGCCCAAATATTCAAGTTATGAAACCATGTTTTTTTTTTAATATGCAACTCGTAATAAGTATGATTTATGTATTCCATACACAATATATATTGGGCAGTGACAAGATAATCATATATTTTCAAACTTATCAATAATGAATCATATAAATTAATAAACTTGTGAGTTCAAAATTTACAAAGTTTCATTCGCACCAAGAGTTTTAGTGAGGAACAGAGCATTTAGGCATCTCTTTCCAATCAAAATCAGAGTTACTTCTATCTCTCCAAATTTTAGGGCAAAATATGTTCAAAACAGTGTACGATGAACTATTTATAGGGAGTCTAGCTTAGAGGGTTGGCGAAGGAAGCGCTCCATCTGTCGCGCCGTAGTCCTTATGGACATATCGAAATCTTTTTGTCCGAATTCGACAATGATACCGCCGAGAATACTGGTGCAATCTGCACCTAAGAATGAAACTTATGGGCATTAATACTTCCATTCCATCACAAGGAAGAAAGAAAAACTCTTCAAATTATAAGGAAACTCACCTTCTGGTGAACTATAACTTTCTTCCCTTGTCCAAGTATATACTGCAACGTCTCTATCAATTCTTTCTCCTCCTCCGGAGGCACAGATTGAAGTGGAAGAGAAAACAGTCAAAACAGGAACATACAAACAAAGCTTTTCAAATGAAATTTGCCGGCTTGGAAATGGTTAATTGCTTGCTGAGAAACTAAATGGTTTTTTTACTAAACTCTGATAGCAACGTCGAGAGTGCGGTTGTGCCAAGGATAGTCTTCAATTTCTGGTCTGCCGGTGTTTCGTGAATGATGAAGTACTGGTTGGCTTGAGCAATTTAAACTAGTGGTTCAGAACCATCAAACGAAGGTAAATCCATCTTCTACAACATCTGAACCTTAGATATTCCCTCACCTGATGAATTTAGCTTCTCAGTGACGTTCCTATCCCAAATTAGGGTTTCCTTCTGAATCGGCAATCTGCCAGAATAGCCTCCAACTTGGAATTCGTCGCGGTATGCGATTCCAACATACCTTGCACTATTTCTTGCATTTCAGAAACCACATTCTCTAACTTATTGAGTTCACGAAGCGTCAGGAAGCGAAGCGGCAGCAGTGAAAGCGTCATCAGTAATGTTTGACAAAGCGTCATTGAAACGCTTCAGATAAAGATACCTAGAATGAAGCTTCTGTTCAGTAGAAGCGAAATGTTCTCAAGTCAGCTCACCCAAAGCGTCTCTGATCTAGAGCTGAACTTGAAGCGTCCATATTATCAGTATGATACATTGACTCACCAACCCTCCAGTTTGAATTTCAAACTCTGACGTGCGCCGCAGTTGCAGTCCACGTGTAATCACGTTATTGCTCAGTAGAGCGGTTTGGTAGAAAAGTCACGATAAGGTGCAGACCGCCATACCCTAATTCAACCACCATGCAGTGACTTTCCCAGTACTGTAGGCGATGATAAAGCACCTGGCAAATAGCATCTTTCCCATAATTCATGGGAAAGTGAGGAACACGCGCTGCTTCTCTCCAACGGGAAGTAGGGTTCCTATCGCTATAAATAGAAAGAGTTGCACACACTAAAACTAATGCACGTACAAACAATTCAAGCATACTACTCGTAAGAACTTAAGCAAATTATCCTTTACATTCATTTAGTTCTTTCGAAGCGCTTCACATTAGTGTGTCCTCAAGAAATTTGTTTTCTTGAGTATTGCAACTACTTTCTTTCTAGGTTCAACCTCATATATCCATAACCTAGCTTCGAGAATCCTTATCCCTTTACTTGTGATCTTCATTGTAAAAGATTCTCATTTACGAAAACCCAAAAACCCCAAAACCAAGTCTATTGTGTTAGATTGAGTTGTAAGGTTGTAAAGTTTTTGTAGAAAAGATTTGTTGTTCTAAGGCTTCTCGAGAGCCCGTGAAATCTCTGAGGATTCAAGTGCAAGTTTGTTACTAGCCTTGAATCACTTCCCCTTGGAAGTATAAAACAAGGGATACCGAGTGAAGGTATTTATCCCGTCGTGGATAGCGTGGACGTAGGAGAGGTTCTCCGAACCACTATAAATTGTTTGTCTCTCTTTACTTTCAAGTTATTTATTGCTTTGATTATTTGCATACACACACACGTCTTTAAATATAAAGTTGGTTTTATTTGTAAGAAAAGGATTTAAAGTCTCACCACATTCCGCACATCTCACACGAGCGAGAAGCTTCGAAAGCCTCACTAGCATTAGAAGCGTCTACTCGGTAAAAAGGACGAAAAACAGAAGAGAAGTTAAACACTTCTCAACACACGTATTCAACCCCCTCTACGTGTGTTAGTCACTTTCGGGACCAATAGTGACCATCTTTTGATCCGGATGGTCGGACCAAATTTATAGAGTGAAGGTGATTGAAAGAGAAAGAGAATATAATTATCGTAAGAAACGCTCCTCAAGCAAGGCATACAACAATACGATGTCCTTCAAAACATAAATTTCTGAATGTCTCAACCCTAGAACAGAAAACCTATTTAAATACTCAAGGCCCAGGCACGAACACAGCCCATGTAATAATAAGCCCAGACACTTAAAACCTAATTAAAAATAACAGCATAACTTAATAAACCAATAAACTATTAATTAATAATCCACCACATCTCGCGCTCCACGCGAAAACTCTCTTGAAGACTCTCATTGGCATAACCGCACTCTAGAACAGGGTAACCAATGCTGGCTATTATGGTCGATGGCGGGGGAATCAATAATGGATCAGTTTGGAATTTCTGAAGACCTGCCAGAGACGGCTAAGTGCGATCTCTCTGCCATTATCGCGTCTTTTCCCATGGTGACTACAAAACCAACGAGATTGCTTCCTTTCTGGGCAAACGATCTTCACATAGTGCTACAGCCTGGTTCGCAGCAGATATCAGCACGACCTTATCATTATAACCACATACAAAAAGATGAGATGGAGCACCTCATGGCGGAGATGCTCGCTGCTAGTATTATCCAACCAAGCAACAACCCCTACTCGAGCCTGATACTGTTGGTTCGCAAGAAAGATGGTTTGTGGCATTTTTGCGTCTATTATAGGGAGTTGAATAAGTTTACTGTGTCTGATAAATACCCCATCCCTGTTATTTAAGAGTTATTAGACGAGTTATATGGGGAGCAGTGGTTTTCGAAGCTGGACTTGAGGGCTGGCTATCATAAGATTCGTGTAGCTCAGAAAGATGTTCCCAACATGGCATTCCGAACGCATTCAGGGCATTACGAATTCTTAGTGATGCCATTTGGGCTCACGAATGCTCCAACCACTTTTCAAGGGATTATGAATGACATGTTCAGGCCACACCTCCGGAAGTTTATTCTTATTTTCTTTGACGATATATTGGTGTATAGTCGTTTCTGGTCAAATCATGTGAAGTATCTTCAACAGGTTTTCGGCATCCTCTACTCACATTCTTTTGTGATCAATCTAAAAAAATGTGTGATGGCGGGCAAACGAGAAGTGGAGTATTTGGGCCATGTGGTGTCTGGCACAAGTGTTCGAATGGATCCTGCCAAGGTCTTTGCTATGCTACAATGGCTGATACCTCGATCGTTGAGAGGTTTGTGAGGATTCTTAGGTTTAACGGGGTATTATTGCCATTCTATCCGCAATTATGGCAAGATTACAGCTCTCTTAATAGCTTTATTGCGTAAGGCAGAGCAGAAAAAGTGGAGTTGGATTCCAAAAACGGGCGCAACATTTGAGGAACTCAAGTAGGCTCTAACTTCATCCCCTTTGTTGAACATGCCTAACTTTTCCCAGGAATTTGTTATCGAATGTGACGCATCTGGCAGGGGCATTGGAGTAGTTTTAATGTAGAATAAGTAGCCAATCGCATATCTTAGCAAGAGTTTATCTGGGAGTTTGTTGTCCAAATCGACCTATGAGAAGGAATTAATGGCATTGGTCCTAGCAATGCAACATTGGAGACCGTACCTTTTAGGATGCCGTTTTGTAGTTCGAACAGATCAGTCTTCCCTTTGACATATTCTCTCTCAGCCACTCACTACCCTAGCTTAACAAAATTGGGCCGCCAAACTATTGCGATATGATTTTTTCTATTGTTTATAAAGAAGGGGGACTCAACCGGGCGGCGGATGCACTATCACGTCGTGATGAAGAGGGTGAATTATCAGTGATCTCCCTACCATCTTGGGTGGATTGGTCATCCCTATAGGGAGATGTCCGAGCTGATAAGGAGTTGAGTCGTATTATAACAGCGTTAGAGGAAAATCGTCCAGCTCCGACACATTATGCTTTAATCCACGACACATTATTCTATAAGGGCTGACTTGTTATACAATCTGCTTCTGATTGGATTCCTAAGCTAATGGTGGAATTCCATTGAACACCTATGGGAGGGCACTCTGGTGCTTTTTGCACCTATCGCCGACTCGCTTTAAATGTATACTGGCCAGGAATGATGTGTCGTGTCACCCAATTTGTTGCTGCTTGTGAGGTATGTCAACGGAATAAATACGAGACCAAGTCTCTAGCTGGGCTATTGAATCCGTTACCTATTCCTTCCTTCAGCAATTTGGGAAGATATTAGCCTGGACTTCATTACGGGCGTACCTCATTTTTGGGGAATTGATTGTGTTCTGGTTGTGGTTTATCGTTTCTCAAAATATGGTCACTTTGTTGCACTACGACACCCATTTATTGCAAGCACTGTAGCTGATTTTTTTCATCAAAAGAAGTGGTAAGCCTGCATGGTATTCTACGATCGATTGTATCAGATAGGGATCCCATATTCTTGAGCTCGTTCTAGCAGGAGTTATTTAAAAAGTCTAGTACTACTTTGCGCATGAGTTCTGCTTATCACCCCGAGACGGATGGTCAAATAGAGGTATTAGATCGTTGTTTGGAGACTTATCTCCGTTGTTTTTCATCGGAGCGGCCGAAATTATGGAGAGTTTTGCTAGTATCACTTGGAGCGGGCACAAAACCGCACTACAACAAAAATGCTAATCCACAATGGTAGAAAGACAACGGTATTTATGGAAAACTGTTTTCGTATCCCTTAACACCATTATCGTTTGAAAATCCGTTGTCATTGCATATGAAAATACACCGAAAGACAACGGTAGTGACTATTGTCTTATTATGTTGTAGTTACTTAGATCGAGAACAGTACATGGGTTGTGTTTGACTGTTAAGTATTTATTTTTCACGTTTAATTTAATAATTGAAAAATAATTAACGGATTCTGAAACACAAAATCAAATGGGCCATTATTTGAAATAACCATTTTGACTTTGTCAACAAAAATTATAGCCACCAACTTAATAAGTATAAATTATACCCATTTTTTTACTTTTTGGACAAAATTACCCTTTTGATTTTGACTTTAACTCTTTCTCTGTTTCACTCCTTACGTTTTTTTTTCTTTCACAACTTGTAATTTTCTTTCTCTTTCTTCCCTAATTCCTTTCTTTTTTTTTTTACTGAATTTAACTTCTTTTTTTACTCAATTTTATATCTGGACAGAAAAAAATAGTATTAAATTATTCTAATAGTTCTAACGAAATTAATAAATTGTTCCAACTATTCCAACGAAAAGTTAGAACTATTGGAACAATTTAGTATTAAATTGTTCCAATAGTTCTAACTTTTCGTTGGAACTATGTACAAAGAAGTAAATGTATATCGAACCAAAAATCTCTGAAAAATCGAACTCCATCACAAATTCAACACCAAATGGAACATATTTGTACAAACCAAAAAGAAAGAAAAACACAAGAAATTGGACCCCAACACGCCCAAACAAAGGCACCAAAATAATAAGGGGGGAGAAAAGAAAAGAAAAAGTTCAAAACAAGGAACACCCACAAGTCCAACAAGGAAGATAAAATGCAAAAGCTACAGCCGGAGGAGAAACGGAAAAGGCGCAACGGTTGTAGGTAAAGTACAACAACCACAAGAGGACAGCACCAACGAAGGCACACAGCGAAGAGACGGTAGGGGTAGCCGGCGGTGGTGGCGGGATGACGGCAGCAGCAGGCGGCGCGCGACGGAAGTCTCCGGCCACTGCAGCTGCGTCGTAGCTCCCCACCGTACGCTCTGAAACGGTGGTGATCCGATCCTCTAGAATCTTCTCGCGACGTACAATGATTGCAACTCCAAAAATTAGAAACTCAGATCGAGAAATTATTGAATAATTATGGAGATTGGGGCTAGGGTTTCTTTTACTATGGAGCTCGTGAGAGATGATTCCGAAACTCCCATGGACAAACAACGGTATTTTTTAGGAGATTTGTGGAGGGATAGAGAGAGAGAGAGGTGCTATCCTCCGGCGGTGGCTTCGACGATAAGGTGGGGAGAGAGAGAGAGGGAGAGAAATGGGAGTGTTTGATAGGAAAGAAAAAGTAGATCTGAGATCTGGAAAGATGAAGATGGGAAGGGGACATACGGGTCTTTCAATTAAAGGACAAGGGTATTTTTGTCCGAAAAATAAAAAAGTGGGTATAATTTATAAAAGTTATCTTATTGGGTACGATTTTTGTTGACAAAGTTAAAATGGGTGTCCCATACCATTTTCACAAATCAATAATCGATTAAGAGTTTCTTTCCTTAGTTTTTCTCTCCGCCGAAGAACTACCACTCCGATCTGCTGAATCAAACAAGTCCATGCCGGTGCTTCATCGTCTCTGTCTTCACCGCCACCGACGCCGCTGCCATTGTAGGTATTTTCCACCGTCGCTGCCGCCGCCGCCGCTGGAGGAGTTCTCCGCCATCGACGCTCTATTCTTTCTTAATCGTATTACTGCTGCTCTCTCTCATTATTACTGTGTGTGAGAGATAGAGAGAGAGATGGGAATCTGAGAGAGAAAGTTTGTGCTTATTGGTTGCTCTGAGGGATTCTCTACAGTGTAAGCTCTCTCTCCCTCATTTCCCCTTCGGAATTCTTTGGTTTTTTATTCCATTCATGTGAAGATATTTTTGTTTTCGTTTTCGATTATGTTGCTGTTATCTGTGCGTGTTATGGAAATATTACAGCAAGTGTTATTATCTGTGCATCAGTAATTCCTTTTCATAATTTGTAGGTTGCTTGTCATTCACTGGATTTACTTTGCAAATTGAGCTGAATCGACTGTTTGGTTGTGACTTGTGAGTGTTCTTATGGTGTTTGGTTTATGAAATTGTAGCCTAGATTGATTAGTGCAATGCAACTGGTCCTATAGTAGGCATAAAATCATGTTCAGTGACTTCCCTATCCAGCTCTCTTGGTCCAACTCAAATTATATACTAGTTTGTTGTGCGTAACCATCCAAGATCATATCTATATTGAATGTAGGGCTTAGTGAATATGCATTCTCTGTAATTTGGGAGGTTATCATATATATGTAATTGGTGATTTATTCCTTGAATCCGTGTGATGTTATGTGAGAGAAGATATCATTACTTATGACATTTTGCATAGGTTTTCAATTACAACAGCTCCTCTAGATTATCAATTAGGCATGGCTTTAAGTGGTTTATCGAGAGACCAACACGAAAGGTACTCAAATTATTTGACTAAAAAAAATTACTCAGTTTCTATAACATGACTTGCCCATGTGACTAAGCTCATCTTACATTATAGAATAACAAATTTCATCAATTTAATATGGTTGAATACTTCTGCCGAGCATTAATGTTTCATCAAAGTAAAGGTTTGCCTATTTCAGTTTGAGCACCATCAAACTTAAAAATAAGTTACTAACTGTAACTAAACACATCAATATTGTAGTATGTAGATTGACATTCTTCATTCTTGTCTCAGCATTTACTTGTGCTTACCTTATTAGTCCTTATTCATCATTTTGTTTCTTGAGAATGAAAGCTTTTATTAAAAAAAAAAAATGGTATATTTTATGGAAGTGTGATTGGTTGTTTTTTTGGAAATGCAGTGGAAACACCTTGGACAGCCCATAGGTTGATTTACTTTGCCGGGACGCAGGGGATAGACAAGCAGCATGAACTTGTCGAAGAGCTTGGCCATGGCTACTTCATACGGGGAAAGTATATAGGCGATAGGTCAGTGGCTTAATCGAGTTATTTCAGCTCAGTTTTATTAGCTTTATAAGATTTTCTTGCATCGCTTTCTTCATGAACACTACTAGAAAACACACATTGATAACGGCTAAAAACCGTTATCTATGTGCCAAAAAAACCGTTATATATAGTGGTGTTATAAATACTACCTATCATAGATAACGGTTATAAACCGTTATGTATATACCTTTATACATAGCGGTTTTTAACTGTTATGTATGTATTTTAGAACCGTTACGTATTTGTAGGTATAGATAACGGTTTTATTTAGTGACCGTTATATATACTTATGGCTATAATTAATATTATTTTTGCTGGTTTTTGTATTTTTTTTTTTAATTCTGTTAATTAACTGCTATCAATTCCATAAAAAATAAACACTAAAATTAAAATTTGAGAAAATATTAACTTGCATTAATCAAAATAGTCAATATATTACAAAGTTTAACAGTGGTAATACATATAAATGATTTGAGCTTATCTAACACTAAATTAAAAATAATCACCGGAGGAAATTTATACTCCAACACTCTAAAATCTAGTTACCTAACTAGTATCCAAGCTACCAACTAACAAATTTTTGGGTTTCTGATTAACTAATGACAATAAAAGTAAGTAACAAGCTCAAAGTTCAACTAAACAATCAACTAGTATGCAAATAACTAGAATTCAATAAGGAAATGAGAGTGACTCCAATTATACTTCAACCAGGTCTAAATGATAGGGACGTGACACTCTAACTTGAATTAGCCATTTTAATCCAATTTCATGTGGGAAACCTCCTAAGTATGATTCACTCAATTCCTCATTGTAATGACATCAAGTAGATTAATGAAAGGCCTAACTCCTACTAAGATATTAAGTAATTCATCAACTCCCAAGACCTTATAGAGTTCCTTAGCCCTACTATACTCTAGCATGCAAATCTCTTGATCCTAGCATCTAATCTAAGCCTCCTAAGCATTAGATCAAACACTTGGTATGCAACTATGGTGATCAATCACAATTACATAATAAAACATAGCCCTAAGAGAAATGAACATGAAATTAGAAGGTAAATTCATGATTAGAGCCTAATCCCATCACTTATCCCTAATTTACATATAATTGGAATCACAAAGGAGATTAGCTAGACATGATTAGAACAAATGAACCATAGAAAATGCATAAAACCATAATTAAAAGATAGAGAATTCAATAAGGAAGAGAATAGTGAAAGGATCTTCAAATCTTCAACAGAAATATTCAACAATCTTCAAAATACTAAAAAGGAAAGAGGGAAATATTTCTAGGGTTCTAGGATGTTAAAATATGTAAAAGACACCCCATTAAGGAAGATTGTGGGAATACATAAAAGGTGAGTTTTGGGTCGAGTTGGACCGAGTTAGACGAACCAACTCGGTCAAGAAACAAAGGAGGAAGGGACAACGGTGCCTTGGTCGGTCGCCGCCTGGGTCACCGAAGATGCTGCCCCTTAGCCGGCCAGCCGGCGGTCCAGCCGGTCGCTGTCCGGGTCGCCAGCCATCCTTCTCCCGATCGATTCTTTCTTTGTTCGTTTCCTTCTTCGGTTCTTGATTTCCTTTCTTCTAACCGGCTTTTGACCTTCTAATTCCACCTCTTGAAGCTCGATTCATCCTTATTTCCGGCCCTCGATCTTTAAATGCTTTAATGCTCTTCAATTCCTACAAGAATAGATCGAAAACCGAAAGAAAACGAGAAGAATATAATCTATGCTATAAGTTGAAAAACCCTAGCATTCTAACATTTAAACACACAAATCGAGCTTCAAACGCATTTAAAACATACTCAACATGTACATAAAATACGTGTTAATCAGAAGGTGTCAAATTCAAAAAGGGACGCGTGGCTGAAGCTGAGCCCGACGGAGCCAGACCAGGTAAAGAGCAATGCGTCGGAACCGGCGCCGTCTCACCGCACCGGCGGAGCCCAATCATAGGAAAACCTCGCCAGAAAACGACCATGGAAGCCGGTGGAACCTCTGCCCTAATTCTCAAAATTGAGATTCTCCTCCAATTTCAAATTGGGGAGAAATTTCAGAGGAGGACGAGGAACAGAGATGGGAACCAATCAACGGCGTTGATTGTCGGCCGTCGACCGGAAATTCGAGATGAAGTACAGAGAGAATCGAGAGAGAGAGAGAGAATTCAAATTGCGATTGAAGAAGAAGAGTGCGTGGAGGATTATGTTTCATTTCCTCTTCCTTTTCTTTTATTTAAGTATTTAATTATTTATCTATTATAATCGCGGGCCGGGTCCTAGTAAGATACGGACTAAAGTTTGGGCCGAATCAAATAATGGGCCAAAGTTACCAAATTGAGCCAGAATTGTTACATTAAACTTACGAGCCCGATTCCAAATTAATTACGGACCAAAATGTGACTCATTAAATCGTACCTTTCCATAATTAGATTTCAATAATTCATAAGGAATTATTTCACGATTTTCAATAATTAACTTGAGATAAGTTAATTAACCAAGACTTAATAATTTAGATTAATTGATTAAGATAATCAATTACACCTTTCCAATTAGTAACTTATAATTCTTAAGTGAATTATTATTATTATTATTATTATTATTATTATTATTATTATTTAACTTATAGTAATAAGTTAAATAAATTAGGAGTTATTTTAACCATCCGATTAATTAATTAAGATAATTAATTATTGAGAAGTTTCTCAATTAATTCCAAGTTAGTAATAAATCAATTATTGATTATTAAGAACTCTTAAACCGTGCATATAATGGAATTTGTAACTCGATTTAGATAGCAATAACCATGCTACTGAAATTAGAATAACTTCTGACGAGAAATAAGACTAGAATCATTATACAATGATAACAGTAAGCATGATCCCTCCTGCCCCTCGTAGACGCTACAAGTAGATTTCATTGTATTTGTATCTTCTCTCATCATATATACAATGATATCTCTTACTGCTTTAAGACAATTTCTCATTGTCTTTACTTATTTATACGCTTTCATATTAACTGCCGTAATTGCATTAATATTGTGCTTTGCCTAACCCACTCTCCTTATACTTAGCCTAGAATTTTCTAGATTTGTGTAAGTACTAGACATCGGGTTTTGGCATCATCAAAAAGGGGGAAATTATTGGGATATTATGTTAAGGGGGAACTTGGATCAAGTTCGAAACAATTTGTTTTGATTCGATTCCAAAAACCCTTGTTAGAATCATTATTTCCCTTATTATTTTTGATGAATCTAGACTAGTTATTATTAGCAAAGCTTGCATGTCAGGAAGCTTATACTTTAGTCTAGAAGCACTAAAGATGATGTAGTCAGAGATCGCGAAGCGGCAGGAAGCGAAGCGGCTCCAGCAATGAAAGCGTCAGTTAAGATTGACAAAGCGTCTTTGAAATGCTTCAATCAAAGTTACCTAGAACGAAGCTTTCGTTCAATGGAAGCGAAGCGCTCTCAAGTCAGCTCACCCAAAGCGTCTCTGATCTAGAGCTAAAACTTGAAGCGTCCATATTATAAGTATGATACGTTGACTCACCAACTCACCAGTTTGAATTTCAAACTCTGACGAGTGCCTCACTTGCAGTCCACATGTAATCACGTTATTGCTCAACGGAAGCGGTTTGGTAGAAAGTTCTGATAAGGTGCAGGCCGCCATACCCTGATTCAACCACCATGCAGTGATTTTCTCAGTACTGTAGGTGATGATTAAGCACCTGACAAATAGCTACTTTCCCATAATTCACGAAAAAGTGAGGAACACGCGCTGCTTCTCTCCAACGGGAAGTAAGGTTCCTATTGCTATAAATAGAAGGAGTTGCACACACACTAAATTGAACGCACGTACAAAAAATTCAAGCATACTACTCGCAAGAACTCAAGCAAATCATTCGTTACATTCCTTTAGTTCTTTCGAAGCGCTTCACATTAGTGTGTCCTCAAGAAATTTGTTTCTTGAGTATTGCAACTACTTTCTTTCTAGGTTCAACCGTATATATCCAAAGCCTAGCTTCGAGAATCCTTATCCCTTTACTTGTGATCTTCATTGTAAAGGATTCTCATTTACGAAAACCCAAAAACCCCAAAACCAAGTCTATCGTGTTAGATTGTGTTGTAAGCTTGTAAAGTTTTTGTAGCAAAGTTTGTTGTTGTAAGGCTTCTCGACAGCCCGTGAAATCTCTGAGGATTCAAGTGCAAGTTTGTTACTAGCCTGAATCACTTGCCCTTGGAAGTATAAAACAAGGGATATCAAGTGAAGGTATTCATCCCGTCATGGATAGAGTGGACGTAGGAGAGGTGCTCCGAACTACTATAAAGTGTTTCTCTCTTTACTATGTTATTTATCGCTCGCTTTAAATAACAAGCTGGTTTTAATCGCAAGAAAAACTCAAGTCTCACCACATTCCGCACATCTCACACGAGCGAGAAGCTTCAAAAGCCTCACTAGCATTCGAAGCGTCTACTCGGTAAAAAGGACGAGAAACAAAAGAGAAGTTAAACACTTCTCAACACATGTATTCACCCCCTCCTCTATGTGTGTTAGTCACTTTCAGACCAACATCATGCCATACATGTTTTCAGTTTTGTATGATATACCTATTTGAGTTGAATGTGCCAATTTGTTAATCGAATTCAGGTCCTCGTAAGATGTCTATCTTACAAGGGCTAGTGTACACTGTGCGACTATGCTCAACGGTAGTTGGCTAGTCAGGTGCCATGGAAGGTGGCCATATTCTAGGTACTCATGTATCCAGATATGGTGAGGTACGGATAAATTAGCTTGCGCAGGCATCTCTGACTCGTAAAATGTTTTTGTGAACATAGGCATTTTCAAGAAAAACCCTATGATTCACTGAATGATGGCTTGGCAATAAAAAATTTATTTTGGACACGTGTCCACTGAGTACCTCGTACTCACGCCCTGTACATAATTTCCAATGTGCAGGTTGAGCTATTGTCAAAGCGAAGTGACCGGCGAGGATTTTGTCAAGTAAAGTTAGAAGTAATCACTCTTGGTAGCATATGTCTTCATACATATGATTTAACCACATTTTCGCTGCGTACACTCTTTTGATTAAACTCATTCATTTTGGAACTAAGTCAGAATCCTGACATAACTCATCGTACTCAATCCTTGACCAAGACAATTATTTATTTCCTTTAAACTTCAAGTATCAAATCGATAAGTCAATTTCCTAAATATCCTTTGTCTATTTCATAGATTCTTACACATTTTTCCGTAGTCACGATTATACCAAACTAAGCTATCGATTAGCAAAGTGCGCGTGACACTGTTGGTTCCCCCTTAACAATAGATACCAATTTGTTGAATTTTCGAGTATGGGGACCATTATCATGAAATGTTTTGAAAGCGACGCTTTCGTCTAACTGATTTTGAAAGCGTTTGCTTCACCTTGTGACAAGGGCATGCTTTGACCTTCTTTGTTGAAAGTGTTTTGTATGAAACACAAACGCTCTGAGAGTTGATCACGACGCTTTCTCTCATCAACTAAAAACTTCACTCATCTTCAATGAGTGGTATGATTCTGACGTTTTGCAACTTCCAAGCCGTTTCTCAACAATCAGCTTCAATAAAATGCTGAAAATGACACTTCTTGGTGTTGGGGTTATATACTGCAAAGCATAATTTTATGTATGTATATTAACCGTATCTTCTTGTTTTATGGAAATAAATATTGTCATATGATTTGCATATTAATTCGTGTTATGGTTATGCAAATAAATGTTCGGTACTATATATTATAGATAATATAGTTTGGGTGGTCGCACGGAAGATCATATTATCATTTTCTTATATAATTAAATGATGTTCACAACCGAAAGTAATCTTGGACAAATTACTTGTTAAGGTTGTAGTATAATGCTGGATAATAGTTAGTCTTGGTTATTAGCTTATACTAGTGCATACGATCAGAGTTGCACTAAACATGATCGAGGTGAGATAAATCCTTTTATACTGACTTATTAAGTATCACATCTTGGACAATTATTATTTCTTAATTCTAGTTGTCATAATATTCAATTATATATTTATAATTGTTATTACTTTGATTTACCATGAGTGAGAGTTATCGCAACTCAAAGAATCTCTGTATCTTGGGTAATAATATTATAAATATGATAATTAATATTAGAGCTAGAAATCGTGTCTCGGTGCGCCGAGTTGAAGGCGTTCTAAGGATTATTATTTCAAACCCTGTAGGTGGATTAAGTTTCGATATAATAATGAGGTCGAACGGGTACTACTCTCATTATAAGATATTAATAAATTAGGGCAATCAGTGGCTTAAGTTAATTAATGGACATGCGATATCTTGAACACGGGAAATAATATAATTCAAAGAGGAGCCCGGTATGTAGTAATTTGGGAATGGACGGCGATGCAATATTATTTTACTATAGTGGAAAGGCTATAATATTAATATAATTAAATAGAGTATTCGGGGCCAGAGAATACTTGGATTATATAATTATATTGGAAGACCTAGTCCATGTCCTCCTCAAGATCCCTGAAGTAGCCCAATAGAGAATAGCTTGGCCCATTAGTCAAGGCCGTAACTTCTCCACCACGTAACTTTTTATCTATAAATAAGGGATAAGTGGAAATATTCAGTACGTGATTTTCATTCTTCACAAATCTGTGAGAAGGGGGCGGCACTTCTGGGTAGAGCAGAGAAGAAAGATTTCCGCCCACTCGAAATTGTTCTCGTTGCTAGGGAATACTCTAGAAGATCTCGAGCTTTACGATCAAGAGCTAGATCTCATGTGCAGAGATCTAGTACATGGAAGATCATTACTCGACTCATAATTCCACCGGTGTTACACAAATAGGTATATGATTCTAGATCTGTTTCCGCTTTCAAGATCTGAATTCATATGTTAATAATTATTAAAAATATTTAAATCTACATCCGAGGGATCCTGGATCCAACAACTGGTATCAGAGCCTGTTGGGGTTGTTGTGTATAGCTAAAGCAAAAACGTGTTTTAGTATGTATGACATGTATTCCACTGGTAACAATCACTTTTCTAAATATATATATTAATAAGAATAAGCCATATATCTCATGTTTTAGAACACGTGGATGGCTCGGGTGTCAGGGAAATCACGCAACGTTCGATAATAATTATGAGATATAAACAGTATCACAGTCGAGATAGCTTAGGAATACTATCAGTTTAGAGTACAACATAACGGTAGTGGCGGGTCTCAGTCGCTAGTTATGTTGGTACAGTGGAATGTATTGACAGGATCAAGTGAGATATGGTTCTTCTGATACTGACCCTAACAATAGGTGAAGAACTAGAGATCTCGGGATTTAGAGATATGATCTTAATCTCGATATGTTATTAGAGATATATGTGTTGTTCATTGTTACTTTGATTTGCAAGATAAGGGTCTATCGCAGCATCCCTGATGACTTGCCTCTTGGGTAACATAAGGGCACATAGTATGTCTAATTAGTTATATCGAGACACCGTGTCCGTATTAGGTTGAGAGATATCCCCTCAGTGAGTTCACAAGGTTTATTATACCAAGTCATGCATGCTGATTAAGTTCAGGTATAATAATAAGGGATGAACGAATACTACTTGAGGAAAATAAGATATTAATTAATTATGAACAATCAAAGGAGCTCTAATTAATTAATTGATATCGGAGTCATTAAACACTGGGATAGCTCTAAATAAAGTATCAGCCCCAATCTACATATTGGGACAAAGCGGTGATTCAGTTGTGATTCTTTAGTGGAATGCGTCACAGCTCTAATGAATAAATGTTCTGGGTTGATCATGGTTATTTCATTAGGTAAGGCTAAACTTTGTTCGGTACATAGATCCCTGGGGTGGCCCAAGAGCTCTTCAGGAAATGAATTCAAGGTATTATTGAGGGATATCAGTTTTGGACTGAAAAGAGGCATTATGGGCTTGAGCCCAGTAATGTGACGCCTACTGTAGTGTAGGGGACGCCAGTTTTCTCTTCTGGTGTCCATCTGATCTCAATAATTGCACTCTGGTTAATTATATAATTATGGAATAAATTAATATCTAATTGATTAAGATTTATTCTTAATTAAGGAATTAGATAATTAATTTAATAATTATATATATTATTTTCCTTATAATAATTAGGATTAATTATAATTATTTAATTAGAATTTGTTCCGATAATTATTAACTAAACCGGACTTTAATTAATTAAAGCCCGTGACTTAGTGGACAAGGAATAATAGGCGCCTACTCATCCTATAATAAGGAGAAGGAGATTCTCTAAACCTAAGCTGAAGCAGAGGGAGAGAGATGCCTATACTACAGAGGGAGAGTCCCGGTTCCAAAGTTCCTAGACGCCCACACAGTTGAAGAATTTCAAGGAAAGGGATCACACCTTAGTAATCTAGACCTGTAGATTACTCAGTCAGCACATATCTAAGGTATAATTCGTAAAACTCATTTGTATGATTTAGTTGCATTTAAATTATCACATCCAATTCGAAGATTTAGTGGGAAAAAATAATTCTTTCAAGTAGCAGTTCCATCAGAGCCAACTCAGCTCTGTAGATTTAATTAAGTATAATTATTTGATTCATATTATTATATTACATGCAATTAACTCGGTTTTGCAGAGATCCAATTATCATGGTTAATATGAATATTTTGGTTTTAATTTTGTACTAAAATCAACATGTTTGTGGCTGCGTTTGTAAACACATAAGGGTTGATTGTATTAGATTAGAATTTTGTTTTTCGATTTTGTTGAAAAATTCGATGTAAATTCATGTAAATTCAAATCTATGGAATTGATCAATCGAGCCACCATGAATGGAGGATGAAGCTACCGGACATGATGGCTATGATGGAGGAGATGGGCGGCATTCTTCGTCTGACGTCAAGAATGACGCGGCTAGGGTTTCGGCCCTACCGCGGGTTTTCCTGGGTTGCCGGTGGCTGCAGCGGCTGCCATTCGATATCCTCGATGACGAAGACGTACCAGAGGAATGGCAACAACACGTGGGAGCAGCAGACGGCAGTGTTCAGCCACTGTGGGATGGAGACGGCGGCGGCTAGGGTTTCTAAAACCCTAGCGGGCTGCGGCGACTCCGGACGACTGCACGGCTGCTCGGCATCTGTGAGGCTGCTGTCCGGCGTCCTTTTAGACACTGGTGTTGCTTTTGGACGGCAGTTGGTGGTAATAGGAATGGCGGTGGTGTTCCGGCAAGATGTCGCGGCGGCGCGTGTGGTGCACACGTGGCTCGGCGGCGATGCATCGACCGGATGGTGACCGGCCGTTGAGTAGCTTGTTCAACAAGCTTGTGTTTATCTGGAAAAGATTTGTTTTTATATGGATAGATTTGTTCTGATCTTTAAAGATTTGATGTTATCTTGGTAAATATGATCACATCTGATAAGATTTAATCTTATCAAGAAAGATTTGATCATATTTAAAGGGATGTGTTTCTACCTTTAAAGATTTGATATTATCCAGGTTTATCTGATAAGATTTAATCTTATCAAGAAACATTTGATCATATTTAAAGGGATATATATCTATGTTTAAGTGATTTGATCTAATCTTGGATAAAATTAATCATATCCAACCACCATGCCTGATTTGGAAATTAAGGTTTTTTTCCACACCTTAATAAATCAAGCTAAACAGTGGGAGATCTCCGGCGGATCTCCTGGACCTCGAGTGAAATGGCAGCGGCGGTGGTAACGGCTAGGGTTTTGGTAATTAGGGTTTGAAAACCCTAATGGGCCAAACCCTAAGCCTATTTCGGTCCATTTTTCTCGGCCCAACGATGCACCCTGATTTTTCAAGCTCGTTCAAAGAAACTGAAGGCCATGATAATTGGATAATTATTTTTTTTAATCAATTATCTTGTGCACATTTATTCGATGTTTGTACATGTTGTTTAATTATTCACGATTTTTAATTTCATGCTATGCTTGAAAAATGAATTAAAACCTTGGTTTAAAATTACTAAGTGGTATTCTATTAATTTTAATTTTCGATTAATTTTGTATTTTTCGAAAATTATTATTAATTCTAGCCTCCATAATTGGTTTAAAAATGAAATAATTAGTATTTGCTCACTGATCCGGGCGTATCCCTACGGAGGTGCTAATTATGGATTTTATTGGTTTAAACTTCGTCTATATATTAATATCGATATCACCTCCCTACGGTAGGGTTATTCTTATAAAATGAGATTTTTCGGAATATTAAATTATGGTAGTGACTTAGATGTAAATTTATTAATTATTTCCCGACGGAAAGGTAATTAATTAATTTGCATGGCTAGGAGTGACCGACTGTTAATTTCATCAATCATAAGGTGAAGGTTGATTGGATAATGAAATTAAAGGCGTAAAAACCTACTTAAGAGATTGTATGTAAACATCCACCCTACGTGGCTTGCATATAAAATCTTAAGGAGTCGGGGGTCGCATTTTATATTGATTTAAGATTTTACAATATAATAATGCTTCAAAGTATATGACATTAACTGTGTTATTTTATTTCCAAGCTATACTATGTTTTTAGGTTCACTTGTTTAAAATACTCAATGAAAAATAAATTCGAGAGTTCCAATTATCACAATTGGAAATGTAACTTGGGCATTGTCTTGACTGCTAACGAACACAAGTTTGTCCTTACTGAGGTATTTGCCAACTAAGGAGAGTATGCCTAAACATTGTGAAGCTTGGTTTCATGGAAATGTTTAGTCATCATGGATACCAAGTTCGACAAAATATTCTTTTGTTGATAAAAACGGTTGACGGTACTCTTATTAGGGACCATGTTCTTAAGATGAATAATTATCTTAATAAAATGGAGATTTAAGGTTATGAAATCAATGGGAAAACTCAGGTCGATATCATAATAGAATCGATCCCTATGAGTTTTGATGTGTTTCGGTTTAACTATAACATGAATCAATTTATTTACAAGTTAACCGAATTGCTCAATGAACTCATCAATGCTGAGATGTTTCAAACCAGTTCTCAAGCATTGATCACCACAACTTCTACTACTTTTAAACCAAAGGATGGTTAAAGGAAGAAGAAGCAAGGTGGTGGTGGTTAAGGAGTTGACGCTCAGAAGGTGAATAATTACTCAAGGTGGATAAAGAAACCAAGAGGAAAGTATTACCGTTGTAAGCAGAAAAGACAAATTACGGCGGCCTGTCCTCATTTGAATGGAGGCAATGGTCAAGGTATATCTTGTGCATTTGTTAAATGCAGTCGAGATTACCATCACAGTGGGAGACGCTACGAAAATAGCGGCCATTGCAGTGGGATACACTACGAAAGTGGTGGCCAGTGCAGTGGGAGACGCTACGAAAGTGGTGGTCAATGCAGTGGGAGACGTACATCAGGTGTGCGCAAACTGCAGTATATAGCACAACATCAATTCTTTATATGTAAAGAACCTTCTAGTATGAATCAAACATATATCTGGTATCTAAAGTTTTGGTCATCTTAGATCAAAGGGCAATAGATTAGAAAGTATGTTGGATTTGATTCATACAAACGTGTGTGTTCTAATGTCGGTACAAGCTTAGGACTGGCTACTAGTACTTCATCATTTGGTTGATGATTACTCAAAGATTTGGATATATTTTTGATGAAACGGAAGTCTAAACCCTTGATAAATTCAAGGAATTCAAGGCAGAAGTTGATTATCATCATGGTAAATATATCATATCTCTTCAGTTCGATCGAAGAGGAGAATACCTTAGTGGCGAATTATTGGAACACATGTCGGAAGCTGGAATCGCATCCCAGCTTACTACGCCAGGAACACCACATCAAAGTGGCATGGCGGGAGGAAGGAACCGAATACTTTGAGAAATGTTTCGGTTGATGATAAGCTATTTTGATTTACCTTTTACATTTTAGGGTTTACAAATAACGGCGTATATTTTAAACTTAGTCCTTTAGGACCTCGTATTGACATACGGTTGTTTGTAGGATACCTTAAGGTAATGAGAGGTGATCTATTCTATAGTCCTATAATCCAAAAGATCGAAATTAGCACACACGCTTGATTTTTGGAAGAAGGCTATGTGAATAGTTATAAATCCACTAGTGAGATTATTTTAGTGAAATGAGGGGAAAAGGCGGTGCCGGAACCACCCGTACTAGATGTTACACCATGAACTGCACCACGTGTTGACACTAACACAAACTCTCAGGTAGAGCTTTGTTATAGTGAGATGGTCATCTTTTTAACCTAAAAGATGGTTGTGTTTGGGAGAAGCTTCGGATATCTTACCAGGTAAAGATAACATTGACCCATGGACATGTATAGAGGCAATCCAAGAGGAAGATGCACAAGTTTTGGCAAGTTGCAATGGATTCTGAAATTGAATCCATGCATGATAAAATGTATATGACGTTGTAGAAACTACCTTAAAGGGTAACTCCCGTTGGATAAGGGAATCTACAAACGTAAGAGAGGATCTGACAGTAAGGTTGAGACCTTTAAAGCTAGGGTTGTGGCGAAAGTCTTGCATGTTGCTATGCTTAAGTCGATCCGGATTCTCTTAGCCATTGCAGCTCATATAGTTCTGGAGATTTGGCTAATGGATGTCAAGATAATTTTTCTAAATGGTAGTCTTGAGGAATCCATTTACATGCGCCAACCAGAGGGATACATTGCCAAAAGAGGATGAGCATCTGGTTTGCAGACTTAAGCGATCCATTTATGGACTTAAGCAAGCATCTTGGTCCTGGAGCACATTTTTTTTTGGTAATCTAGTCATATGGATTTATTCAATGTGATCATGAGAGTTGTGTGTATAAGAAGTATAACGGAAACGTTGTGGTATTTTTAGTACTGTATGTGGATGACGTACTCCTGATTGGCAACAACGTGGAGTCGTTATCGGACATACGGATGTGGTTGTCCAAGATATTCAATATAAAGGACTTGGGTGAAGATGTTCACCTCTTGGGATTAAGATCTTTCATGATCGTAAGAAGAGAATGTTGTGCTTGTAACAAGCAGTTTATATTGATACGGTAGTAAAGTGTTTTAGCATGGAAAACTCCGAAAAAGGCTTCTTACCATTTTGATAAGGAGTTTATTTGTCTAAAGAAATGTGTCCTATGACACAGAGATAGATAAATGACATGAAGGTGGTTCTCTATGCCTCTGCAATAGGAAGCTTTATGTATGCTATAATACTTTACACCAAGCTTGGTATCTGTTATGCTATTGGCATGTCTTTACAGATACCAATCTAACCCTGGTCAAGGGAAATAGACTACTGCAAAGAATATAATCAAGGACACGAGATTATATGTGGATCTTTCAGCCTGACAGTTTATTCCCTTTGGGTTATACTGATTTCCAATCACATAAGAATTTTTGAAAGTCTTCCTCAGGATATGTTTTGTACTGGGAGGTGGAGCCATTAGTTGAAAGGCTGGATGGCTCCGGAACTTCTTATTGGACTTGGATATGATTCTAAATTTACCTCAGATGATCGCAATCTGTTGTGACAATCAGTAGCAAATTCAAAGGAATCATAAGACCATAAGGCCAGTAAATACATCAGAAATAAGTACTTTATATTACAACTAATCGTAATGAGAGGAGACATTGTGGTGTCAAAGATTACATCGGAAGATACCCTGATGTTTTCCTTCATGATTAGCATGCCATCGAGTTTTTCGATAAGTATGTGAAGGGATAGGGAATCAGACGTATGGCAGCACTGCTTTGAGTATAAGTGGGTGAAAATTTAGTGTGGTGGTATACTTAAAAGTATGCTTTGAGTATAAGTGGGAGATTGTTGGAGTTATATACTGCAAAGCATACTTTTATACGTGTATATTAACTGTATCTTCCTGTTTTATGGAAATAAATATTGTCATATGATTTGCATATTAATCCATGTTATGGTTATGCAAATAAATATCCGGTACTATATACTATAGATAATATGGTATGGGTAGTCGCACGGAAGATCATATTATCATTTTCTTATATAGTTAAATGGTGTTCGCATCCGAAAGTAATCTTGGACAAATTACTTGTTAAGGTTGTAGTATAATGCTGGATAATAGTTGGTCTTGGCTATTAGCTTATACTAGTGCATACGATCAGAGTTGCACTGAACATGATCGATGTGAGATAAATCCTTTTATACTGACTTATTAAGGATCACATCTCGGAAGATTATTATTTCTTAATTCTAGTTGTCATAATATTCAATTATTTATTTATAATTATTATTACTTTGATTTACCATGAGTGACAATTATCGCAACTCAAAGAATCTCCGTATCTTGGGTAATAATATTATAAATATGATAATTAATATTATAGCTAGAAATCGTGTCTCGGTGCGCCGAGTTGATGTTGTCCCTTTAAGACATTCGAAGGATTATTATATCAAACCTTGCAGGTAGATTAAGTTCCGATATAATAATGAGGTCGAATGGGTACTACTCTCGTTATAAATTATTAATTAATTAGAGCAATTAGTAGCTTAAATTAATTAATGGACATGTGATATCTTAAACACGGGAAATAATATATTCAAAGAGGAGCCCGGTATGTAGTAATTTGGGAATGGACGGCTATGTAATATTATTTTACTATAGTGGAAAAGCTATAATATTAATATAATTAAATAGAGTATTTGGGGCCAGAGAATACTTAGATTATTGAATTATATTGGAAGACTCAGTCCATGTCCTCCTCATGATCCCTGGAGTAGCCCAATAGAGCATAGCCTGGCCCATTAGTCAAGGCCCTAACTTCTCCACCACTCCACTTCTTATCTATAATTAAGGGATAAGTGGAAATGTTCAGTACGTGATTTTCATTCTTCACAAATCTGTGAGAAGGGGGCGGCACTTCTGGGTAAAGCAGAGAAGATAGATTTTCGCCCACTCGAAATTTTTCTCGTTGCTAGGGAATAATACTCTTGAAGATCTCGAGGATTACAATCAAGAGCTAGATCTCGTGTGCAGAGATCTAGTGCGTGGAAGATCATTACCTCGACTCATAATTCCACCGGTGTTACACAAATAGGTATATGATTCTAGATTTGTTTCCGCTTTCAAGATCTGAATTAATATGTTAATAATTATTGAAAATAATTAAATCTACATCTGAGGGATCCCGGATCCAACACTTGGTATCAGTCAACGGCTTCACTCACCATTTCTGATAACCTGGTTGCGACACTTAATGACACTGCTTGTAGGTAATTAGTTGTCGATCGCTAGTCTCATTCTTTTGACCCTTTCATGAAGAAGTCCATTCTCGACGCTCTGACTGACTTAGAAAATTGTTGAGAGTCAGAAATACACTAGAAAACTCAACAAAGAGCAAGATACTAGAGATCAGATATCCGTTGCTTAATACTTTCTTGAGAAGTATAATGTTGCTCTAGTATATCTAAGTTTGTTAGCTTTTCAGGTGGAGAGTGATACAATGCGCATGTATTTTCCAATGGAGCTTTGCAGGATTGTCGAGGGTCAGAATCGCTTCAAAGCTTGATATTGCTAAAGCTCTTCCAGGGAGATGCTTCAGTTCTTATGAGAAATTCCCTCAATTTGATAGTTCCTTCTTAATTTAATATCATAACAATAGATATTAATAAGAGATTTTGAGCATATGGGGAACATACTATAGGCAGATCCAGGTCAGAAAGCTGGATCATCATCATCAGAGTCTATGCTGGTGAGAGCGTTTGACAAAGGCGCTTTGAGAGGGACGCTCTGATGATGCTTTTGAAGTTAAAGCATTGGATGTGCTTTCACCATACGCTTTGAACTTCTCTAGCTTGTCTTGAAAGCGGAGGGTTGGGCTATTCCAGGTCGCTCATCAAGATCGAATTCAATCGCTTTGATTTTAGAAAATAGCAGTTCCGGAGTCATCGCACATAGATCCTTAGTGGAAAAAAATATCTCCTTTATATTTTGCCACTTCCCATCAAGAGCGCGGTTGATCTTCAAGTATTAAGCTTGTAATGTAGGGACATTGGTTGATCTTCTGGTTAAAACAGTTTATCACTTAGAGTGTGTGTGTGTAGTATGAATAATCAAAGCATAAAGAATATAAAGCGTATAACACAAGAGTTATAGTGATTCGGAGAATGTCTCCTACATCCACTCTCATCACCTTCACTCAGTGATGAACTTCACTCAAAGCTTGGGGTTTACAACAGGCACCCAAGAGCCTATGTGAGTTTACCGGTACTCACGAACACATGTGAGTTTACAACGGGCACTCATGAGCCTATGTGAGTTTAGGGCGGGCAGTCACGAGCCTAACAACCTTTACAAACTAAACTCTCAAATAGGGTTTGGGTTTGGGTTCATATAGTTCCAACTAATGAGAAATCCTTTTACAATGAAGCATAATGTAGAAGGGTATGATTTCTCTCTAAGGCTTATGGATATAGAAGTTGAAGCCTTATGGATAAACTAGAAGGTTGAGATCCGAAGATCATTATGAGAGGTGTAGGATTTATATTTTTCTGTTTGCTTGCATTCTCTCACTTTCTAGGTAGCTTGAACCTTATATTTATAGTAAGCAACACTAATCTATCCGTTAGAGAGATAGGGTGTGTGTCCCTCACTTGTCTAATCAGAGTTTGAATTCTTCCTTTATAGAGCACATTCCTAGGAAGATAAGGAGCCTAGCCCTGCAAGTTCAGTGATTAGACATATCACAGTCCGTTGACCAATCGTGATTGGACACGTGGTTTGGGCGGTGGACGCTCTGCTCTGCAAGTATTCTCTGGCCTTGCAAGCACACTCTGACCTGAGAGCATGCTTTGGCGTGAGATCACGCTCTGACTGAGAGCACGCTCTGGCTTGCGATCACGCTCTGACTGAGAGCACGCTCTGGCGATCACGCTCTGACTGAGAGCACGCTCTAGCTTGCGATCACGCTCTGACTGAGAGCACGCTCTTGCGATCACGCTTTGACTGAGAGCACGCTCTGGCGTGTGATCATGCTCTGACTAAGAGCACGCTCTGGTGATCCGCCCTCACTTTAAGGGTGAGGGTAGAGAGTAATAATAATCGATGTAATATAATCGAGTCGAATCGACAGGGAATGCAATGGTGAATGAATTTCAAGTAGTAATCTAGCTACTATCCAAGCTACAAGATATCATGTTTTTGTGTTTTCTTAATTCTATCAAGCAATATAATTGAAAAGTAACAAACTAAATAACAACTAATAGCAAGAGTTAACAAACAATAGTAGAAAGCTTGGTTGCAAATATAATCTGATAATCACTAGAGGCCTTGGTTTTAGGATTTGTTAGGATTAACCATTTTAATCTAATTTATATGGTTCTATATATTGTATACACTAATTATTTTCTCAAAGCAATCAATGTAAGTAGATTAACCTATGACATCTATCTCTGACTAGGACTCAAGACGCATGGATTAACTCCTAATGGCACGATTAATATCTAGAATATCCTATTAGTATGAATTACTAATATGTTGTGATTTGATGTTAAGTGCTATGAATTAAAGCCTACTAAGCATTGAACCAAACACCTTGTATGCACTCAATGATGGCTAATCAATCATGCAATAAAATTAAGTCCCAAACCACAAGACATATAAATTAGAAGGTAAATCCAACAACAAAATCCAAAAACCTAGTGATCTAGATCATATCTTCATATATTGGAACCAAAGAGAAATTTACCTAGACATAATTGAAGGAATTAAACCTTAATAAAATCATGCTTAAAAGAAAGAGAATTTAATAAGGAAGAAGAAAATGGTCTTGAATCTTCAATCCACAAAGTAATGCTCTCCAAATCTTCAAAATACTAAAAAGGAAAGAGGGAAATGTTTCTAGCGTTTTAGGAATATTAAATGTGCAAAAGATCCCACAAAAAGGGAATAATTTGGGATTACATACGTTGAAAATCATGTTTGAATCGAATTTGGTCAAATCGGGGCGAAACGGAGCGAACCGGAGGTGTTTCTCGTGTGACCGGCGGTTTGGGTGCGGGGCACCGGCGGTCCACTGGACTGCCGGTCTGAACCACCGGTGGCTCTATGGTGAACGGCGGCCTGGGTGCAGCAAACCGGCGGCCTAGTGGACCGCCAGTTTGGGTCGCCAGTTTGCCGCCCATCCGTCTTCTCTTGAACAATGTTTTCATTTTCGACCGTTCTCTCTCGCCCGAACTCCGATTTACGAACCGCTTTTAGCTACCACTTCCTAATGAACTCCTCTTCAACATGGAATGATCAAAGTTGCCAAATGAGTTCTTCATCAACCTGCAAAAAGACACAAAGAGACTCGAGAGAACGAGGAAAACATAAACGAACTTGAACTAGTGAAAACCTAACTTTATAAATTCAATTTTCACAAGTTAAAGAACCCTAGCATTCCTAATCTTTAAGCACATGAATCGAGACTTGAACACAAGCAAAATACACTCAACATGCACATAAAATACGTGTTAATCACTCCCCCAAACTTAAGCCATTGTTCATCCCGAACAATGAAACGAACAATCAAAATACTTAACACGTATGGGGTGTGCATTTCAAGTTCATCGATGCCTCATTTCAATTCAAAACCATTCAAACTCAAGGAAATCATCAAGTCAAGCCAAACACTCATGAAATTACCCACTCTCCTAGCATAGAACTCAATCACTTAAGCACATTCAACTCTATACCTCACACGACACATGTGTATCACTCGATCACTCAACATATGGAAAAGGTAAGCACTCATCGAAATCATGCAATACATAACTTTGACCATAAGCTTTCCTATCAACTCAAGTTTCTAATACTACAATGCATGCACAAATTAGGATCAAAAAGGTCTTTATTAAGCTTGTAACGTAGGGACATTGGTTAAGGTAGGGAATTATAGGCTAAGTGACTTAAATTTGCATTCAAGTACCCTTATCCCCTTTTTTCGCCTTTCTAAGTATTAATTTCTTCATCTTCCACCTTATCCAACCGCTTTTTATCAAATGAACCCAAGCTTCTACCAAACATTTAAAGAGAACACTCCTCTATGCTCTTATTCTTCTCTTTTTCTTGTAAAAACTTTGTTCTTACTACTCTCTTTTTTTTCCAATAAGAACTTTGTTCTTATTCTTTTCTTTTCTAACTTTGAGCTTATAGGAGTGTTCTTTCATTTCAAAATCAATCTCTAGACCATTCACCATCACCCATCATTTTTCATGAATTTTCAACTTCACCAAGGTTCCCTTAACCATCCTTCACCCCCTATCATCCGGTTTAAGAAGAAAAGGCTCTAAGGCTCAAAATGGGACGACAATGGTAATGAAAGATAGGTTAGTGTTTAGGGAAAATGGGCTAAACAATGATGGCCTAAGATCATCTCCTAATTATGCCCACATGTAATATTTCTAACAAGAGTATCAAGACAAGTTCTAGCAAAGAAAATGTAATGCAAGATCAAGCTCTCAAGAAAAGATATCAACTATGTAAGATGCATAGTTTAAGGCTCAAAATCCTCTCAAGCTTTTTGTCTAGAGCCTAAGTGCCTAAGATCAATCCTTCATGCCATTCAAGTGAAGTAATTCAATCATGCTTGACTTTAACTCAAAAAATTTCAAAACATTTTATCATTTTCCATCAATCATCGGCATCTCACTTGAATAGCACATGAGTAGATAAACACGTTCATTCACAACTAAGCATTTGCTTCAAAACATAAAAAAAATTCAAAATTTTCCAATGATTCTCCATTATTAGCTCATCTCCACAATTCACAAAGCAAATAAAGAATTTCTATCTATTAAGCTCATCAATTCCCAAACTCAACACCAAACAACTTAAACAAGCACAAATCATGCATTTACCCCAATCAACCACAATCATCAAGCAAAATTAAGCATACAATCAATGAACACATCAAATAGAAGCTTGAAAAATACCAAAAATAAAGTAATTTAAATTCTTTATCCTACCCCCCTCCCCCAAACTTATTTTAGAAATGACTTCTAAAATGAGTTCAGAGGAAAGAATAATAAGAAATTTAAATTAAACTCACAACGGTCCAAAGCTAGGTTGATGATGGTGTTGAAAGCCATTCAATCCTTTGTTTGCTTGATTGATTGATTTTTTTTCCCTCACTCGCTCCAATCACGATTCGACCTCGTGCATAAACCATGAAGCTCTTGGAACTTGAAACAAAGAAATAACCTTAACAATGGGAAGTATTAGCATTTGGACAATGAAAGATGTAGAAGGAATGGCTTGAACAAAATAATAAACAAATTCAAACGAAAGAAACTAACTAAAATAAAAAAATAAAAGGATAATTGTTGGGGTGCCTCCCAACGAGTGCTTAGTTTAACGTCGTTAGCTCGACGATACCTCCTTGCCCTTTTCATGAGACTTTGAATGAAGTCCAACCTCGATCAAGAACCAACTCATCCTCAAGCTCATCAAATTTCGGTTCATCCATTCTTGACTCCTCCGGATCGTCCAAAGCACCCGACATATGGAATGTTGCCTTCTCTCCATTCATTCGAAGGGTGATACACCCTTCGAAAACATCAATGAGAGCTTCACTCGTGGCTAAGAAAGACCTTCCAAGTATCATTGGGATGTCCCGGTTCTCCGGTATGTCGAGGACAACGAAATCCACCGGAAAGATGAGTTTTTCAACCCTTATGAGCACATCTTCAACTATACCTCTTGGATAGGATAATGAACGATCCGCCATTTGAAGAATAAGTGAGGTGGGCTTAAGAGTTCCAATCTTCAAACGATTGAAGATGGAAAGGGGCATCAAATTCACACCCGAGCCCAAATCACACAAGACATTCCTAAAAGCTTGGCCTCCTATCTCACAAGGTAAAGTGAACTTCCCGGGGTCCCCTTCTTTGTTTGGAATTGATCCACCCTATTTTGAGGGTAGGAGGATGCAATGATAATCGAATAGTATATTCGAGTCGAATCCACAGGGAATGCAAGGGCGTAAGAGATTCAACTAGTAACCTAGCTATCTATATCACTATCCAAGCTACAATATATCATGTTTTTGTGTTTTTCAAAGATTAATGACAAATTCAAATAACAAAATCAACTAGCAAACAAGTATGAAATGGTAACTATCAATAGAAGAAATTATGGTTCCAAATATAATCCAACATTCACTAGAAACATAGGTTTTGAAATTTGCAAGGATAAACCGATTTAATCCAATTCATAAGGGAGTTCTTTATAGGTTATACATCAACTCTTTTATCAAAGCAATCAATTTAAATGTGTTAACCTATGACATCTATCTCCGCTAAGTCTCAAGATGCATAAATCAACTCCAAAAAGCTCAATTAATTATCTAGAATCTCCTATTAGCAAGAATTACTAATATGTTGTGGTTTGATGCCAAGTGTTACGAACTTAAGCCTACTAAGCATTTAACCAAACACCTTGTATGCACTATATGATGGCCAATCACTCATGCAATCAAATTAAGTCTAAAACCACAAGACATATGAATTAGAAGGCAAATCCAACTACAATATCCAAAAACCTATTAATCTAGATCATGTCTTCATATATTTGAAACCAAAAGGAAATTAGCTAGACATAATTAAAGGAAATAAACCATAGAAACTAAATAAAATCATGCTTAAAAGAAAGGAAATTTAATAAGGAAGAAGAAGATGGTCTTCAATTACAATTCCACAAAATATAGCTTCAACAATCTTCATAATACTAAAAAGGGAAGAAGGAAAATATTCTAAGGTTCTTAGGAAAATAAAATATGCCAAAAAATCCACATATGGGGTGAAATCTAGGATTAAATACATTGAAAATTGAGTTTGAGTCGAATCGTAGCGAAATGGGACGAACAGGGGCGAGTTTGGACGGGCCGAACTCGCCCCTTAAGTTGAGGAAATCCGGCCAACCGGCGGTCTGGGAGGTCGCCGGCAGTCTGGCAGACCGCCGGCCCAGACTGCCGAACTCTCTGCACTCCACGGCCATTTGGCAGCTTGGCCGGCGGTCTGGCAAACCGCCGGTCAGGCCGCCGGCCTTCCTTCTTTGACCGGTCAACTCCGTCTTCTCTTTTGCGCGTCTTTCCCGTTTCCGCCCGTTCTCTCTTGTACGAACTCTGATTTACGAACCGCTTTTTGCTACGGCTTCCTAACGAACTCCTCTTCGACATGGAATGATCAATTTGGCCAAATGAGTTTTTCATCAACCTGCAAAAAGACACAAAGAAACTCGAGAGAACAAGGAAAACATAAACAAACTTAAACGAGTGAAACCCTAACTTTATAAATTCAAATTCCATATTCTTAACCCTAGGTTTCACCCTCATCAAACTCGACTCTTCCTCATTTCTAGCCTTCGATCCTTAGTCACATGAATGCTCTTTTCAATTCTTAGAAAAATGGATCGAAAACCGAAAAGAAGCAAGAAAAGTAAAATATATGCTACAAGTTAAGAAACCCTAGCATTTCTAACATATAAGCACCCAAATCGAGACTTAAACACATGCAAAACACACTCAACATGCACATAAAATACGTGTTAATCAAGAATCTTCTTTCATAGACGAGCACTACATTCCTCCGACAACATAATGGTTTCACCCTTATCAAATTTCCTTTTCTTTTGAACCACATCCTCCAAGAATTTCTCATGATCCGGAATTTCACTCAACAAACCAATCAAAGAAGCATTTATCTCCAATTTCTTGAAAGCTTCTAACAAATCACCTTTCCTCGCATGCAACTTCTCATCAATTGGCCTAATGGGAGATGCTAGACCATCCATGCTATTCGACTCAACATGCTCTTTAGAGACTTTAAAAGATGGAGTAGGAAGAGTACCTTTTTGATTCTTCTTATGAACACTCTCCTTCTCAAAAGGTTCTTGAGCACCAAGTTTACTCCTCAACTTTGAAGCTTCATAAGCATCCTTCCTTCTTTGAAGATCTTTTAGCGTATCAAGACGCTCATCAAAGGGAATTGCCTTAGACATCCTCATTCTTGAATAATAATCATGAATTCCTAAATTGTCCAACCTTCTATAGATAGAATAATTGGACAAAGATCTATGATTCTTGGATCGGACTCATCCAATTCCACAAGATTGCTCTTAGCTAGATTCGGAGATTTCGCACAAGGTATATGTGAAGGTGTCGAAGAAGCTTCACTCACTACATGAATGGCATTGTATTGTTGCTTCGAGTTTTCTTGAGCTTTGCTAGAGGATTCTCCAAACTTGTGTTGAGTGATAGCTTGGTTAGCCATTTGGCTAATTTGGCCTTCCATCATCTTTATTTGCTTTGTCAAAGAAATGAGGTAATATTCCAATGCACTCACCTTTTGCCCGGTTTGAGTGATAAATGTGCCTTGTTGAGAAGACATTTGAGCTTGATTCGCCAAGATTTGTTGCAACATTTGCTCCATTAATGGAGAATTCTTCTTTGTCTCTTCAATGACTCTTTGATAGACGGAGAATCCGGGAGGTGGAACGTGAGCATTATTTGGATTTCCATAGGAAGGATTAGGAAGATTTTTCTTGTGTTCGGATTGTAGGCTTGATAGCCTCCTTGTAGATCATATAAATAACCACCTTGTTGATTGCCTTGAAAT
This sequence comes from Mentha longifolia, assembly GCA_001642375.2. Classification (NCBI taxonomy): domain Eukaryota; kingdom Viridiplantae; phylum Streptophyta; class Magnoliopsida; order Lamiales; family Lamiaceae; genus Mentha; species Mentha longifolia. The sequence continues at coordinate 10,886,124 of CM038120.1, read as the reverse complement.
CTCCCTTGGTTTCCTTGAAAACCTTGCTTGTTGTAATTGCCATAAAGCCCTTGATTGACATAGCTCACATCTTCCGTCCATAGAACTCCACATTCCCTTGAGATTGAACACTTTGAATGTGAGCTTTCCTTTCCTCTTCATATTTCTTCTTCATATTAGCAAGCTCCCATGCTAGAGCCTCATACCTATCATCCTCAATCGAAGCAATCTTTCTAGAAGTGGCCCTTTCCATTGGCCATTGATAGCTATTAGCCGCCATCTTTTCAATGATTCTCAAAACTTCCTTTTAAATGCTATTAGCTATTAACCCACTATAAAAGTTGGTCATTTGTTGACCCTCATTTAAGCCATGTTAAGGGCATTTCCTTAGGAGCTCTCTATATCTTTCCCATGCTTCAAACAAGGTCTCGTCACCTTGTTGAGAGAAATGTGAGATGTCGGAAATAAGCCTTTGAGCTTTAGATGGTGGAAAGTATTTAGAGAGGAAGGCTTTGCACAAATCATCCCAGGTGTGAATATTGGCCTTGTTCAATCCTTTGTACCAATCTTTGACCCGGTCCCGTAGAGAAAACCTGAACATCCTCATGCGAATAACATCATTTGAAACTCCATTAAGCTTAATGGTATCACAAATATCAAGGAACGTGCTAAGATGAGCGTTTGGGTCCTCTTTAGGACTTCCACCAAATTGCTCGTCTTTAACCATTTGAATAAGACCGGATTTGAGCTCAAAATTATTTGCATTGATCGTCCCCCATTCTCCTCCTTGAAATTGTTCCGTTGGAGATTGGAACATATGGTTGAGAGGAGGTGGTTGAGCCTCATTTGCCCTTCTTTCTTGCTCATCCTTCCATGCTCTAAACTCTTCCATTTCTTTCATAAGAGCTTCAATTGCTTGATGATTAGCCATTTCTTGATCTTCACTAGAATTTCTTCTTCTATGCCTTCCTTCAAAATTCAAGATCAAAGGTTGAACGAGTCTTCCTTTGGACCTTGTGTGCATATACCTACAAAACAAAAAACAAAAGTACAAATGCTTGAATTAGTAACTCAATAACCAAATCAACTATTGAAACTCAAACTAAGCATTCCCCGGCAATGGTGCCAAAACTTGATCGCCCTACTTTTGAGGGTAGGGAGTAGAGAGCAATAATAATCGATGTAATATAATCGAGTCGAATCCACAGGGAATGCAATGGCAAATGAGTTTCAAGTAGTAATCTAGCTACTAAACCTACTATCCAAGCTACATGATATCATATTTTTGTGTTTTCTTAATTCTATCAAGCAATATAATTGAAAAGTAACAAACTAAATAACAACTAATAGCAAGAGTTAACAAGCAATAGTAGAAAGCTTGGTTCCATATATAATCCGATAATTAGTAGAGGCCTAGGTTTTAGGATTTGTTAGGATTAACCATTTTAATCTAATTCATATGGGAATTCTATATATTGTATACACTAATTCTTTTCTCAAAGCAATCAATGTAAGTAGATTAACCTATGACATCTATCTCCGACTAGGACTCAAGACACATGGATTAACTCCTAATGGCACGATTAATATCTAGAATATCCTATTAGCAAGAATTACTAATATGTTATGATTTGATGCTAAGTGCTATGAATTAAAGCCTACTAAGCATTTAACCAAACACCTTGTATGCACTCAATGATGGCCAATCAATCATGCAATAAAATTAAGCCCCAAACCACAAGACACATAAATTAGAAGGTAAATCCAACAACAAAATCCAAAAACCTAGTGATCTAGATCATATCTTCATATATTGGAACCAAAGAGAAATTTAACTAGACATAATTGAAGGAATTAAACCATAAAAAGTAAATAAAATCATGTTTAAAAGAAAGATAATTTAATAAGGAAGAAGAAAATGGTCTTGAATCTTCAATCCACAAAGTAATGCTCTCCAAATCTTCAAAATACTAAAAAGGAAAGAGGGAAATGTTTCTAGGGTTCTAGGAATATTAAATTTGCAATAGATCCCTCAAAAAGGGAAGAATTTGGGATTAAATACATTGAAAATCATGTTTGAGTCGAATTTGGTCGAACCGGGATGAAATGGAGAGAACCGGGGCAAACCGGAGGTGTTTCTCGCGCGACCGGCGGTTTGGGTGTGGGGCACCGGCGGTCCAGTGGACCGCCGGTCTATACTGCTGGTGGCTCTGTGGTGAATGGCGGCCTGGGTGCGGCGGACCGGCGGCCCAGTGGATCGCCATTTTGGGTCGCCGGTTTGCCACCCATCCGTCTTCTCTTGCGTAATGTTTTCGTTTCGCCCGTTCTCTCTCGTCAGAACTCCGATTTACAAACCGCTTTTTGCTACGTCTTCCTTATGAACTCCTCTTCAACATGGAATGATCAAAGTTTCCAAATGAGTTCTTCATCAACCTGCAAAAAGACACAAAGAGACTCGAGAGAATGAGGAAAACATAAACGAACTTGAACTAGTGAAACCTAACTTTATAAATTCAATTTCCACATTTTTAACCCTAGGTTTCACCCTAATTAAGCTCGATTCTTCCTCGTTTCTAGCCTCCGATCCTTAGCCACATAAATACTCTTTCCAATTCTTACAAAAATGGATCAAAAATTGAAAAGAAACGAGAAAAGTAGAATGTATGCTACAAGTTAAGAAACCCTAGCATTTCTAACCTTTAAGCACATGAATCGAGACTTAAACACAAGAAAAACACACTCAACATGCACATAAAATACATGTTAATCATCTGGTTAGACGCTCTAAAGTTACACTTCAAATATGAAATCCTAACAAGCGAGTTCTTCTAATACATTAAACTTACACATTGTAACTTGAGCTGGATCATCGAAGATAAAAAACGAAATATTCTATGAGGGTTTTGGAATCCAATCAAAACACAATTGAATCCAAGTTCCCCCTTAACCATATATCATAACAGTATGATATGCATATATTCGAACTGAATGACTTTGCTTGAGAAATCAATATGTTTGTAAGTAGAAACTATAAAGAAACCAAAAGGGGAAAGAGATAAAATGAGCAGAGAACAGCAAAATATGGATATCCTCGTTACAGAGTGTGGATAACAATCATTTATGAAAATTTGACAATTTCGGATTTTACAGTATGAAGCAATTCCAGGGAAGCAAAAGTCCCTCCTTAGTGATGGGATAAAAACTTCAAAAACACAGAAGAAAGTAGAAAAAGCAAGCTATATTGAGATCCAGAGCAGAAAAAAAGCACGTGTTTATATGCATTAGACACCATTCCCCATCCACAACTTTTTGTTTTAACACATAAAAACTTATAGCAAAAATTTGTGGAAGCACGTACCTGAAAGCTGAAAATTAATTACCCATGAAGTTCTGATGCGATCTCAATATGCGGAAGCTATGAATCGAACACATGTCAATGAATGGTTGATTCAATCCAAACGACAACTATGAAATCGAATGATAATTCCCTAATAATTCTACCCACAAATACACTGAATAGGCGTCGACAGTAACCTAAGCAATTAAATTCCGATTAAGCTCAAATTTTAACACGAGTTACAACTTAAGGTTATGAAGAACATATCCAAAATTCAGCGAAAACTCATGAGTAGTTTTCGATTTGGCTCGGTGGTCAGTTTTGGGTCGAATTAGGGTTTCAAAAACGGATCTGAAATTAAACAAGAGTTCTGAGATGGGATGGTTATGGGAACGAAGGGGACGGTTATTGTTGATATAGGAATGATGAAGATTGGCTGGGAAAACGAAAAAGAACACAAATTGAAGAATTAAAACGGAAACAAATTGTGAATCTTACCCGAAACGAACCCCGGATCTACTTGAATCCGAAATGCATTTATGGAGCAATCTTCATGGCTCGACTAACCCGGATGCTACAAGATATCACGAACGAGTCGATGAATTCAAGTTTGAAATCACCAATATCAAACTCTACCAAGAACCGATATGTTTGTGTGAGACAAGAGAATAGCGTAAAGCTGTTTTTTGCATTCAATCAAGTCTGCCTAAGTAATGAACGAAAATTAGTATAAATACTAATCTAAGAAGGCCGAAAATACCAAGTAATGGGCCTAAGAAAACGGGCCAATTAATCACCTAAACATGTTGTGATAATTGGGCCTAAAATAAAATAAAATAAATATAAGTTCAGTTTTGATTCCTCTTTTAATGGGCCTCCGAAATATCATCTTCTACACTTGTGAAGTTCACCAATTTGAAATGATGACATCCGGTTCCTTCATCTTCCAATCTCTTCGGAATGTAGCATTGCAAATATCCTTGCAGCTTCTTGGCTCTTGATCCCGTCACTGCTCCTCCGAGCTGCAAGTCCCCATTGATCTCTTCAATGATAGGTTCCGTCTCATCATTCCCCCCCTGCTAAAAAGAATTCGTCCTCGAATTCAAGTCCTCAACATCTTGATCATCTACAGAAAACGGAGACAAATCAGCCACATTAAAAGTGGAGGAACACTTATACTCACCTGGAAGATCAATGCGGTAGGCATTGTCATTGACTCGCTCGACCACGGAGAATGGTCCATCACCACGAGGCATTAGCTTTGACTTCCTCAAGTTAGGAAAACGTCCCGGGCTGAAGTGTATCCAACCTTATCACCGGGTTTGAACAATACTTGTTTGCGGTGGGCGTTCGCCTTTGTTGCGTTCTTAGCACCTTGAAGCTCGATCCTCTATTTCACTTTAACATGCATCTCTCGAACCTGTTCAGCTCTACAAGAACCTTGCAAACTCGAAAGATGATCAGTAGGCAAAGGAATAAGATCTGTTGGTGTCAACGGATTAAATCCATAAACAACCTCAAATGGAGACATGTGTGTAGAAGAATGCACAACTCTGTTATAAGCAAATTCAGCGAATGGTAAGCACTCTTCCCATGACTTAAGATTGTTTTTAACTAAAGCACGAAGTAAAGTACCTAGCGTTCTATTAACCACTTCAGTTTGACCATCCGTTTGAGGATGACATGCAGTAGAAAATAACAGCTTAGTACCTAACTTTTCCCATAAGACACGCCAAAAATGTCCCAAAAACTTAGAATCCCTATCAGACACAATAGTCCTAGGCATGCCATGCAGTCTAACTACTTCACGAAAGAAGAGATTAGCAATATTAACAACATCGTCAGTTTTTCTGCAAGTAATAAAATGAGACATTTTTGAGAATCTATCGACTACTACAAACACAGAATCTTTGCCAGACTTAGACCTAGGCAAACCAAGAATAAAATCCATAGAGATGTCAATCCAAGGTGCAGAGGGTGCAGGTAGTGGAGTGTACAAACCAAATGGATTAGATCTAGACTTAGCCTTTTTACAAGTAATACATCTAGCACACACTCTCTCGACATCTCTCTTCATGCGAGGCCAATAAAAATGTTCATGCAATAAACTCAATAATGACCCATAAGACCCCCCGCATGAGATTCTAACACAAACAACTCCCTCATAGAGCAATTAGGGACACATAACTTCGAATCCCTAAACAAGAAACCTTCAGACACATAGTACGAGTCAACAACCCTAGATTTTCCATCACATGAAGCAAAGATAGGTCCAAAGAAAGGATCATTCACATAAAAACTCTTAATATGCTCAAGACCTAAACATTGCGCATGCATAACAGAAATCAACGCGTACCTGCGGGAAAGAGCATCACCAACCACATTCTCTTCTCCTTTCTTGTACTTGATCACATAGGGAAATGACTCTATAAACTCCACCCATCGAGCATGGCGTGAGTTTAAGCTCTGCTGACCCTTCAGATGCTTCAGTGATTCGTGGTCAGTATGAATCACAAACTCCTTCGGCCTCAAGTAGTGCTGCCAAGTCTCCAAAGACCTCTTCAGTGCATACAACTCCTTGTCATATGTGGAGTATCTCAGGGCGGCGCCATTCAACTTCTCACTGAAATAAGTGACTGGCATCCTTTCCTGTATCAAAACAGCACCAATCCCTATGCCCGAGGCATCACATTCAATCTCAAACATTTTATCAAAATCAGGCAAAACCAACTAGGAGCATTACACAATTTCAATTTCAACAAGTTAAAAGCATGCTCTTGGGCTTTGCCCACTCAAACTTCTAATCTTTCCTACTCAACTCAGTCAATGGTGCAGCAATAGATGAAAAATCACGCACAAAGCGACGATAAAATCCAGCTAAACCATGGAAAGACCTAACATCAACACATGACTTAGGCGTTGGCCACTCCTCTATAGCCTTCACCTTCATCCTATCAACTTCTATCCCACGACTACTCACAACAAAACCAAGAAATACAACCTCATCCTTTTAGAATGTACACTTAGACAAATTAGCATATAATTTTGCATCACGCAGCAACACAAACACATGCCTAAGATGTCTAACATGCTCATCAACACAAGTACTATAGACAAGGATATCATCGAAATATACCACCACATACTTCCCTATGACTTCACGCAAAACATGGTTTATTAGACGCATGAACGTACTAGGGGCGTTAGTAAGGCCAAACGGCATCACAAGCCATTCATACAGTCCATGCTTCATTTTGAACGCAGTTTTCCACTCATCTCCCTCACTCATTCTCACTTGAAAATATCCAGAACGCAAATCAATTTTTGAAAAGACAGACGCTCCAGACAACTCATCTAACATGTCATCTAATCGAGGGATAGGGAAGCGATACTTTACTGTTATCTTGTTGATAGCTCGGCAGTCCATGCACATGCGCCATTCGTTGTTCTTCTTTGGTACGAGGATGACAGGCACTGCGCACGGTGACAAGCTATCTCTAATTTGCTTCTTCTCCAGCAACTCCTTGACCTGACGGTCAATCTCCTTGGTTTCCTCAGGGTTGGTACGGTAGGCGGGTCTGTTTGGAAGGACTGCTCCCGACTGGAAGTCGATCTGGTGCTCAATTCCTCGAATCGGCGGCAGACCACTAGGAATTTCGTCCGGGAAAACATCCTTGAACTCCTCCATCAACGGCTGCAAAACAGAAGGAATAACAACATCAGGAGTATCGTTAGCCTTAAAATTAACTAGAACGATAGCATTACCTGATTTAATGGCGGTCTGAACTCCTCTTACACCGATGAACAAATTCCGGTGCGCCGTATCTAAACTGGAAGGGATGGTAACGTGGGCAGCCTTAGCCTTCGGAAGGCCCTTGGTTCCCTTAGTACACTGAGACTCTGCTGTGGATTGTCCAGATTTGATCGGCTGCTTGCTCTCAGCACGTTTTTCCTTCTCTTCTTTGTACTTCTCTTGCATGCGTTGTTGATCTTCAATCACATCTTTTGGCGTTAGTGGCCACAATCGCGTGGTGCGTCCTTCTCGAGTCACGGCATAAGTGTTGGCGAATCCATCATGTATCGCCTTCCTATCGAACTGCCAAGGACGACCAAGCAAGATATGTGCCGCCTCCATAGGGATGACATCACACAAAATAGTGTCAGTAAAACGACCAATAGAAAAGGTGACAGGTACCTGGTATCCAACACGAATCTCACCTCTGTCTGTCAACTATTGCAATCGGTACAGTTTTGGATGCTTTTGTGGGACCAACTTCAGCTTTCCCACTGTATACTGACTAATGGCGTTTATAACGCTTCCACTATCAATGATGAGCGAGCACACCTTATCCTGAATGGAACAGCGTGAATAAAAGATGTTCTCCCGCTGATCATTCTATTCTTCCTCTCGAATAAGGCTCAATGCTCGGATCGAAACAAGGCTGACGTGTGTTTGCTTCGGCTGCTCATCCATAATATCAATGTCGCCCATGAGTGAGCTGACTAGGGGATGCTCGGTATCCCCTTTTACTTCTTCTTCTTCAAATTCCTCTTCACTCACTGATTCTAACTCTGCTCGGTAATGATGAGGACTCTGCGATTCGGACACTGGACTTGAAAGTGCCCCCATCCTTTGCACTTGTGAGACTGAACGTCACGTGCTCTTCCTGGAGTACTATTCTGCTGAGGCTGGCCAGATGGGGTAGGTCGAGGTGGAGGGGTCCGATTCTGTACAGGCGAGCTGTAATCGGATCTACGGCTGGATGAAGGAGCAGATTGCTCAAATCGACGAGCGGACTGCGTGGATTGGTCCTGAGGACGGGTAGGAGTTGTCCTCAGCATGGATGTCCATGGTGTCTGGGCTGGTGCCGACTGGAATGATTTTCTGCATCCCTCTCGGAGCTGCCTTTTGACGATGGAAGCATAGTGAATCATAGCCTCAATGCTGGTAAAGTCCCTCAACTCGACTTCACATGCTATGTCTGGATTCATCCCCTCAATATATCGGTTGATTGTGGCAACCAATGTCTCTTCCTTTCCGACCCTGTTCATAGCTGTCTCAAGTTCCTTATAGTACTCCTCAATCGACCGAGTGCCCTGTTTAATTCTGTTCAATTTCTTCTCAAGCTCTCGTTCGTAGTGTACCGGAATGAAACATCCTCTCATGACGTCTTCATCTCTTGCCAAGTGTCTATAGGTGGGTATCGATCACGGCATCTTCTCTCTTGCTGATTTTCCCACCACGAGGCTACATATCCTCTAAACTCCAAGGACACGAGCTGAACCTTTTTTAACTCGGGAAAGTCATAACACTCAAAGATCTTATTGACTTTTCTCTCCCAATCGAGGTACAGATCAGGATCATGTATTCCCTCAAACTCTGGAATGCTTGTTTTGATGTTGTTCAACAAGCTATCTGTATCAACGTGTCGGCGCTGGTTGGCACGGAAATCACGCCGGGGAGGTGGAGGTGGACGTCGACGGTCACGTCTCTGATTCCTCTGTGGAAACTCAATCTCAGCCTCTGATTCCTCATTATATCCATCATATTCTTCTTCTTCAGGATCATCAGAAATAGGCTCAAACACTGGCTGGGGCTGGGGACGATGTGGTGTCTCTCGGTGGACAGGTTGTCATCTCAATGGTGGATCTTGCTGGATAGGCTGATTTCTGATTGGTGGAGGTAATGTTGTTCGATGATTGAGACGTTCGGACTGTGCCATCATTTTATCCATCGTATCATCGATCTTCTGTTCCAGCAATTGGTTGCGCCTCTCAAAGTGTTGTGCCATAGCATCGAAGTGATACTTAGCATCCCAAGGCTGTTGAGACAATGAAGACATATCAAGAGGTGGGGTAGACGACTTGAGTGGGCTGTCTTAATTCTTGGAACCGTTTCCGGATTTCATGATACCTGCAAAACGAGCAAACGTAAAAGAAACAAATAAAATCCTCACAGTTCCTCACAATCACTCGTTTGTTCTCTTAGATTTTTAACCACTCATGTATGTCACTCAGATCACTCATGTATGTCACTCAGTTTGCAGTCACAATAGTCTCTAAACCTCAAATCCTTGGCAAAACTGATGTGGACTTCTCGGCTTGAATTAAGAACTCGAACTTGACCCTCGGCTTGGATCACAGGTATAGAAAGAAACATAAAGTTGCTGCAATGTGGGGTAATTTGCAAACTAGGTAAAGGAATTAAGAAGGCTAACAATTAAGGAAGTGTGTATGTAGGGTGGCTAGGTAATGACTAAACAAACAAGGGAAGGCTGAGAAGGGAGAAAGTGATGAGACGGGACCTAGCATTGAAGAGATCAATCGGGACTTGCAGCTCGGATGAGCAGTGACGAGATCAAGAGCCAAGAAGCTGCAAGGATATTTGCAATGCTACATTCCGAAGAGATTGGAAGATGAAGGAACCGGATGTCATCATTTCAAATTGGTGAACTTCACAAGTGTAGAAGATGATATTTCGGAGGCCCATTAAAAGAGGAATCAAAACTGAACTTATATTTATTTTATTTTAGGCCCAATTAACACAACATGTTTAGGTGATTAATTGGCCCATTTTCTTAGGCCCATTACTTGGTATTTTCGGTCTTCTTAGATTAGTATTTATACTAATTTTCGTTCATTACTTAGACAGACTTGATTAAATGCAAATACGGCTTTACACTATTCTCTTGTCTCACACAAACAAATCGGTTCTTGGTAGAGTTTGATATTGGCGATTTCAAACTTGAATTCATCGACTCTTTCGTGATATCTCGTAGTATCCGGGTTAGTCGAGCCACGAAGATTGCTTGATAATCGCGTTTCAGATCCTTGTAGATTCGAGGTTCGATTCTGGTAATTTTCACCCTTTAATTTTCGAATTTTGTTAAACCTTTGTTTGATTGTCATTCCCAGCCATCCCTCATCTTTCATACATCCCGAAAATCCATTACCCATCGTTCGTATAACCATCATATCTCAGAAAACCCGTAGTTTAATTCTAGATCCGTTTTTGAAACCCTAGTTCTGTCCCGAAACTGACCACCGTGCCAAATCGAAAAATAATTCTAGATCCGTTTTTGAAACCCTAGTTCTGTCCCGAAACTGACCACCGTGCCAAATCGAAAAATACTCGTGCGTTTTCTCTGAATTTTGGATATGTTATTCATAACCCTAAGTTGTAACTCGTGCTAAAATTTGAGCTTAATAGGAATTGAATTGCTTAGGTTACTGTCGTCGCCTATTCAGTGTATTTGTGGGTAGATTTCAGGGAATTATCATTCTATTTTTCATAGTTGTCGTTGGATTGAATCTTTCATAGTTGACTGTTGTTCGATCCTTAGCTTCCGCGTATTGTGTTCGTATCATAAATTTTGGCATCAGAGCCACGTCAGTCTAGCTGGTCGTGGTTCAATCCAAATAGGTGTCATGACATATTAGGGGCAAAAAAAAAAAAAAAAAAAAAAAATCTGATAAAAAAAAAAAAAAAAAAAAGATTATATCGAAGGCCCTAGTGTGTCATTGTGTGTTTCGTAATTGGTTCTTGCATCATTCGTGTATTGGGTAGTAGTTGTGTCTTCGTTTCTCGAGTTTCCGTCGGTAGAACTTAAAACGGACGTAACTTTTGATCTGCTTATCCGTTCAAGCTCCATAAAACCAATTCGGAAATGTCTCAACGAGACCTAGGAGTTAACACCGCTAGGCTATGTTAGGTTCGCGTTTAGGCCAAAAAACAGCCATTTGAAGGTAATACCGTCCAGTTGAAAAAAAAAAAAAATCTAGATTTGTTAGTTTAGTTGCATTGGATAGTGTAGGTTTCAGTTCCTAAGTCGATTCAAGGTCGGATTAGTGCTCATAACTTGTTACTACTTATATCCAAGATTCCTAGTTAGCCTTTTCTTTCTTATTTCCAGCCTTTCTCCCTTCTCAGCCTTTCCTTGTTTGTTTAGCCATTACCTAGCCACCCTACATATACACTTCCTTAATTGTTAGCCTTCTTAATTCCTTTACCTAGTTTGCAAATTACCCCACATTGCAGCAACTTTATGTTTCTTTCTATACCTGTGATCCAAGCCGAGAGTCAAGTTCGAGTTCTTGATTCAAGCCGAGAAGTCCACATCGGTTTTGCCAAGAATTTGAGGTTTTGAGACTGTAGTGACTGCAAACTGAGTGACATACATGAGTGATCTGAGTGACATACACGAGTGGTTAAAAATCTGAGAGAACAAATGAGTGATTGTGAGGAACTTTGTGGGTTTTTATTTGTTTCCTTTACGTTTGCTCGTTTTGCAGGTATCATGAAATCTGGAGATGGTTCCAAGAATCAGGACAGCCCGCTCAAGTCATCTACTACTACTATTGAAGTGTCCTCATCGTCTCAACAGCCTTGGGATGCTAAGTATCACTTCGATGCTATGGCACAACACTTTGAGAGGCGCAACCAATTGCTAGAACAGAAGATCGATGATACGATGGATAAAATGATGGCACAATTTGAATGTCTCAATCATCGAACAACATTACCTCCACCAATCAGAAATCAGCCTGTCCAGTAAGATCCACCATTGAGACGACAACCTGTCCACCGAGAGACACCATATCGTCCCCAGCCTCAGCCAGTGTTTGAGCCTATTTGAGATTGAGTTTCCACAGAGGAATCAGAGACATGACAACCGTCGACGCCCACCTCCACCTCCCCGGCGTGATTTCCGTGCCAACCAGCGCCGACACGTCGATGCAGATAGCTTGTTGAAAAACATAAAAACAAGCATTCCAGAGTTTGAGGGGTTACATGACCCTGATGTGTACCTTGATTGGGAGAGGAAAGTCAATAAGATTTTTGAGTGTTACGATTTTCCTGAGTTGAAGAAGGATCAGCTTGCTTCTTTGGAGTTCCGAGGGTATGCAGCCTCATGGTGGGAAAATCAGCAAGAGAGAAGACGTCGTGATCGATACCCACCTATAAACACTTGGCAAGAGATGAAGGACGTCATCAGAGGACGTTTCATTCTGGTACACTACGAACGAGAACTTGAGAAGAAATTGAACATAATTAAACAGGGCACTCGGTCGATTGAGGAGTACCATAAGGAACTTGAGACTGCTATGAATAGGGTCGGAAAGGAAGAGACATTGGTTGCCACAATCAACCGATATATTGAAGGGATGAATCCTGACATAGCATGTGAAGTCGAGTTGAGGGACTTCACCAGCATTGAGGCTATGATTCACTATGCTTCCATCGTCGAAAGGCAGCTCAGAGAGGGACGTAGAAAATCATACCAGTCGGCACCTTCCCGGGCACCATGGACATCCACGCCGAGGACAGCTCCTACCCGTCCTCAGGACCAATCCACGCAGCCCGCTCGTCGATTTGAGCAATCTGCTCCTTCATCCTGCCGCAAATCCGATTACAGCTCGCCTACACAGAATCGGACCCCTCCACCTCGACCTACCCCATCTAGCCAGCCTCAGCAGAACAGTACTCTAGGAAGAGCACGTGACGTTCAGTGTCACAAGTGCAAAGGATGGGGGCACTTTCAAGCTCAGTGTCCGAATCGCAGAGTCCTCATCATTACCGAGCAGAATGAGTTAGAATCAGCAAGTGAAGAGGAATTTGAAGAAGAAGAAGTAGTAAAAGGGGATACCGAGCAGCAAGAGTAACGCACGTCAGCCTTGTTTCGATCCGAGCCTTGAGCCTTATTCGAGAGGAAAAACAGAATGATCAGCGAGAGAACATCTTTTACTCATGCTGTTCCATTCAAGATAAGGTGTGCTCGCTCATCATAGACAGTGGTAGCGTTGTGAACGCCATCAGCCAGTATGCAGTGGGAAAGCTGAAGTTGGTCCCACAAAAGCATCCAAAACCGTACCGATTGTAATGGTTGACAGACAGAGACGAGATTCGTGTTGGATACTAGGTACCTGTCACCTTTTCTATTGGTCATTTTACTGACACTATTTTGTGTGACGTCATCCCTATGGAGGCGGCGCATATTTTGCTTGGTCGTCCTTGGCAGTTCGATAGGAAGGCGATACATGATGGATTCGCCAACACTTATGCCGTGACTCGAGAAGGACGCACCACGCGATTGTGGCCACTAGCGCCGAAAGATGTGATTGAAGATCAGCGACGTATGCAAGAGAAGTACAAAGAAGAGAAGGAGAAACGTGCTGAGAGCAAGCAGCCAATCCAAACTGGACAGACCACAGCAGAGTCTCAGTGTACTAAGGGAACCAAGGGCCTTCCGAAGGCTAAGGCTGCCCAAGTTACCATTCCTTCCAGTTTAGATACGGGTGTAAGAGGAGTTCAGACTGCCATTAAATCAGATAATGCTATCGTTCTCGTTAATTTTAAGGCTAATGATACTCCTGATGTTGTTATTCCTCATGTTCTGCAGCCTTTGATGGAGGAGTTTAAGGATGTTTTCCCGGATGAAATTCCTAGTGGTCTGCCGCCGATTCGAGGAATTGAGCACCAGATCGACTTCCAGCCGGGAGCAGTCCTTCCAAACAGACTCGCCTACCATACCAGCCCTGAGGAAACCAAGGAGATTGACCGTCAGGTTAAGGAGTTGCTGGAGAAGAAGCAAATTAGAGAGAGCTTGTCACCGTGCGCAGTGTCTGTCATCCTCGTACCGAAGAAGAACAACGAATGGCGCATGTGCATGGACTGCCAAGCTATCAACAAGATAACGGTAAAGTATCGCTTCCCTATCCCTCGATTAGATGACATGTTAGATGAGTTGTCTGGAACATCTGTCTTTTTAAAAAATGATTTGCGTTCTGGATATTTTCAAGTGAGAATGAATGAGGGAGATGAGTGGAAAACTGCGTTCAAAATGAAGCATGGACTGTATGAATGGGTTGTGATGCCGTTTGGCCTTACTAACGCCCCTAGTACGTTCATGCGTCTAATGAACCATGTTTTGCGTGAAGTCATAGGGAAGTATGTGGTGGTATATTTCGATGATATCCTTGTCTATAGTACTTGTGTTGATGAGCATGTTAGACATCTTAGGCATGTGTTTGTGTTGCTGCGTGATGCAAAATTATATGCTAATTTGTCTAAGTGTACATTCTAAAAGGATGAGGTTGTATTTCTTGGTTTTGTTATGAGTAGTCGTGGGATAGAAGTTGATAGGACGAAGGTGAAGGCAATAGAGGAGTGGCCAACGCCTAAGTCATGTGTTGATGTTAGGTCTTTCCATGGTTTAGCTGGATTTTATCGTCGCTTTGTGCGTGATTTTTCATCTATTGCTGCACCATTGACTGAGTTGAGTAGGAAAGATTAGAAGTTTGAGTGGGCAAAGCCCAAGAGCATGCTTTTAACTTGTTGAAATTGAAATTGTGTAATGCTCCTAGTTGGTTTTGCCTGATTTTGATAAAATGTTTGAGATTGAATGTGATGCCTCGGGCATAGGGATTGGTGCTGTTTTGATACAGGAAAGGATGCCAGTCACTTATTTCAGTGAGAAGTTGAATGGCGCCGCCCTGAGATACTCCACATATGACAAGGAGTTGTATGCACTGAAGAGGTCTTTGGAGACTTGGCAGCACTACTTGAGGCCGAAGGAGTTTGTGATTCATACTGACCACGAATCACTGAAGCATCTGAAGGGTCAGCAGAGCTTAAACTCACGCCATGCTCGATGGGTGGAGTTTATAGAGTCATTTCCCTATGTGATCAAGTACAAGAAAGGAGAAGAGAATGTGGTTGTTGATGTTCTTTCCCGCAGGTACGCGTTGATTTCTGTTATGCATGCGCAATGTTTAGGTCTTGAGCATATTAAGAGTTTTTATGTGAATGATCCTTTCTTTGGACCTATCTTTGCTTCATGTGATGGAAAATCTAGGGTTGTTGACTCGTACTATGTGTCTGAAGGTTTCTTATTTAGGGATTCAAAGTTATGTGTCCCTAATTGCTCTATGAGGGAGTTGTTTATGTTAGAATCTCATGCGGGGGGTCTTATGGGTCATTTTGGTGTTGTGAAGACATTGAGTCTATTGCATGAACATTTTTATTGGCCTCGCATGAAGAGAGATGTCGAGAGAGTCTGTGCTAGATGTATTACTTGTAAAAAGGTTAAATCTAGTTCTAATCCATTTGGTTTCTACACTCCACTACCTGCACCCTCTACACCTTGGGTTGACATATCTATGGATTTTATTCTTGGTTTGCCTAGGTCTAAGTCTGGCAAAGATTCTGTGTTTGTAGTAGTCGATAGATTCTCAAAAATGTCTCATTTTATTGCTTGCAGAAAAACTGACGATGTTGTTCATATTGTTAATCTGTTCTTTCGTGAAGTAGTTAGACTGCATGGGATGCCTAGGACTATTGTGTCTGATAGGGATTCTAAGTTTTTGGGATATTTTTGGCGTGTCTTATGGGGAAAGTTAGGTACTAAGCTGTTATTTTCTACTGCATGTCATCCTCAAAAGGATGGTCAAACTGAAGTGGTTAATAGAACGCTAGGTACTTTACTTCGTGCTTTAGTTAAGAACAATCTTAAATCATGGGAAGAGTGCTTGCCATTCGCTGAATTTGCTTATAACAGAGTTGTGCATTCTTCTACACGCATGTCTCCATTTGAGGTTGTTTATGGATTTAATCCGTTGACACCAACGGATCTTATTCCTTTGCCTACTGATCATCTTTCGAGTTTGCAAGGTTCTCGTAGGGCTGAACAGGTTCGAGAGATGCATGCTAAAGTGAAACAGAGGATCGAGCTTCAAGGTGCTAAGAACGCAACAAAGGCGAACGCCCACCGCAAGCAAGTATTGTTCAAACCTGGTGATAAGGTTTGGATACACTTCAGCCCGGGACATTTTCCTAACTTGAGGAAGTCGAAGTTGATGCCTCGTGGCGATGGACCATTCTCCGTGGTCGAGCGAGTCAATGACAATGCATACCGCATTGATCTTCCAGGTGAGTATAAGTGTTCTTCCACTTTTAATGTGGCTGATTTGTATCCGTTTCCTATAGATGATGAAGATGTCGAGGAGGACTTGAATTCGAGGACGAATTCTTTTCAGCAGGGGGGGGAATGATGAGACGGGACCTAGCATTGAAGAGATCAATCGGGACTTGCAGCTCGGAGGAGCAGTGACGAGATCAAGAGCCAAGAAGCTGCAAGGATATTTGCAATGCTACATTCCGAAGAGATTGGAAGATGAAGGAACCGGATGTCATCATTTCAAATTGGTGAACTTCACAAGTGTAGAAGATGATATTTCGGAGGCCCATTAAAAGAGGAATCAAAACTGAACTTATATTTATTTTATTTTAGGCCCAATTAACACAACATGTTTAGGTGATTAATTGGCCCGTTTTCTTAGGCCCATTACTTGGTATTTTCGGCCTTCTTAGATTAGTATTTATACTAATTTTCGTTCATTACTTAGACAGACTTGATTGAATGCAAATACAGCTTTACGCTATTCTCTTGTCTCACACAAACAAATCGGTTCTTGGTAGAGTTTGATATTGGCGATTTCAAACTTGAATTCATCGACTCTTTCGTGATATCTCGTAGTATCCGGGTTAGTCGAGCCACGAAGATTGCTTGATAATCGCGTTTCGGATCCTTGTAGATTCGAGGTTCGATTCTGGTAATTTTCACCCTTTAATTTTCGAATTTTGTTAAACCTTTGTTTGATTGTCGTTCCCAGCCATCCCTCATCTTTCATACATCCCGAAAATCCATTACCCATCGTTCGTATAACCATCATATCTCAGAAAACCCGTAGTTTAATTCTAGATCTGTTTTTTGAAACCATAGTTCTGTCCCGAAACTGACCACCGTGCCAAATCTAAAACTACTCGTGCGTTGTCGCTGAATTTTGGATATGTTCTTCATAACCCTAAGTTATAACTCGTGCTAAAATTTGAGCTTAATCAGAATTGAATTGCTTAGGTTACTGTTGTCGCCTATTCAGTGTATTTGTGGGTAGATTTCAGGGAATTATCATTCTATTTTTCATAGTTGTCATTGGATTGAATCTTTCATAGTTGACGTTGTTCGATCCTTAGCTTCCGCGTATTGTGTTCGTATCAGAAAGGCTGGAAATAAGAAAGAAAAGGCTAACTAGGAATCTTGGATATAAGTAGTAACAAGTTATGAGCACTAATCCGACTTTGAATCGACTTAGGAACTGAAACCTACACTATCCAATGCAACTAAACTAACAAATCTGAATTTTTTTTTTTTTTTCAACTGGACGGTATCACCTTCAAACGGCTGTTTTTGGGCCTAAACGTGAACCGAACAAAGCAGAGCGGTGTTATGGAGCTTGAACGGATAAGTAGATCAAAAGTTACGTCCGTTTTAAGTTCTACCGACGAAAACTCGAAGAAACGAAGATACAACTACTACCCAATACAAGAATGACTCAAGAACCAATCACGAAACACAGTGACACACTAGGGCCTTCGATTAACTCTTTTTTTTCTTTTTTTTATCAGAATTTTGTTATTTTTTTTTTTTTTATCGATCGAAACTTTTGCCCCTAATATGTCACGACACCTATTTGGATTGAACCACGACCAGCAAGACTGACGTGGCTCTGATGCCAAAATTTATGATGCAATCTCAATATGCGGAAGCTACGAATCGAACACACGTCAATGAATGGTTGATTCAATCCAAACGACAACTATGAAATCGAATGATAATTCCCTGATAATTCTACCCACAAATACAATGAATAGGCGTCAATAGTAACCTAAGCAATTCAATTCCGATTAAGCTCAAATTTTAACATGAGTTACAACTTAGGGTTATGAAGAACATATCCAAAATTCAGCGAAAACGCACGAGTAGTTTTCGATTTGGCTCGGTGGTCAGTTTTGGGTCGAATTAGGGTTTCAAAAACGGATCTGAAATTAAACAAGAGGTTTTCTGAGATGGGATGGTTATGGGAACGAAGGGGATGGTTATTGATGATATAGGAATGATGAAGATTGGCTGGGAAAATGAAAAAGAACACAAATTGAAGAATTAAAATGGAAACAAATTGTGAATCTTACCCGAAACGAACCCCGGATCTACTTGAATCCGAAACGCATTTATGGAGCAATCTTCGTGGCTTGACTAACCCGGATACTACGAGATATCACGAACGAGTCGATGAATTCAAGTTTGAAATCGCCAATATCAAACTCTACCAAGAACCGATTTGTTTGTGTGAGACAAGAGAATAGCGTAAAGCTGTTTTTTGCATTCAATCAAGTCTGCCTAAGTAATGAACGAAAATTAGTATAAATACTAATCTAAGAAGGCCGAAAATACCAAGTAATGGGCCTAAAAAAATGGGTCAATTAATCACCTAAACATGTTGTGATAATTGGGCCTAAAATAAAATAAAATAAATATAAGTTCAGTTTTGATTCCTCTTTTAATGAGCCTCCGAAATATCATCTTCTACACTTGCGAAGTTCACCAATTTGAAATGATAACATCCGGTTCCTTCATCTTCCAATCTCTTCGGAATGTAGCATTGCAAATATCCTTGCAGCTTCTTAGCTCTTGATCTCGTCACTGCTCCTCCGAGCTGCAAGTCCCCATTGATCTCTTCAATGCTAGGTTCCGTCTCATCAAGTTCTTTGTGATATCTGAAATTTAGCTTGAATGTAGATATCATTTATCGCCTTCACTCTGGTGTCTTTAGTTACCGAGGCATCCTTCATGAATTGTGTAAGAGTATGGCTTGCTTTTTTGAAACCTCAACAAGAGTAACAAGCTCAGATTCAACTTTAATTTCCGTGACATTTGCTTTAACTGCTGCAATGTATAAGGCCGATGCATAGTTTCCCAACGCTCTAAACATTGTCACTGGAAGCTAGAGGTAACAACAGAATGTCTTAAACAACAAAGGTTACTGAATATTCTATTGAACTGGATTTAAACTGATAGCTCATGTTCCCACAACCGTGAGTAATCTACTAATCGAAAAAGATTCAAAAAACAAAAAACCATGAATAGAAAGTCGATTTCAAGAAAATAGTTAATGATTTGCTATTGGTGAATATGACCAATCGGATGCCAATGAATTCAAATCATGGCCAAGTCTAGTAGTATGTGATGCCTAAGTTGCATTTACTGCCAAATAAAGAACCATGGTTGTATAGTTGAAATCAAAGGACATCACATTTACACAGCAGCAGACATTCAAAAGTGAAATTATCAAAAAGCAATCCACAGCAATCTTCAATATTATGAACTGACACAATCCCAAAATACCATATATACAAGTGAAAATATTAAAATAATGAAGGCGAATATTACCTTCACTTTCTGTTGTTCAGAAGCAAGTACAACAACATAATTCCTCTTGAATTACCACGAATTGATGATTACAAATCATGAAACTTCAACACCAAATGCAAAAATATATATAAAAGGAATCCAATTGAAAACATAAAATTACTCCACATTACATATTGATAAAATCTTAAGAAAAAAAACATGAAATTCTTTGAAAATCATTACTTCGTTAATACCTTGGTAGAGAAGAGGACGGCGATGGAAGGAGATTCAGCATAGACGGCACGGCAGAGGAGAGAAAGCCCCGACCTCATAGGCATTGTTCGTTGAAAATCAAACTTTTTCTCTTCTTTGAATTTTAATCTTCTGCTCCAAACACTACAGTTGGAGGAATTAGGTCCGACACTTTGGAAGCATGGGCTCGACTATTAGTTGCCACGTGTATATTCGTTATAATGGGCTTGGTGGGTTGGGCTGGACCACCTGAACAATTTGTGTGCTTTTTGCTACAAGAATTATCCCAAACCGAAAAACTTCAATAAAAGTGCACATATTTTAGTTCTATAGGTTGTAGGGGTGGACCGGTACGGTATACCAATTTTTTTTTTGTCATACTGATACCATACCGAAAATTTTATGTATGTGATTTTTCATACCGTTATTGTACCGACCATTTCAGTATACTAATTTTCGGTATACCAAAAATTCAATATAGAACAAAATCAATACCAATACCGTACCGAAATTTGGTTTTTTGATATAATATTGACTTGCATAAAAATTCAGCTAACAAATAAAATTTAAGTTAATTAATAATTAATAATTACTTTATGAAATAATTAGCTAAGTTTATCTACTTAGACCATCTGCAACCATGAACTTTATTTTGCAGTATGCTATACTTCAAAATGTAGCATTGTATATTTGATTTTAGAAATCTATTCCAACCACGTACTCTATATACATACTCTATTTGTATTTTTTTAAAAATTATTTTACATAATTAACATTTATAACATATCACTGATATTGAACAATTAATAAAATCATATCGTAAATAATGTGAATTAAATATATTCGAGATTGTTAATTTTTGTTTAAATATATTAAATATGTAAAAAAAAAATTAAAAAAATTAATAATAAATCACATATATAATACAATGAATTATAAAGCAAATTATATTAGTAAAGTTTAGTCAAATTATTATTTTTATAGTGTAATATTTTCCAAATAATGAAAATGGAGTATAGAGTATTGAACAGTAAAACTCTATATATGAAGTATTACTGTTCAATACTCTATACTCTAACTGCAAAATAGAGTACGGTTGGAATGAACTCCGTACTCCAAAATGAAGTATTACTCTATTTTACAGCATAGGTTGGAGATGCTCTTAGAGCACTCCCAATGGGGCGGGCTCGCTCGGGTTCGCCGCCGCTGAGCGAGCCCGGAGTGAGCCCCGCCCCCACTGGCGAGCTTTGGCTCTCTATCCCCATCTTGCTCTTGCGTTCTACCTGCGAGCCCGGGCTGACGTCATTAAAAAATTAATACTTCAGCGAAAAAAATAAAAAAGATTAAAATTATGAAATAGCCGTTAGAAGCATCAATGAATACTTCCCTTTCCCCTCCGATAAATTTTCCTTCTCATTCCATCCTCCTCACACCAATTTCTTCCATTTCTCCTCCAATTCTCACATTAATATCTTTCATTTTTCTTTCAATTCTCACACCAATTTCTTTATATTTTCCCTTCAATTTCGCACCAAAAAAAAAGGGAGATTCAATTGAAAAATTCGTCGATGAATGGGTTGGTAGTAACTACAGTGGTGGTAATTCATCAAATCCGGAGGAGCAACCGAATACGCCGTGAGCAAATTCTACGTCGGCTCTCGATTTTGATCAATTTGCTAACTCTCCAACTGGAATTATGGGATTTTCCGGCCAAACTTATCGACCGTATTCTCCGACCGATAGTCAAGGTTTCGGTCGATTTCCGACTTCGCCAGAAAATCAAGAGCCTACTAGGTTCGCAACTCAAGGGCTTTAGCAATGAATCTCGCCTCTTCATTTGATAGTTTCTCCAACATTGAAGCTAAAGCACCAAGAAAGGACCGGGTGAGGCGCGAAGAAAAACACCGGCATGTCGACGACGCAACATGGAGCGAAGGCGACCAAGCCATACACCGAAGAGGAAACGAAATTGCTCAGGAAAATTTGGGTTGCAGTGTCTGAATATCCAAGAATCGGCGATGACCTAACATGGCAAAAATTTTAGGATAGAATTACAGAAGTATACCTTGCTCAGAAGCCAAAGTGGGCGCCGAAGAGGGATGATAAAATGCTGAAGTCGCATTTCGGCAAAGTCCAGGTGAAATGCAAAGTGTTCAACAGCTTCTAGTGTCAGTGAAAAGGGATTGGTCTAGCAGAGCCAATAACGAAGACGTATATGATAAGGCGGATACCTTGTTCTACAATGACAACGGAAAGAAAGCGCATTTCAAGTACAAAAAAAAGCTTGACGAGTGTTGAGCGGCGGCCAAAATTCTGTCATATTATTGTAATGCCCCGCATTTTGAAAATACCTTTCTATTAATTAAGTTACAATTAGTTAAGAAACTTTGTGAAAAAGAATATTAGTTAAGTTCTTATTTCTTACCGAGATAGAGTTTTTCATGAAGAATTCCCAAATTGTTAATTTGGGAGAAGCAAGCTAATAAGTTGCATTTTACATAAATAGTATTTACGTTTCAGATGTGAAATCAAATAGATATTTGATTATTGAAACCTCCAAAATAATTAGTTATTCGGCTAATTACGTAATTGGTCTATTAGTTAATTATTACGCTTCCTTTTAAAAGTGATCAATATATTGACTCGTAAATTGTTTAGCAATTACGTATTACTATGATTTGTCAATTTCTTGTCTTAAGAAATCGGACCAAGCCCAATAGTGTTAAGAAGTGGGCCGAGCCCAGTAGAATTAAAATAATTGGGTCCAGCCCTTTTTAAATGGACAAAAACTTGTGTCAGTCGGAGACACCGTGCGACCGGGCCCAAAGTGTCAATCTTTATACAGAAAAGTGTCAATCTATATGAATAAAAGTGTCAATCTTTAACATAATTATTTTACGAATAAAATGACAATTTTTAAAAGTGTCAATCTTTATACAGAAAAGTGTCAATCTATATAAATAAAAGTGTCATTGTTTTAGCCCGGCCGCACGGTGCCTCCGGCTGACCCAAGTGTATCCCTTTTAAATGAGTCCCTATCATACAACTCTAAAGAAATGGTCATTGACCAATAGCAATTAAATAAAAATACAAAGAATACACATGAACCAATTACAAGAATAATACAAGAATAGAAATAAGGATAGTACAGAAGATTTTATAAAGATACTACTCCATCTGTCCCATCAAAATAGCCTTATTTCTATATTTTATACCTCACATATATTAAATAAATCAGGTCATTTCGACGGGACGAAGAATATACAAGATTTGCCCATGGTTATATATGTAGGCAACTTTACCACTCATCATCCTTCTGCCTAAACACTTACATCCTTCAATCGGCTTGCCAAAAGGTGGGGTGCAGCCTCTGAAACCTGTAGAAAAAGAAACACAATCAACATTCCAAAGATTTTGTTCTGAGCCTACAACCAATAGCCCAAGGATCCACTTTTAGCCTACAATCAACATTCCAAAGATTCACCTTCTAGCCTACATCGGGTCATCCCAAACACAACTATATACACTACTCACCCCAAATCAGAGTTATCTTTGCATTAAGATAGAGTTATCTTTGCATTGAGAACCAGAATAATCGAGCAAGGGTGGAACTTGTCTGCTGCCGGAATCATTTTTAATTTGATTAAACCAAAACTCAAGCTGTCTTTTAATTTCGTTGTTTATTTATTTTTCTACTTCATTTACGTATTTCATTTAATAAAAAAATATATTTGTGCAGTTAGAAATTTGGAAGAAATCTCGCCGATCTTTTGAAAGACGATCTTGCTTACCATTGTCTAAGTAATGTGGGCATACCGACTAAAAAGTTGGAATTATTTTTGGTGTAAAATGACGCATCATTAAGAGCTTGATTAATTAAATTATCCCTTTTAATTGTACTCCAAGGTCGATTGTTTTTTATGTAATCTTGCAATTTAAATTCAATAAATAGTTATCAAATATTTATAATTTTTTGAATTCATAAAAAGAATTGAAATAGAAATTAAAATAAAAAATAAACTTTAAAATTAGATTTTTAAATTAAAAAAAATAAAATCGGAGAGAGCCCAACCACTAGGGCTCGCTTTGGGAGTGGGCTCTCACCGCCGGAAAAGTGGGCTCTCGACTAGGAATGCCCTATATTATATTCTTTTAATATATATAAATTTTGTTTTGATATACCGAATTTTCGGTATTGATCGGTATACCGCGGTACAAAAAATCTCATACTGTTACCGTACTGAAAATTCGGTATACCATTAATTACGATATTTTCGCTTTTTTTTGGTATGGTATGCCCGGTATACCGAAATTTCAATAAATTTGTCCATCACTAATAGGTTGTACCTCTTTATCTATAAACATATCTTGAGGACGCCCTAAGGCAGTCATCGTATCGTTATGAATATACAAACCAAAACTGTGAAAGCCCAAAAATATACATGCCCAGTTATGATGTGATATTATTGCATCATGATATGATGTCTAAGGACACGATCTAAATAGATCGTTATATCGAGTAGTTGGATCATAGTCTCCTACCTTAAAAATGGCTGCATGCGCAGCAGCACCAACTAGGAGAAATCCACCAATCCACATATGGTGTGAACAATGACAGTTGTGTACAATAGTCAGTAGCTAGATATGGATAAGAGAGCATGGAATACAAGCGGGAGTTTTGCGATTGAGATTTAATTACTAATTTCTTGAAATTGATGACTTTTGTCAAATCTACATCCCAAAAGGTACTCCAGACGTATAATTATACACTAGTAGAACAGCTGATGCTACCAGACACAAAACTGAAAGGATATATATATATAACATAAGACCCAAATGATTTTTTACTCAAGACCCAATCAATTAATCATCATTGGTGAGAATCTCATCTCCTATTTCTAGTTGAGGTAAACCGTAAACATAGAAATCATAAACGTAAATAATATAGTCAAGAGCAGGATCGTAAGAATAGGTAGACGAGAGTGTGTATCCACGTGCCATCCGGAACACTCCCGTACCGCCGGCAATCGGAACCTCGTCGCTCACGCCCGCCACCGTTTTCCTTCCCAACAAACTGATGCTGCTTCCATTATACTTCCCCTCCGTGAAGATGAACACCAAGTGCAGTATACCAGACGCCTCTGTCCGCCCCGTATAGGCCACCATGCCCTCGATCCGCCCCAACTTCCCCGTATTCTGGTCGGGCCCGCTCGTTATCAAGATGTCCCCGACTCTTAGCGAGCCGAACCCTGTCGGGGAAGTGGCCGTGATCGAGGCCCAAGCAACCTCGTACACGGTCGCATTCGGCCCGCTTTGGTATTCGTGTTGATAAACACGAAACTTAATGGGTAGGTTATTAATAATCGTGTCTTGGCCGGTACCGGATGAGGCGAGGATTATTGAAGAAACGAGCGTGAAAATTATGATAAACTTAGACATTGTAGTAAATGTTTTAAGATGTATGGTATGTGTGAGAGATGTGGTGGGTTAATGTTATGGAAAATTAATGTTATTTTAATTTTTATAGGCGGGAGGAAGCCAAGATTGCGTCTGGTTTTTGTTTTTTTTGGAGAAAGTGAATTTTGATTGTATTACCGAGTAGAATGCATAGCTCTATTTGATAATTAATTATAGACGACTTTTATAAGCCCTGCACATGTGACTATGTGAGTTGTCTTGATATTTTAATTTAGACTTTCTTCAATATATGATGTGCACTATTAATAAATTAATTATTTCCTTTATTATTATTATGGTGATGGTGATAACGAGAGATGAGCATAATATATTCATGCGAGTTAGGTTTCTTGTTTTATTGAACGAAAATTCGCGTGTTTCTCTTAGCAAACGATTTTAGAATCGCATAAATTGAATATTTAAAGAGTACCAGTCTGCAATATTTCCGAATTTTGAGGGAAAAGGTCAACTCCTCTAAATTAATTAGTAATTTATAGTAAACATAAATTAATTAGTAATATAAATTGAATATTCATAGTAAACATAAGCATGTACTACAATATTACTAGCCGTGACTCAATCTTCTTCCTCAATAATTAAATAAAAGAGGACTTACTGCTTTAGGAATTCTGATCGAGTCAACTTCTTCTCTCACAATCAAAGAAAATTCAAAATCAATTTACAACTTTTGTTCGGCACGTAATCATGACTCAGTCTTCTTAATTAATTCCTAGATAATCAAAGAAAAAAAGTAATCTACTATTTTTGTTAAGTTAGTAGTCTACGCAATCTTTTTTCTTTGTTGAGTAGCGATATATTCCTCGGAGAAGGTGAACAAAATCATGATCGAGTTCTAATTGGAAAAAAAAAAAAAAGTATGTGTACTTTTATGCAGGGGCGGACCCAGAAGAAAATATCGAGGGGAGTCGGGACAAGGCCGAGGGAGCTGTAGTGTAATTTTTTCAAAATTTTATCAAAATTATAGTTATAAAAAAAAAATGGAGGATGCCCATGCACCCCCTTGTCCCTACATGGGTCCGCCACTGCTTTTATGCAACTGCAAACATTTATTCATATTGTCGTGATTGAAAAATAGATAATAATGTAATAGATATACCTACTTTATATATATTTAGCTAAATTCACTACAAAAAATCCACTCATAGATAACGCAATATTTGTGTTATCTATGAGCGAAAGTGAAGTGTTAAATTAGGTACTGTAATCTATAGTCACGTTCATAGATAATGCTTTTGTACCGTTATCTATGTTAGTAATAGATAACGGTAAAAAAATAAATAGATAACACTATTAAACCGTAATCTTTGAGCGCGTTTACATTACGATTTTTAACCGTTATCTATAGTCACATATGTGTAATTAATAGTCAACATAGATAACAGTTTTATCCTCATTCATTACGGTTATTTAGCGTAATCTTTTTATATTTTTTTATAACCCTTTTTTACACTGTTATAAATAGTTATTTTGTTCCGTTATCTTGGTATATTATACATTACGGTTTGTGACCGTTACTAATAGACTTTTTTAATGTTATTTTTATTACATAATACATAACACTATTGAAGCTTAAATAACATTACTGTGTACTGTAATGTAAATCTAAAAGCACAAATTTTAAATTTTCATTTATCTAAAAATTAAAATTTCAATCCAAACTACACCTTCAAAACATTCTACAACGTTAAATGTCTTCAAAAACAATCCAAACAAAAGGTAATGTGTTCTTCATGAAACAAACAAAGTAGCTAGTCATAAGAAAAAACTATTCGAGATATAACAAAACTGTGTCCGGATACCGTGAATTTGAAGATCTGTGTCATTTGTCATAATATTCCAACACACCAAAAATCTTTCATCACTCTACAAGAACAAGGGTGACTTGAAAAAACATGAGGCTCCACTTCATTTCCTGAAAATATCATAACCAAGAAATCACATATCATGTAAATTTAGCTAATCCAGTTGAACAAACCTATATTCTGTGGAGAAGTAATTGGAAATCTGAAATCCTCAAAGATGCACATAAACACATAGAACAAGCATATGCAAAAAGTTTTAAGCTTCATGGCTAAACATCATCGCCTCAGGACCTAGCAAAGCAAATAAAGCAATCAACTATATTAATTACTACTTTAACTCCAAGCTGTTTCAGTAATGATTTTCTTCCAATAAGTTAATAACTAAAACTTATATTACATGTGATGGTATCAAGATTCCAAGGAGTCTGAAAACCTAGGACCTCAAATTTGCTACCTTAATCATTGTCAGTGAGTTCATGTATCCTCTAACTAAGTGATTAACACGTATTTTATATGCATGTTGAGTGTTTTGGAATGTGTTTGAATATCTATTTATGTGCTTATATGATAAAAAATGCTAGGGTTTCTTAACTCTTAGTATATTTTAGACTTTTCTCGTTTTTCTTGGTTTTCAATCCATTTTTGTAAGAATTGGAATAGTATTCATGTGGCTAAAACGAGAAAGAATCGAGCTTAATTAGGGTGAAACCTAAGTTTGAAATGTGGAATTTAAATATATAGAGTAAGGGTTTCACTAGGTCGCATTCAATTATGTTTTTCTCGTTCTCTCAAGTCTCTTTATGCTTTTTGCAGGAACAATGAAGAACTCATTTGGGCAATTTGATCATTCCATGTCAAAGAGGGGTTTGTTAGGAGTCCATAGCAAAAAGCGGATCGACAATCGGAGTTCGGACGAGGGAGAACGAGCGAAAACGGTGGAGCTGCGCAAAATGGCCAAACCGACGGCGACCAGCTGGACCGCCGGCCAGGCCGCCGGCTGGCCGGCTGAGGGACAGCTTCTGCGGCGACCCAGGCTGCAACCGAGGCGGCGACCGGCCAGCCCACCGGCTGGGGCGCTGCCGGCCCTTCTTTCTTCCATTAGTGACCGAGTTCGTATTCCGACTCGGTCTAACTCGACCCAAGACTCACCTATTATGTATTTAAACCCAAAATCTTCCTATTTTGTGGATCTAGAACATATTTTAATTCCCCAAGAACCCTAGAAACATTTCCCTCTTTCCTTTTTAGTATTTTTAAGATTGTTGAAACTACATTGGTTGGATTTGCAATTGAAGACCATTTTCTTCTTCCTTATTGAATTCTCTTTCTTTTAAGCATGATTTCAATTACTTTTTATGGTTTATTTTCCTTAATCATGTCTAGCTAGTTCTCTTTGTGATTTCAATTATATGTAGATTAGGATTAAGTGATTAGGTTTAGGCTTTAATTGTGAATTTACCTTCTAATTTCATGTTCATTTCTCTTGAGGCTATGTTTTATTATGTAATTGTGATTGATCGTCATAGTTGCATACCAAGTGTTTGATCTAATGCTTAGGAGGCTTAGATTAGATGCTAGAATCAAGAGATTTGCATGCTAGAGTATAGTAAGGTTAAGGAACTCCATGAGCTATTGGGAGTTAATGAATTGTTTGATGTCTTAGTCAGAATTAGGCATTTCATTAATCTACTTGTCTTCATTGCAATGAGAATTGAGTGAACCATAGTTAGGAGGTTTTCCACATGAAATTGGATTAAATTGGTTAATTCTAGTTAGAGTTCTAATCACCCATCACTTGAGCCTAATCGAAGTATAATTGGAATCACGTTTATTTCCTATTGATTTCATATCCTTTACTTATTTGTTGCTTGTTTAGTTAAGTTTGAAGTTGATAATTACTTTTTGGTGTCATTAGTTAATCAAAAACACAAAAACATACTTGTTGGTAGCTTGAATAGTAGGTTTAATAGCTAAGTTACTACTTGAGACTTGAGCGTCCTTGCATTCCTTGTGGTTCGACTCGATTACTTAATCGATTATTATTGCTCTCTACCCTCACCCTAAAATGAGGGCGGACCAATTTTTGGCGTCGTTGCCGGGGAATGCATAGTTTAAGTTTCAATAGTTGATTTGGTTATTGAATTACTAATTTAAGCATTTTTCTCTTTTGATTTTTTGTTTTGTAGGTGCATGCACACAAGGTCTAAAGGAAGACTCGTTCAACCTTTGATCTTGAATTTTGAAAGAAGACATAGAAGACGGAATTCTAATGAAGATCAAGCTATGGGAGCTAATCATCAAGCTATGAAGAATCTTATGAAAGAAATGGAAGAGTTTAGAGCTTGGAAAGAAGAGCAAGAAAGGAGAGCAAATGAGGCTCCACCACCTCCTCTCAACCATATGTTCCAATCTCCAACAGAACAATTTCAAGGAGGAGAATGGGGGACGATCAATGCCAACAATTTTGAGCTCAAATCCGGACTTATTCAAATGGTGAAGAGTAAACAATTTGGTAGAAGTCCCACGGAGGATCCAAATGCCCATCTTAGCAAGTTTCTGGATATGTGTGATACGGTCAAGCTAAATGGAGTGCCAAGTGATGTTATTCGTATGCGGATGTTTGGGTTTTCTCTACGGGATCGGGCCAAGGATTGGTACAAGGGATTGAACAAAGCCAACATTCATACATGGGATGACTTATGCAATGCCTTTCTTTCCAAATACTTTCCACCATCTAAAGCTCAAAAGCTCATCTCCGACATCTCATACTTCTCTCAACAAGGTGACGAGACCTTGTTTGAGGCATGAAAAGATATAGAGAGTTATTAAGGAAGTGCCCTCAACATGGTTTCAACGAGGGACAACAAATCACCACATTCTATAGTGGTCTCACACCTCACACGAGAAGCATAGTGGATACTACTTCCGGATGATGCCTTGTGAATAGAAATGCAAAGGAAGCTCTAAGGATTCTTGAGAAAATGGCTTCTAACAGTTATCAATGGCCCATGGAGAGGGCTCCATCAAGAAGAGTTGCTTCTATTGAAGATGAGAAGTATGATGCTCTAGCAATGGAAGTTGCTAATATGAAGAAGCAATATGAAAAAGAGAGGAAAGCTCAATCTCAAGCTCAAGTTCAAAGTGTTCATCAATATCAAGAGAACTTGGAGCTTAGTGGAAGTGAAGACTTGAATTTTGTTAACCAAAGGCAATATGAAAATTTCAACAAAGGAGGTTTCAAGGTCAACAAGGAGGATTTCAAGGAAGGCCCCAAGGAGGAAATTCTTATGGATACCAAGGAGGTTATCAATCATACAATCCCAACAATCGACCTCATCATAACCTCTCTTATGGTAATCCTAACAATGTTCAATTGCCACCTCCCGGATTTTCGGTATCTCAAGGAGCTATTGAGGAACCAAAGAAGAATTTTTCATCAATGGAGCAAATGATGCAACAAATGTTGGCAAATCAAGCTTTAATGTCTTCTCAACAAGAAAATTTCATCACAAACCGGGCAAAAGGTGAGTGCCTTGGAGAATTCACTTACATCTTTAACAAAGCAAGTGAAGATGATGGAGGGTCAAATAAGTCAAATGGCTAACCAAGTCACCACTCAACACACACCGGGAAAGTTTCCAAGCAACACGGAGATGAATCCTAAAGGGTGTAATGCTATCACCTTGAGGAGTGGAAGGGCTTATGAGAATGAAGCTACATCCAAGAGTAAAGAAGAGGAAGTTCTTGTGGAAGACATACCCTATGAAGAGTCTCCAACTATTGATGAAGAATCAAGGAAAGAAGTTCAAGGAGAAGCTCCTAAGGCGGTGCTAGTAGAGGCTCTTCTTCCTACCAAAGATGTTATTACAAAGGCTTCATTCCCTCATCGTTTGGCCAAACCTAAGGTTGATGAGAAGTTGATGAGATTCTTGGATATATTCAATAAGGTACAAATTAACATTCATTTGCTTGATGCACTTCGTGATATGTCCGGCTATGTGAAGTTTTTGAAGGATGCTGTGGCTAAAAAGAGGAAGTTTGGTTCATTTGAAACAATTAGCCTCACGGAGGAAGTTAGTGCGGTGATTCAAAGAAAATTACCTTTGAAAAAGAAAGATTCCGGAAGCTTCACAATAGCATGTGTGATTGGAGGAAAAAAGTTTGGAAATGTCTTATGTGATCTAGGAGCTAGTATCAATTTGATGTCATTATCTATCTTTAAGAGGTTGGATATTGGAGAGATCAAACCTACATCTATTTGTCTTCAAATGGCCGATCGTTCTATATCATATGCTCAAGAAATTGTTGAAGATGTTTTGGTAAAAGTGGAGGGATTCATATTTCCCGCGGATTTCGTTGTTTTGGATATGCCGGAAGATGAGAGGATGCCTCTCATTCTTGGGCGTCCTTTCCTAGCAACCGGAAGAGCTCTTATTGATGTACAAGACGGAAATCTCACTTTTAGAGTGAATGGAGAGACCCTCACTCTTTCAATCTTCGATGCAATGAAGCAAGGAGATGACTCAACTTATGAGGAGTGCAATGCAATTACCACTTTGCCTACATCTATGGCAAAAGACCTCACGGAGAAAATCATCTCCAATTCTTTCTATTCCTATTCCGATTTAGATGATGTTTGTGATGACTTATTGGAGTTCATTGCCTATTTGGAAGCAAATCAAGGATCATTGAAGGATGAGGTTCATTACCTTGACATCAACCAACCGGGGGAGAGTGAGAGTTCAACTAAGGAGGAATCTTCTTCACGTGCCTCTCAAGAATTGAAACATCTTCCCGATCATCTAAGGTATGCCTTTCTTGGTGATAATGACTTTTTTCCCGTTATAGTATCACAACACTTGTCAGAGTCTGAATTGGACAAGTTGTTGAGAGTCCTTAGGGAGTTTAAAGATGTTATTGGTTGGTCTATTGATGATATCAAGGGTATTTATCCATCTATATGCATGCATCATATTTTATTAGAAGATGATTGTCGTCCCAAGGTTCAACCTCAAAGGAGGTTGAATCCGGTTTTGCAAGAGGTGGTGAGAAAAGAGGTGTTGAAGTTATTAGATGCGGGAATGATCTACGCTATTTCAGATAGTGAATGGGTGAGTCCTACCCAAGTGGTTCCAAAAAAAGGAGGGATGACTGTGGTCAAGAATTAGAAGGAAGAGGTTATTGCTACAAGAGTTGCCACCGGATATAGAGTTTGCATTGATTATAGGGCTCTAAATGCGGCAACAAGGAAAGATCACTTCCCTTTGCCCTTTATTGATCAGATGTTGGATCGTTTGGCGGGCTATGAGTACTATTGCTTTCTTGACGGGTATTCCGGATACAATCAAATTGCCATAGCTCCGGAGGATCAACACAAGACGACCTTTACATGCCCCTATGGAGTATTTGCTTATAGGAGGATGCCTTTCGGGTTGTGTAATGCTCCGGCCACGTTCCAAAGGTGCATGATGTCTATATTTGGAGGTTTGATTGAAAATATTATGGAGGTATTCATGGATGACTTCTCGGTTTTCGAGGAGAGTTTTGATTCTTGTTTGGATAATCTCACCAAAGTTTTGCAAAGATGTAAGGACACTTCTCTTGTCTTGAATTGGGAGAAGTGCCACTTTATGGTTCGAGATGAAATTGTGCTTGGACATAAGATCTCTAAAGATGGTTTGAAAGTTAATAGAGCCAAGATCGTTGCCATAGAGAAGCTTCCGCCTCCAACAAATGTGAAATCAATCTGAAGCTTCCTTGGTCACGCGGGGTTCTATAGAAGATTCATTGAAGGTTTTTCAAAAATTACCAAACCACTTTGCAATCTCTTGCAAAAAGATGTGAAGTTTGTCTTTGATGAAGAATGTTTGAAAGCCTTTGAGAAATTGAAGAAAGCCCTCATCTCTACTCCTATTCTTATCAAGCCTAATTGGAGTGAATCTTTCATTCTAAAGTGTGATGCAAGTGATTATGCTTTAGGAGTGGTCTTGGGGCAAATGAAATATAAGGTGTTTCAAGTCATTCATTATGCTAGTAGAACATTGGATGGTGCTCAAAAGAACTACACAACAACCGAGAGGGAATTTTTAGCCATTGTCTTTGCATTTGACAAATTCCGGTCATATCTTGTTGGAATCACACCATTGTCTATTCGGATCATATAGCTATACGACATCTCATGACAAAGAAGGATGCAAAGTCTCGTTTGATTCGTTGGATCCTCCTTCTTCAAGAATTCGACATGGAGATTCGTGATAGAAGAGGGGTAGATAATGTGCTAGCCAATCATTTGTCAAGGCTTGAAAAGCCGGTTGAAGGTGAAGATTTGAGATTGAGTATCAATGAATGTTTCCCGGATGAGAAAATTATGATCTTGAAGTGTAAAGATTCTTGGTTTGCCGACTTTGCCAATTACCTTGTGCTTCGAGAATTGCCACCAAATCTCTCAGATTATCAAAAGGCCAAGTTCCTTAGAGATGTGAGATTCTATTATTGGCAAGATCCGTATCAATGGAGGAGGTGTGCCGATGGAATTATTCGTAGATGTGCTATGGACAATGAATGACTCAAGATTATTAGAGATTGTCATGAGGGACCGAATGGGGGGTCATTTTGGGGCTAATCGTACTGCTTGGAAGGTTTTTCAAAGCGGATTCTATTGGCCTTCGATTTTTAAGGATTGCCAAGGTTTTGTGAAGAGTTGTGATAGATGTCAAAGAATGGGGAATATCACAAGGAAAGATGAGATGCCTCAAAACATTATGATTGAGGTTGAGTTGTTTGATGTTTGGGGGATAGACTTTATGGGACCATTCCCTAATTCTTGTGGGTTTTCCTACATTCTTCTTGCTATTGAGTATGTTTCAAGATGGGTTGAAGCAATTCCTACTTCGACTAGTGATTCCAAGGTTGTGAGCAAGTTTTTGAAGAAGAACATCTTGACTTGGTTTGGAACTCCGAGGGCTTTGCTTAGTGATGGGGGGTCTCACTTCAATAACAAGTGGTTGGGAAGTGTTCTCGCTAAGTATAGAGTGAAGCACAAGATTACATCTCCATATCATCCTCAAGCCAATGGTCAAGCCGAGCTTGCAAACCGGGAAATCAAGCAAATTTTGGAGAAGACAATCACTACTCGAAAGGATTGGGCAAAGAAACTAGATGATGCTTTGTGGGCCTATCGAACCGCCTACAAAACCCCCATTGGTATGTCTCCATATCAACTTATTTTTGGAAAGTCTTGTCACTTGCCTTTGGAGATTGAGCATAAGGCATATTGGGCTTTAAAGAAGATTAATTTTGAGTTTAAAGAGGCCGGAGTGAATAGGAAGAATCATCTTGTGGAATTGGATGAATGGAGAAACGAGGCTTATGAAAATTCTCGGACTTACAAGGAAAGAGCCAAGAAGTTTCATGATTTGGAGATTCGAAGCAAGGTGATCATTCCGGGAGACGAGGTTCTTCTCTTTAACTCTCGTCTTCGTCTTTTCCCGGGAAAATTCAAATCAAGGTGGACCTGTCCTTACATTGTGAGTAGGAGTTTCAAGAATGACACATTTGAACTTCTCAAGAATGATGGTTCTACCTTTGTTGTTAATGGACATCGACTCAAGCTCTATTTCAATTCGAAGAAGTTTAAGGAAGAGTCGACCATTCTTCTTAATGATGCTTGATCTTGGAGACTATGTCGAGCTAACGACGTTAAACAAAGCGTTTGTTGAGAGGCACCTCAACACGTATCCTTTTCTTTTTCGTTTTTGTGAGTGTTTATTTCATTTTTCGATTTTTGAGTTTTTTGCAATTTTTGTTCCAATTTTTAGAAAAACCATAAAAAATAGAAAATGTTAAAAATGAAGGGTGAAAAATACTTAGGAGAATAAAGAGGAAGTCGAGAGGGCCCCGGTGCTTCAAAAATGGTCAAAAAAGGTCGAGAAACGCATCGAAAACGGCCGAAAAAAGAGACGGGGTGAGCTGCCGGCGACCGGCTGGACCGCTGGCCAGGCCGCCGGCTAGGTGGCTGAGATGTAGTCTCGGCGGCGGTCCAGGCGGCGACCGGCCAGGCCGCTGGGCCCTTCCTCCCCCCATTTATTTCTATTTTGTTTCTTTCCACCTCATTTTTATTCATTTTATGTTTTCCACTTTTATTTCTTAGAACAAACTCACTTTCTCACTTTAAAAACCTAGATTTTCTTCATCTAATTACTCTCAAATCACTTAGAATTAAGCAAATTTCTTCCATAGGTTCATTACCCATCCCAAAATCTACATTTTGAACCGAATAATTCACTTTTTCACCCACTCTAGCTACAAAAATGAAAATTTGGTTCTTTTGGGTAAAGAGTTGAGTTTCTTCAAGTTTCTTCAAGAAGATGAGGTAATGTGCCCTATATCCTTACTCATATGAGTTTCTACTTGCAAGATATGAGATGGTATGAGTATTTACTTCATCATTTTCATGAAATTAAGTAGAAATTCTTACCTTGGATTTTTCTTTATTATTAGAGAAAGTTGTGGGTGAACCATGGAAATGAGCATGCATTGGCTTGTATTTATGTTTCTCTTATGCATTGAGGCTTGTTTGATTTGAGTTTGAATGAAAAGTTGCATGACTCATGGAATTTTGAGGGATATGCTTGCTCTTTAATAGAAAATTCATTTCTTGAGGGTTTAAGGCTTGAAGAAAGCATGAATTTATGAATTCTTGATTTGCCAAGTGAAATTCATGACATTCTATTTGTTCACTTAAAGTCCATGTGAATATGCATTCATTCTCATGTGAATACTCATGAATGAGTTTGGAAGTGTTTAATGCTTTTGTTAAGAAAATATAAAATTCTTGCTTGTTTTGTTGATATTTTTGTGAAATGTTGCTCACACCTTGACAAAATTTGGATTATTTTCTAAAATCTCACTTTGCCTTGTTTGTGGGTTGTAGGAAAAAGGATTCTAAGGGGAAAGGAAATGTCACCATCACTTCTAAGGAATTGATTGCTTCTCTCTAAAAAGAGAAGAAGTGATGCCTCTTCATCTTCACAAGTACCAAGAAGAGATCCAAAGACACCGGAAACTCATGACATTCATTTGGAGACTTATGAAGAAAGAGCAAGATTTGTCATTCTCGTATCAAGAACCATCACACCAACTCAATTTCTATCCAAGGACACATTGGTGAAGTTAGGGCTTTATGATAACATCAAAGTCCTCTTTGACAATATAGGATGGGGAAGTATCTTAGAAGATACTCTTGAAGATAGGAGAACATATGAAAAGGTG
This sequence comes from Mentha longifolia, assembly GCA_001642375.2. NCBI lineage: Eukaryota > Viridiplantae > Streptophyta > Magnoliopsida > Lamiales > Lamiaceae > Mentha > Mentha longifolia. Next base: position 10,849,759 of record CM038120.1, on the reverse strand, counting down.
GTTCTTGAATTTATGAGCACATTGGAGGATGAGAGCATCCATACTATGGAAAGCATCAAATTTCAATTATTTGGAGAACGTCATGAGTTGAGTTTGGAAGCGATAAATGACATCTTTGGAGTGCCACATGGAGGTGATGTGTTGGTGGAAAGAGCTTTTGCGCATAGTTTCATGTGGAATAAACTTGCTCCAATCACCATGGAAGGCTTTCGAGCGGGATATTCGAAATCAAATGAGGTGAGAAATCTGGTCCTAAGAATGGTGTTGAAGATCCTAGCTCACACTATGGTTGCACGGACGGAGAACACTTCAGTTCGAGTTGATGATCTCTTCATTATTCAAGCCATGCTAACCAAGAGGCCCATAAGTTTTTCTCACATTTTCCTTGCTCAAGTCATGAAGCAAGCAAAGGCACCAAGTGGGAAGATTAACATAGGAAGAATACTCACCCCTTTGGCTAGGAAAATCAATGATGATCTTAATGGATATACTCCGATGAGAGGTTCATATTTGATTGATGTTAAGAAACTAAGAAACATGAGGTTTCTTGTATCATCTAGGCCTCCCTTTTATTTCATTCAAGATGATAAAAGGACATTCCCTCTTCCAAATGCAATGAGAATTGAGTGAACCATAGGATTCGACCTCGTGCAATGACAATGAAATACATGGAACTTGTGAAGTATAAATGAACTTAAAAATAGGAAGTATTAGCATAGAGATAAGTAATAAGTAGAAGGAACGATTAAATCAAAAATAAGAAACAAAAACAAAAATCAAACTAAAAAAAAAAAACTAACTAAAATGAAAATGAAAAGGATAGTTGTTGGGGTGCCTCCCAACGAGCGCTTAGTTTAACGTCACCCCGGCCACTTAGTTTAACAATGAGTCCAACTCACTTAAAACTCACCCAACTCACCTATTATGTATTTAAACCCAAAATCTTCCTATTTTGTGGATTTAGAACATATTTTATTCTCCCAAGAACCCTAAAAACATTTCCCTCTTTCCTTTTTAGTATTTTTAAGATTGTTGAAGCTACATTGGTTGAATTTGCAATTGAAGACCATATTCTTCTTCCTTATTGAATTCTCTTTCTTTTAAGCATGATTTCAATTACTTTTTATAATTTATTTTCCTTAATCATGTCTAGCTAGTTCTCTTTGTGATTTTAATTATATGTAGATTAGGATTAAGTGATTGGGTTTAGGCTTTAATTGTGGATTTACCTTCTAATTTCATGTTCATTTCTCTTGGGGCTATGTTTTATTATGTAATTGTGATTGATCACCATAGTAGCATACTAAGTGTTTGATCTAATGCTTAGGAGGCTTAGATCAGATGCTAGGATCAAGAGATTTGCATGCTAGAGTATAGTAGGGTTAAGGAACTCCATGAGCTATTGGGAGTTAATGAATTGCTTGATGTCTTAGTCGGAATTACGTCTTTCATTAATCTACTTGTCTTCACCATAGTTAGAAGGTTTCCCATATGAAATTGGATTAAATTGGTTAATTCTAGTTAAAGTTCTAATCACCCATCACTTGAGCCTAATCGAAGTATAATTGGAATCACATTTAGTTCCTATTGATTTTATATCCTTTGCTTATTTGTTGATTTTCTAGTTAAGTTTTAAGTTGAGAATTACTTTTTGATGTCATTAGTTAATCAAAAACACAAAAATATGTTTGTCGGTAGTTTGAATAGTAGGTTTAGTAGCTAGGTTACTACTTGAGACTTGAGCGCCCTTGCATTCCTTGTGGTTCGACTCGATTACTTAATCGATTATTATTGCTCTCTACCCTCACCCTAAAGTGAGGGCGGACCAATTTTTGGCGCTTAGTATAACAATGAGTGTGTTGGTAACCGATCTCCATGATCTGGAGAATTGGCACTTGAATACCCCCACTCATAAATTCATCAAGAAAATCATATTTTCAATTATGGAGAAGAAGATGAATATACCATGGGGGGTGAGGGAATGCTTTTTGCTCAAGAAGAGGAAGAAATGGAAGACTTTACAAGGGGTGAATCAATGTCAAGAGGTGAGCCAAGTTCGAGAAGAGAGTAAATTCCAAGAGAAAGAGGGTATGAAGAGAGGTTTGAAGCCCTTGAAGGGAGAATGGCAAGCATGGAGCGTGGATTCAAATCCCTCGATGCACAAGTCATGGTGATGAGGCAAGAAGTAACTTCAATGCGAATTACTCAACTTGAGGAAGCACAAAGAGGTGAAAGGTTGGAAAAACAAGCAAACTCGATAATGGAGTTATTGGAGAGTTTTCGGATGCACCAAGACAATCAAGGGGTGACATGGCCCCTACTTCCTCCACCATAGCTTGAACCTTTGTGAGTATAATTTAAATTTCTTATATATCTTTCCCGCCAAACTTATTTTAGAAATTATTTTCTAAAATAAGTTTGGAGGAGGGGGGTAGGATAAGAAATTTAAATTATTTTTACATTTTATGTCTTTTCCATTCCTTTACTAGTTCTTTTCTTATTTGCTTTACGTGGTTGGTAGTTTCATGACTTGGTGTATTGTTAGGTTAATCTTGTATGCTTGGTGGATTGATTGATTGAGAAGTTGTTGATTTGAGAATGTGGAAATATGGTTGGTTTTAGAGTGAAAAGTGTTGCTTGGAAAATAAATGTGAAAGTTTGGTTTGCTTTAGTATGTTTAGTATGTTTTCATGTTATATTTGTGTGTTTTTGTTAATTGGAAGGGAGATTAAGGTTAAGAAAAGAATGTTGAGTGCTTGAGGTTTGATTTTGTTAGTTTGGGTGAAGGAGAATAGTTGATGAAAGTTCTTTTATGTTTTGATTAGTTTTTGGATTGTGAGCTTGAATGTGAAAATCTTTCAAAATTGAAGAGTTTTTGAATTGGAAAAAAGTTGAATGAATGCTTGCATGCTTGAGTGTGAAAGAACGTGTTTAATTGCTCAAGTGCATTTGGGTGAGATGCCAATGATTGATGCTAAAATAGTAACATTTTTGAAATTTCTCAAGTTTGAGTCAAGCATGATTAGGGTTATTTCACTTGAATAGCTTGGGAGGATTGATCTTATGCACTTAGGCTCTAGACAAAAAGCTTGAGAGGATTTTGAGCCTAAAACTATGCATTTTACATAGTGAATCCTTTCTTGAGAGCTTGATCTTGCATTGCATACTCTTTACTAGAACTTACCTTGATACTCTTGTTAGAAGTATCACATGTGTGCATGATTAGAAAATGATCTTAGGCCATCATTGCATAGCCCATTTTCCCTAAATACTAACCTATCTTTCATTACCATTGTCGTCCCATTTTGAGCCTTGAATGGAGTCTTTTCTTCTTGAACCGGATGATAGGGGGTGACGGATGGTTAAGGGAATCTTGGAGAAAGTTGAAAATTCATGAAAGTGATGGGTGATGGTGAAGGGTCTAGAGATTGATTTGAAATGAAAGGATACTCCTATAAGCTCAAAATTAAAATAGAAAAAAATAAGAACGAAGTTCTTATTGGAAAAAAAAAAGGAAAAAAAAAAAAAAAACGTAAGAACAAAGTTCTTACAAGAAAAAAAGAAGAATAAGAGCATAAAGGAGTGTTTCTTTAGATATTTGGTAGAAGCTTGGATTCATTTGATAAAAAGGGGTTGGACAAGGTGGAAGATGAAGAAATTCATACTTAGAAATGTGAAGAAAGGGGGTAAGGGTACTTGAATGAAAATTGAAGTCACTTAACCTAAAATTCTCTACCTTAACCAATGTCCCTACATTACAAGCTTAATAAAGACCTTTTTGATCCTAATTTGTGCATGCATTGTAGTATTGGGAACTTGAGTGGATAGGCAAGCTTATGGTTAAAGATGTGTATTGCATGATATCGATGAGTGTTTACCATTTCCACATATTGAGGGATCGAGTGATACACATGTTCCTTGAGAGGTCTAGAGTTTAAGATGTTTGAGTGATTGAATTCTAAGTTAGGATAGTGGTTGATCTTATGAATGTTTGGTTTTACTTGAGAATTTCTTTGAATAAAATGGTTTTTGAAGTTATATGAGGCATCGAGGAACTCAAAATGCACACTCCATACGTGTTAAGTGTTTTGATTGTTCGTTTCATTGTTCGGGACAAACAATGGCTTAAGTTTGGGGGAGTGATTAACACGTATTTTATATGCATGTGGAGTGTTTTGGAATGTGTTTGAGTCTCGATTTATATGCTTATATGATAAAAATGCTAGGGTTTCTTAACTCTTAATACATTTTAGACTTTTCTCGTTTTTCTTGGTTTTCGATCCATTTTTGTAAGAATTGGAATAGTATTCATGTGGCTAAAACGAGGAAGAATCGAGCTTAATTAGGGTGAAACCTAGGTTTGAAATGTGGAATTTAAATATATAGAGTAAGGGTTTCACTAGGTCGCATTCAATTATGTTTTCCTCGTTCTCTCGAGTCTCTTTATGCTTTTTGCAGGAACAATGAAGAACTCATTTGGGCAATTTGATCATTCCATGTCGAAGAGGGGTTTGTTAGGAGTCCATAGCAAAAAGCGGATCGAGAATCGGAGTTCGGACGAGGGAGAACGAGCGAAAACGGTGGAGCTGCGCAAAATGGCCAAACCGACGGCGACCCGGACGGCGACCGGCTGGACCGCCGGCCAGGCCGCCGGCTGGCCGGCTGAGGGACAGCTTCTGCGGCGACCCAGGCTGCAACCGAGGCGGCGACCGGCCAGCCCACCGGCTGGGGCGCCGCCGGCCCTTCTTTCTCCCATTAGTGACCGAGTTCGTATTCCGACTCGGTCTAACTCGACCCAAGACTCACCTATTATGTATTTAAACCCAAAATCTTCCTATTTTGTGGATCTAGAACATATTTTAATTCCCCAAGAACCCTAGAAACATTTCCCTTTTTTCTTTTTAGTATTTTTAAGATTGTTGGAGCTACATTGGTTGGATTTGTAATTGGAGACCATCTTCTTCTTCCTTATTGAAATCTCTTTCTTTTAAGCATGATTTCAATTAATTTTTATGGTTTATTTTCCTTAATCATGTCTAGCTAGTTCTCTTTGTGATTTCAATTATATGTAGATTAGGATTAAGTGATTGGGTTTAGGCTTTAATTGTGAATTTACCTTCTAATTTCATGTTCATTTCTCTTGGGGCTATGTTTTATTATGGAATTGTGATTGATCACCATAGTTGCATACCAAGTGTTTGATCTAATACTTAGGAGGCTTAGATTAGATGCTAGGATCAAGAGATTTGCATGCTAGAGTATAGTAGGGTTAAGGAACTCCATGAGCTATTGGGAGTTAATGAATTGCTTGATGTCTTAGTCAGAATTAGGTCTTTCATTAATCTACTTGTCTTCATTGCAATGAGAATTGAGTGAACCATAGTTAGGAGATTTCCCACATGAAATTTGATTAAATTGGTTAATTCTAGTTAGAGTTCTAATCACCCATCACTTGAGCCTAATCGAAGTATAATTGGAATCACGTTTAGTTCTTATTGATTTCATATCCTTTGCTTATTTATTGCTTGTTTAGTTAAGTTTGAAGTTGATAATTACTTTTTAGTGTCATTAGTTAATCAAAACACAAAAACATACTTGTTGGTAGCTTGAATAGTAGGTTTAATAGCTAAGTTACTACTTGAGACTTGAGCGTCCTTGCATTCCTTGTGGTTCGACTCGATTACTTAATCGATTATTATTGTTCTCTACCCTCACCCTAAAGTGAGGGCGGACCACTAAGGAGCATTTAGAAGTTGTTCACAGGATAACCATTCACCTTGTAACAATAACTAAAGGCAAGTAGAAATCTACAACAATGCAGAACCATTCACCTTGTAACAATAACTAAAGGCAAGTAGAAATCTACAACAATGCAGAACGTGATATATGGTCTTTAACTGGTAGGAGGTCCACTTTTGGATATTGAATGTTTGAGGCAAATTGTAAATGAATGAATTATGATACCTGTTGTTATTCATCCTGACATAAGGAATCACATCTCGCCCATTCTTCATGAATCTCATCGATTTCAGCTTGAGTATAACTTTGCTTTCTACAAAAAAAATAATCTATTGAGTGAAAAATCACAAAGTCATCACACCTTCCTACTAGAATTAAAAGCAACAGATAGAGTACAAAGATAGAATACTTAATTAAATAAATGAAACTTACGTCTGAACAATTTTTACCCAATCTGCATAACGAGCCCGGGAAACACCGAGAGGGTCCATCAAATAGACTTTTTCTTTGTGAGAATCCAATGGTCACTATTTTAAAATACGTAATGAGTTAGCATGAAAGAAAATACACAATAAATGAACAGTAAATTTCAAAATAATAATTACTGTAAATGAATAATTACTGGACTTGGCTTTTAGTTAACGGTAGTGGGGTCGAAGAAATGATGTGGACTCTCTTCCCTGCTTCCACTCCCAATTAAATATATTCTACACTAACTCTATATTTCAAAACATCTCTTCACTGTTCACAAAGGTAAGCGCTGAAATTTATATGGATAGAAGACAAAAGATGTTGTCTTACCCCGTCATCCAAGGTACCAACACAAGTTGTTTTGATGTTGAGGTCATCAGCCTATCTGCTAAAGTACGTGCTCTATCCTCCGTTGACAAGCTTTTGGCTAAAGATTGTGATACACCAAACGGATTGACGAACACAACCTTCTTCAGATTATTATTCTTCATGCTTCTGTACAAGTGCCTAAAAATGAAATAAATTTATTAGCTTATTACAAGAAGTTTAAGAGTTTTAAATAACTATAATCATGATTAACCATACTAGATATACACAAGAATACAATTTTCTGTAATTGGCTCTAAGTTACAGAGAGGTATCACATCAGCAGGCATAATCCAGACAGCAATATTAATGCCAATGACATCTTCATCCATAGTCACATGCAGTGCTTCCCCATCATTAAATGCATTCTCCATAAGAATGTGTAGTGCCATTAATGACGGATTAAGACTTGCTTTAAAGACATGCAGGATTAAGACTTGCTTTAAAGACACAATAATATTAGGATTAATAATTATATAAATGTATTTTGATTATTCTCCCTTTATGAGTAGTGTATTTTGAAGTTTGAAGTTTTAATTTAATATTTATCATCTAATCAAGATTTTAGAGGATAAACTAAAATATCTTGTACAGAGTTTTGAAATAAAAAATATACAACAAATTGTTTTTCCAGCCTGTACAGAGTTTTGAAATTAAAAAAAAAAGAAAAGAAGGAAAACTCCAATCCTTAACAACATGCAACAGATAATATCTCCACACAGGTGATAGTTTCTGGAACTCTTTCCAAAAACATATTCAGATAGTACAGGACACATAAAAGAGAGCAGCTATCGAGAATCAAGTACAGAAAGAAGAGCAGGAACAGCAGTAACAAGGAGTAAATGATTCGAATAAGAGAAGAGACATGAATTCATTCAATAAAAAGGATAGAACAAAAGCAAAATGAAAAAAGATTACAGTATGTATATATACATAAAGCATACAAGAAAATTATCTATAAGAAAATGAGTCAGCCTGCCTGAAGCATAAGCATGCTTCTCTAGAGTTTTACTGAAACTTTATGGCAACAGATATAAAAATACACTCACAGCCACGAAAACATTACCTCTAATTACTCGGATAGTACAATGTGAATCATCTTGAATTTACTTTATTGTGCTTCCCAATCAAACTGCAGCCTGCATTAGTTGCCACTAGAAGTCTTTCCCAGAATGTTCCGACAGCCCAAAGATCAAGGCAGCACCACCAAAGACCTAATTTCACAAACAGTAGACCACATATAAGCAAAAAAAAATCAACAAAAATGCAGAATTCAGTCACCGGAACTTGATCAAAAGCTCAGAAATCACAAATTCATAACCACATCTTCAAAGAGAAACTAAGACGAGATCAATACCTTCAAATGCAACAAGTAAAACCACATATCACAGCAATTAAAATAAAAGATAGCAAAAATAAATACAGTTTCATATTATTTCTTCCCTTCCTTTTCACTTTACTTGAAGGATAATTTACGAACATAACAAAATTAATGCACACACTACAGCAGTCATACATCAAAATTTCAACTAAGTCGGAATCGTACTAACTCTAGACTTGTTTTATAAGAAAGAATACAATCATCCCCAAAATCCACAATTACCACAACACACTATTCCCTTTTCCTCTCTACACCATTTGTCATGCGTTCCAAATTATCGCGAAAGTAAATTTCGAGCTTCTACGGCCGTAATCAGCCGCGCAGACCAAAACAAGAACCAAAGCAACAAGAAAAATCATGAAAAGTAAACAAATAGGGGAAACAAAATACCTGAAAGAAGCCGACGCGACGAGAGACGAGACTTTGCGATGGGTGTTCTAGAGAGAAAAAAGAGCATGTGCTAGAGAGAGAAAGCAACGACATCAACGCCACGACTGGACTGGGTGAGTGCATGCCTTACTCCTAATTTGATGAACAATCGCCGGAATCCTACTGTACTTCGACGGAATTCAACCCTACTTTGCCGAAATTCAAACGTACTTCATTGGGGGTCGACGGGGATTTGGCTCTGGATGGAGGATTGTCGCCGCTGGAGAGGGTTTTTTTTCCTAAGGGTTTGTGCGGGAACTGGGTTTGTGCGGGAAGGGTTCAATCGAGGGAATGTTTTTGAGCGCCCATTCTTTAATCTTTTTTCCTTTTCTTTTGATTTTTTATTCATTCCTTCAATCATTCTTTAATAAGTTTTATTTTATTTTTAATTATACTTTTCAATAATAATAATAATAATAATAAATAGTTCATAATTTGATCCAAAAAAAAAAAAAAAAATGCATGCAATCTTGCTTATTTAATATTATATACTTCAAACATACTTATATTAATATCAACCGGAAAATTTTAGTGGAGCGAATGGAAGGAGGCTGGAGGGTGGTGCAGCGTCGGAGGAGTGGGACGAGTGAAGGCAGGAGGAAAGTAGATCAAGCTACCTTCTTCTTCAGAAACTTCCCTGAAGGATGCTCAGAGGTGAGGCTACGTCGAAAGTTTGAAGAAATAGGAAGGGTAACGGATCTGTTCCTTCCGAGTAAACGGGATAAGAGCGGGAAAAGATTTGGTTTTGTTAGGTTCGCGACTGTTGGGAATAGCCTTGAGCTGCTGGATAAGCTGAACAATATCTGGATTGATTCGTACATCATAAGGGCTTTTGTACCAAGGTTCGAGAGACCATCGGAGGGGGTCTGCGGTGGTGAGGATAGGAAGGTCTCGGATGGAAGGGGGGCTCAAGGGATTGAGATCTCCAATGTCGCAGCGGAAAAGGAAGAAGGGCGAGCTTCCTATTTGGACATGGTGAAAGGAGGAACAAAGATGGGAAAGGTGGGTAAAGGTGAGAAGGAGAAGGGAGGGGAGGGGCGGAAGATTCCTGAGTTCCAAAGCTCGAAAGAAGAGGGAAGTTGGCTGCAAGGGGCCCTAACAGGTAGGCTGAAAGACGATTTCCTTTGGAAGTTTCATGGAGAGGATATTCAAAATGAGTGCGCTGGAAAGCTGAAGATCTCTGATCTGGGGGATAGGTTGGTTCTCATACAAAGCTTGGTGGAGAAGACAACGGAGGAGGTGATCGGAGGCTTCAAGGAGTGGGCGGATTTCTAGTTTGACTGGTGGAGGCCATGGAGGAGTAGAGACGTCAACCAACGGCGCATCGTTTGGACGAAATGGATAGGAGCTCCTCTGCATGCTTGGTCGAGGAGGTTTTTCAGCTGGGGCTGCTCCGACCTGGGTAGAGTGGTTGAAGTTCATGAAGTCACAGAATCTCGGCGGAATCTCGAAGCGGCTTTTGTGAGGATTCTTACGGGGCTGAATACGCTCAACGGAAACCTTGCTTGCAAGATCGATGGCGAGTCCTTCAATATCAGAATCGAAGAGGTGTGCTGCTTAGGAAAAGAAAATCTTCTTCAAGGTGGCTGGGAAACTGATTCAGACTCTGTTGAAGGACTTTTGGAGGAGCTAGGCAGCGTTGATTCAGCGTCAACGGTAGCCTGCATGGGGATACCGACGATGCCGGCGACGTGCAAAGGAGGTTCGGAGTTTGGTGGGAAGATCGCTTCGACTTCCGCCCCGCGTGCGATGAGGGTGGCAGTTGCTGTCACCTCGGAACACGAAAAGACGTCCCAGAATAATCATGACTTTGGCGGCGCACGTCCTTGCAGGGGTCCCGTGACAAGAATGAGTGGGCTGCATCTCAATAGCTCTAGTGGGCCTCGGAGAGGATTGGAAACTGTTGGGCCAAGTTTAAGTAAAGGGGGCAGTTCTAGTGAAGTTGAGCTACAAACAAAAAGGCTTGGGCCTCTAGTAAGGGAAGGGGGCACAAATTCTGCGTGGGCCCAAGTGAATGAGCAAAGTGAAGTAAACGGGTTGAATTTGGGTAGATCTATGTCTACGCCGCAAGACATCGCTATTTCAGATTACAGAAATCACGACAGGGTTTCCGGAAGGAGGGAGGAATTAGTCGAAGAAAATCAGCAATTGAGTAAGGAAATGGCGAGGGACGGGAGGAAGAGGTCAAATAAGGATGGCAACTCGGGCAATTGGGAGAAGCCGGACGGAATGGGGCACAGATTGAGAGAGAGTGGAAAAGGCATTGATGTTGCGACGGGGCCGGGAGCGGAATGCTGGAATTTTGGAAAACAACTAGGTTTGTCGGCCCGAGGTGGGGAAGAGAGGGTGCTGGAATACTTTGAAAGAATGGAGAACAACACAGAAGGGCAGGGAGAAGGCGGAACAGAGGTTTGATGAAGATCGGCTCATTGAATATAAGAGGGCTTGGGAGCGACGCGAAAAAGGATGAGGTCGCTGATTTTTTCTTGAAATACAAATTGGATTTTTGTTGCCAGCAGGAAACGAAGATGGAGTCGTTCTCCGATCGGGAGAGTAAGAGGATTTGGAAAGACATGGAGATCGGATGGTGTGCGGAAGGGGCAGTGGGCAGATCGGGAGGGATATTGTCATGCTGGAATGAGAGGAAATTTACGTGCGTGAGCTCATGGAATTTGGGAGGGGCGGTCATCGTTAATGGGTGGTGGAAGGCGACACAAGAAGACCTATGCATTATCAATATTTACGTTCCCTGCTACAGAGAAGGGAAGATGCGTTTGTGGGATAGGCTGAGTTTGGTGTTGGCACAGATATCCGGAACGCACGTCTGCATTATTGGAGACTTCAACTCCATTCTGGACGCTAGTGAAAGGGCGGGTTCCAGATAGCACATATCAACAAGGGAAATTTTTGAGTTTCAAGAGTTTGTAGAGAGCAACGGTTTGATTGATGTCGGACTTCAAGGGAGAAAGTACACTTGGTATAAGCCTAATGGCACATGCAAAAGCAGAATCGATCATGTCTTGATTAACGAAAAGTGGGCGGAGAGGTGGAGTGATACTGGGCTGCGTGGTCTTCCGAGATCCGTCTCGGATCACTGCGCGATCATACTCCAAATTAGGCAAGAGGACTGGGGGCCCAAGCCTTTTCGATTTATTAATGCGTGGGATTCCCACCCACAGTTTCGGGAAGTGGTGGCGGCTTCGTGGCGGGAAGAAGGTCTAGATGGGTGGGGAGGTTTCGTTCTCAAAGAAAAGTTGAAACGCCTAAAAGAAAAGCTCAAAATTTGGAATAAGGAGCATTTTGGGATCTTGGATGATAAGATTTCCACGCTGCGAAAGGATATTCATGATCTTGACATCAAAGATGATAGGGACGGCTTATCGACGGAGGAAGCTGCAAGAAGGAGAGAAATTACAGCCCAGTTGATTTTGCAGCTGAATAATAAGAGGGGTCAGCTCGCTCAGAAGGCCAGACTACGATGGCTCAAAGACGGGGATGTTAACAGTAAAACTTTCCACAAGGCAATAAAACAGAGGCAGATCTTTAATGGGATATTGGGTTTGGAGATCGACGGGGAATGGTGCGAAGAACCGAAGAAAGTAAAAGAAGCGGTCAAAGGTTTCTTCAAAAATCAGTTTCGGAAGAAGGTTGCTAACTTAGTGGAATGGCCCTCGGACTTGTTCGAATCCCGGTTGGACGAGGCGGATAGCGAGCTTCTCTTAAAAAACTTTTCGGAAGAGGAGATAAAGTGTGCGGTGTGGGGCTGTGAGAGTTCTAAAAGCCCGGGACCAGACGGCTTCGGCATGGATTTTTTTAAGAGGAGCTGGGAGGTCGTTAAAGATGACGTCATCAGATTCTTTGATGAGTTCCACACTAATGGCAGGCTGATCCGAGGAATTAATTCCACCTTTATCACGTTGATCCCGAAGAAAGAAGGTGGAAGCAATCTTAATCACTTCCGTCCAATATCTCTTGTTGGGAGCATTTACAAAATGCTTGCTAAAGTTTTAGCGAGAAGGATGAAGTTGGTGATTGGAAAGGTGATTGGAGAGGCTCAGACAGCCTTTATAAAGGATCGGTTCATCTTGGACGGGGTCGTGGTTCTTAATGAGGCGATTGAGGATGCGAAGAAGTCAAAAAGGATAAGGCTTTTCTTCAAGGTCGATTTTGCCAAGGCGTACGATTCTGTTTGCTGGGATTACTTGCTGGATTTTATGAAAAATTTGAATTTCCCAAATAAGTGGGTGATTTGGATCAAGGAATGCATTTCGACGGCAAAGGCGAATGTTCTTGTTAATGGTAGCCCATCTAGGGAATTCGAGCTAGAACGGGGGATTAGACAAGGGGATCCTTTGTCGCCATTCCTCTTTTTAGTGGCGGCGGAAGGGCTTAATCTACTGGTTAGAAGGGCGGTGGATAGAGGGCTGTTGAAGGCGGCCGAAATTGGGAGAAATAGGGTCCTAATTTCTCATATTCAGTATGCCGATGACACCATGTTTATTGTTGACGGGGTAAAGGAAAATGTCAGGGCTATTAAATGGATATTAAAGATTTTTGAGCTAGCCTCGGGACTTTCAGTTAATTTCGAGAAATGTTGGGCCTTTGGGGTAAATATGGGGAGGGAAGAGGTGGAGGAGTTGGTGGAGGGGATGGGTTGTCGAGTCGGGAACCTTCCAATTCCTTATTTGGGGTTGAAGGTGGGAGGTAGATTGGGAGGGACGGAGGGCTGGCGGGAAGTGGTGGAAAAGGTGAAAGGGAGGATCAGGCGGTGGAATATTAAATCTTTGTCGATGGCAAGTAGGATCACGATGATTAGATCGATTATCTTCGCTATGCCAATTTATGGGCTGTCTATGTTTCCTCTTCCAAAGACGGTGGCGCAGAAGTTAAGGAGAATTCAGAGCAACTTTTTATGGGGTGGTGAGGAAGGGGTTAGAAAATTAGCTTGGATCAAATGGGAAGATCTCTGCAGGCCAAGACAGGAGGGAGGGCTGGGGTTTCGAGATTTGATCTCCTTTAACCGTGCCCTTTTATACAAATGGGTTTGGCGTTTCATAACGGGGGAGGAGAGCTTATGGAAGCGAATCATTGTTTCTAGACATGGTGTTCCTCTTTGGGCAAAGAGAGGGGAAGGCGGAGATAGGCAGGGGGGAAACAGATCCGGGTGGTGGAAGAAAATCTCATCTATGGTGGAAGGCATCGAAGGTAGATGGTTCTGGGAGAATATGACGCGGAGGTTGGGAAATGGCAACGACACGGATTTTTAGGAGGGAACTGGATGGGAGGGATGTCGCTGAAAGCCCGCTTCCCTCGCCTCTTTCATCTTAGCACTAATCAATTGGCAAAGGTGAGTGAGATGGGATCATGGACGCAGGAAGGATGGGTTTGGCAGTTGGAGTGGAGACGTGAGCTCCGCAACACTGAGTTGGCTGGGGTGGCAGACCTTGAACAGATTATACAGCAGGTCCCCCTGACGGAGGGTAGGGCGGACTGGTGGGAATGGAGAGGATCGGCTGGCGGCAAATTCTCGGTTAAAAACATGTATGAGAAGCTGGCCATAAGAAGAAGGCATGGAGTTCAGAGGGAGAGAAGGCTGCAGTGGCCCAGCAAGGTGTGGGACGCGGCTGCCCCCTTTAAAGCCCAAGTTACGGGATGGCGGCTGCTTCAAAACAGGTTGCCGACGATCGACAATCTCAGCAAACGTTTTGATCTGCCGACGGAAGAACGAATCTGCTGCTGCTGTAGGATGGAGGAAGAATCGAGTTGTCATCTCTTCCTTGCCTGCTTGGAGGTTCAAAAACTGTGGCAAAACATGGTGGAATGGTGTGGGGTGAGTTGGGTTGCGCCGGCAACCTTAGGCGACCACTTTGTTCAATTCATTGACCTTTTTGGAGGAGGTAAATCGAGAATTATTTTGAGTGGCCTCTGGTTATGTATTGTGTGGGTTTGGTGGAAATGGCGAAACGAGGTTCGATTCGAACAAAAAGAATGGAACTTTCGAAGAGTGAAGGAAAAGATAATGTGTCGCTTTTGGAATTGGTGTTTGGTACGGGGAGAAGTGGATTCGAGTTGGGTCTTTGAGACGTGGAGTAGATCTCGTTTATGTGAGCTTTGGATGAACAGTTGAATGTTTTCTCCGGAGCTACAGAGGTGTGGGAGTTCTGTGGAATTAGGCAAGGTACAGACCTTTGATAGTGGAGCGTTCCTTTTTGTTTTGTTGGGAAGAAGCTTGGGGTTGGATCATTTGATGTAATCGCTGGTGCAGAACGTGTTGTTGTGTTGTTTTGTATCGGCATTTCTTGTGCCTTTTCTGTGTTTTGAATGAAGCATTTCTTTTCCTGAGCAAAAAAAAATAACACACTTTTCTTAATGGTCTTTACTTAACCGTTATTAAAAGTTAAGATAACACAAAGATAGATTACGGTTCTGATAAAACTGTTATCTATTCTTAAAGAATACACGCACATAGATAACAGTTTTATAAAAAAACCGTTATCTATGTAAAACACACGCACATAGATAATAGTTTTGTAAAAAACCGTTATCTATGATGTGTTATCTATGATAAAATTTCTTGTAGTGATTTTTTGTGATAAATGTTAGTACAAACAATAAAAAAAAAAAAAAGAAGATTTGGTCTAAATAAAAAGAAAGAAGTACAAGCAAATTAAGCAGGGTGATGTTAACATGAACTATGTCATGTTCAGAACAGCTCGATTTCAACAATTATATCCCATCACTACAAGAAATATAACCTATCACTACATTAATTTTGTGACACTTGCCACCGTAAGAAATATATCCTATCACCATGTGCACGATTCTTAAATGAACATTTGTGTGGTTCATAATGAATTGGGTTATTTCGTTTACGTACATCCATGAACTTTTTAAAATTTGATTTTTTCTGATCGAGTATAAAATTCGATTCTTTGGTACACTCCTCGAATAATGCCTATGTTAATACTACTAAGTTAAATAATAGAGATAAATTTAGATAACTAATATATGCATAGTGTTTGGTAGTCTTACTAAAAATTATGTTTTATTAAAATTTGTGTTTGGTAGCATGTTTTAAACGCAATACTAACTTATATAATTACTAAAACAACCTTATTATTATTTTTATTTTATTTTTTGAAAAATCGCACCCTACTCCCACAACCCAAAAATTACAATTATGGAGAGGAAGAAGGGCAGAGATTTTTCTTGCGAGAGGGCAGAGATTTTTCTTGCGCCGGAATTAGAGCTTGTAGCCTGAATCCAAGTGAGAATTTTTCTGGGCATGATTCTTGCCTTTAAAATCAACACCCCAACATTCTTGATGCACAATCTAGGAGCATCATCTTTCCCAATCACGTACGCATCTAAAATTAGGACTCTTGATTTCATGAGTTAGCCAGTTAGGGATTCGATTGTTGAGAAATTCAGGAGTGGGATTGTTTTCGTGGAGAATAAAGAAGAAAAGCCGCCAAGGCGGCGAATCGCCGTACTGAAATTTGCACCGATGATAAATGAGGAAAAAGGACAGGGGGCTGCCTCAGCGCTGTTGGTGGCAGCGGAAGAAGGTCAGGCCGAGAACATGGCTCGGCGAGTTGGTGAATGGTGACGAAATTGGCTGCGCCGGATTCATGGCGGCGGTGGTGTCGTGATATTGTTGGAGAAGAAGAAATTTGGGGAAGAAAAGAAAGGAAGACTACCTAGAGGGAGAGAGAAAATGGGATGGGATTTTTGGAATAAAAGAGGTTTGCTGATTTTACTGAACAATCCATGTTAGTTATATTAAGGGTGTGTTTGGTAGCCATGTTATCATGAGATAACATGGTTTATCTCAAGTTATTCTTGTGTTTGGTAGCCATGTTTAACATATCATACCAGCCCTTGATTTCGACTCGGCCCGCGCTTCAAACACTGTTAAACCTCTATTTTTTTGACTTTTCTATCACACCTCCTACCCTGCGATAAGAACAATGTTCAATGACAAAATAAAATTCACCCATTTTTACCCTCTTTCTCCCATCTCATATCAATTTCTCCCAAAAACCCTAAATGCTCCTTCTCTCTCCCTCTCTCTCCCGATTCCTTCTTCCGGCGCCGCCCTCGCCGGCGATCGTCAACGCGTCTCCGACAAAGGCGCCGGCACCTTCTCGCCTCCCTTCTCTTCTGATATTCTCTCTCTATGTCTCTCTTTTCCCCCTTCTTCCTTCGCTCTCTCCATCTTCATGGCCTTTCATTGCCGCTGCAGTAGATCCGCCGCCGACATCGGGATCATGTTGCCGCTTCTGCCATGCCTTCACTGACAGCAAATCGAAGGGGATCGAATGGAGGGAATCAGAGCTTGGATAAGAAATTGAATTGGGCGGCGTTGAGAAGAAATCCGATTCTTCGAATTATTGTTCGATTATTGTTTGAAATTATTTTTTTTTCCTCCCAATTTGTTTGTTTTCTTTGAATTGTTTGCTGCTGTTTGTTTGGCCATTAAAATCTTCAGGAAAAATATTTTTTTTATTGTTGTTTTATTCGAATTTGTTTGTTTGCGTGATTTTTTAATGCTTGTTATGATTAATTTGGTATGAAAAATTATTTTGATTTGGGCGTGAATCGTTTTGATTAAGCAATGTATACCCAAGAATTTTGGAAAGTTAAATTTTGAGGGCTAAATTTGTAAATTTAATTTTTAATCATTGTACCACAGTAATTGTTGGTATGCCTACCAAACACGCAGCACACTTTTTTTTATCATGGTTTTAATCTCAAGAATTACTATTCATCTCTAAATTTTTTGCTTATCTCAACACTCATACCAAACAAGCACTAAAGGGCTTGTTTGATAGACTATATAAAGCCTATTATTGTATAATAGTATGAATTTGACTAATGTTTGGTAGGCTATATTAGTTAAACATAAGGCCCTATGCTAAACAAAAGCCCTCTACTAAAACACTATTTCCTCACTCATATTTAACTCACCCTACCCCCCATTTAAGTAATATGGATTTGCATAGTAAAATCATATTGCCCATTTTAGCCCCCCAAAAAATATAAATAAATCAATAATTAAAGAAAATAAAAATATATTTGTAATTTAATAAAAAGTACAAGGTTATTTTAGAAATTATACAAGTTAGTATAGAGCTTAATGTATGCTAGCAAACACTTGTTATAATTGTACATAGATTTTAGTAATGCTACCAAACACTTACATATATTAGCTATATGGGTTTATTCTCTTCTATTTACCTTGATACTATTAATACAGACATTACTAGATTAATTACCAAACATGCACTAAGGGTACTGAGATATAGATAATAGAGGCTCAACAGTGGTTTAACAGCGGGTCAAGCTATAACAGCGGGCCTGCCACTTAAATAGTATGACAAAAATTTGGGTGAGGTCGGCCACATAGTGTGGCCGGGTCAAAGTATCAATCTTTATACAGAAAAGTGCTAATTTATACAAATAAAAGTGTCAATCTTTAACATAATTATTTTACAAATAAAATGCCAATTTTTAAAAGTGACAATCTTTATACATAAAAGTGCTAATCTACACGAATAAAAGTGTCAGTGTTTTAGCCATCCGCACGGTGCCTCTGGCTGACCCAAGTGTGTCCCAAATAGTATAGCCTATCAAACAACACTTAAGCCCATATTATTATCCAATATAGGCTTTATACATACTACTAAACAGACACTAAGGTTGTGTTTGGTAATCATCTCAAGATGAGAAATGATGATTTATCTCAAGATGACTCATATGAATAGTGTCAAGATGAATCATTCATCTTTCCATTTGGTAGCAAAAAATTCAGACTCGGATGATATCATATTGTATTTGGTACAAATTGCAAAACTCTAGATTAAAATTTAGATTGACCAAATTACCCTTATTAAATACCCCTATCGATTTCACTTTTTATCATTGGGATTAAATAGTACCCTTTATTATTTATTATTTATTACTCTGTATTATTATTATTATTATTATTATTATTATTATTATTATTATTATTATTATTATTATTATTATTATTATTATTATTATTATTATTATTATTATTATTGCTGTTGTTGCTGCTGTAGAGTTATTATTTTTATTATTCTTGTTATTATTATAATTATTACTATTATTGTTATTATTTATTATTATTATTATTATTTTTATTCTTGTTATTATTATTATTATTATTATTATTATTATTATTTTATTACATTATTATTATTTATTATTACTATTACTATTTCTATTACTATTACTATTGTTGAGTTATTATTATTATTATTATTATTATTATTATTATTATTATTATTATTCTTGTTATTATTATAATTATTACTATTAATGTTATTATTTATTTATTTATTATTATTATTATTATTATTTGAAATCTTATAAATACATAAGGGTAAAATGGTAAGAGAGAGAAAGTGTTGTGTTACTGTTTCAATGAGTTCAACTCATCCGACCAAAAACCTGAGATGACTAAACAAGACGGAACAGTGAAATATCAACGGGCCTTGTATTCATCTCGGGCCCTCCAGTTTATTTTAATTGGTTACCAAACAGTGAGATGAACTAAGATGATTTATCTCATCTTGGTTAATCTTATTCACCAAACACACCCTAAATGCACAACTTATTTAGTTTTATAAAATTTTACCAAAGAACAAATTCTGACGAAATCCAAATTATATCTGACAATTCTGCACTTAAAATTCTTTGTCCTAATTTTTGTGTTCAAAATCTCAATCTCTATTAGTTTTTTTGTATTTTTCTTCAAATTTTTTAATTTATAACGATTTAGTTAAATTTTATAAAGTCTTTTTTTTGGGTTTACGGATCCAATTAAGATATATAATTATGTTTAACATTTAATTTTGCTTTTATTAGTTATATTAGAGTTGATAAATTTAAGATTAGGGTATATTATTATTAAAAAAATAAATTTTTATTTATAAATGTCTATTATGATAACATAAAACTATACAAATTAAGATTTGGGACACTTTTAGGACACTGAAATTGGAACAGAGAATATTTGTTAATGTTAATAGTCTAATAATATCTGTTATGAAAATAAAAATTACTCCCTCCGTCCCAATTCGATAGTCATGTTGTTTTTCGACACTGGATTTTAGAAGAGTGTGTTTAAAGATAAAGTGTATTATTTGATATGTTAATGCAAATTTTATTATTTTAAAAACAGAGCGTTATTATTGATGATCTTAAATGAAAGATCGTATCAAGACCTTTAATTTGGTATAAAAATTGTAAAAATCGGAGAACAGACGAGCAAGTTAGGATAATTTAAGCTTTTAGAATTTAAATTATATTGAGATACATGCTGAAAGGTGAGTGAATGATAGTATGATTAATGAACTATTTTTCTATTTTAGGAAACATGACTATTGAAATGGGACAGCCCAATATAGTAAACATGACTATTAAATTAGGATAGAGGGAGTATTGTAATATCATGAATCATTATTAACATTTTTTTTATCAGGCAAATACAACACACTCTCTCTCACACACACACATACACACACACCTGAGGTGACTTGAACCCCCGACTTCTTGGTTGGAGGATAAACGTCTTACTAACTGCGATACGCTTGGTCGTCTATTAACATTTATATAACCAAAGTTTGAAATTTCACAAAAAGAAATGTTTAACCTTATTTATGTGCATCAGTTGGCCTAGCGGTAGTGTGGTTAATGAATGAGACCAGAGGTTTCAAGTTCGACTTTTCAGTGGCGCGACCTTTAAATTAATTATTAAAATGTTTACAAAAATTGTGTGACCTTGTTTTAGATTTCTACCATCGCCGACAATTATTAATTTTTCTAACTAATCAAATTGAAATTAAATACAATAAATGACTATAGTCAGTTTCATTAAACATTATCGAGTGATTGTTCAAACTGTCTTATTCATTAAGCATTACAGAAAACCAACGGTTCCTAATTGAGGTAAACATAAAAATCGTATAAGTAGACAATGTAATCAACAATGGGATCGTAAGAGTAAGTGTGTGAGAGCGCGTATCCACGTGCCATCCGGAATTGGCCCGTGCCGCCAGCGATCGGAACGTCCTCCGTCACGTTGGCCACCACTTTCCGTCCCAACACACTGATGCTACTCCCATTGTACATTCCAGCTTTGAACAAGAACTCCAAGTGCAGCAGCGCCGCCCCCTCCGTCCGGCCCGAAAATGCAATCAGCCACTCGGCCCAGCCCAGCATTCTTGTGCTCATGTTGGGCCCGCTCGTCATCAAGTCGTTCCCGATTTTTACCAACCCGAAGGAAGTCGGGGAAGAAGCTGTGATGCTGGCCCGAGCGACCTCGTATATGGTCGCATTCGGGCCGCTTAGAAATTCGTGGAGATAGACACGAATATTTGTAGGTGCGTGATTATTAAGTATGCTTTCGCCGGTAGCGCCTAAGATGAGGATTATTGAAGAAACGAGTATGTGAAACTTGGACATTTTCAGAGATGTATATGCTTTAAGAATCAAGATGTATGAAAAGTCTGAGTGTTGTATTAGAAATAGCTAGGGTTTTTATAGATGGGAGGAAACCGAGATTTGCATACATATTCAAAACAATTATTCATTTATCAATTCAGATGTTTCATTGCATTTTCTTATATTGCATCTAGAAATGATTGTCACGTGTGATGGGTCATTAATATTTTTCAAATTAACTATTTTTATATTTTATTGTTATTATTATTATTATTGTTATTATTATTATAAACACGTGCTATAGAAAATATTATACGAAAGTGCTATGAAAAATTGTGAATTGATAATTTATTAATTTTATGCTAGATCATATAACTAGCTTGTTTGAGTTGAGAAGATGTATTATTATTATTATTGATGTTTTATGGGTTTACTTCTAATTATTAAGTCTAAGACTTAATTAATGTTTTATCACTAATTAATTATTATTTTACTATTCGTGCGTTACGTGTGCTTCTTATTTTTATTCCTAATAATTAGTCCCAACGGCAATTCGGTTCTTTTTTCTTATCTTCACGAATTTAAAACTCATTCAACATATATCATTTATTGTTCATATGCAAGATCATATAGCTAGCTTGTTCAAGTTGAGAAGAAATAAACTTTTTATTATTATTATTACGGGATAGAATGTATGGGTTTACTGCTAATTAATTATCAATTAAGTCGAATAATTTATTTATGTGTTCTATTCATTCATAAATCATGATTAGTCCGAACGGCAATTTTTTTTTTTTTCTTCTCTTACTCCACGAATTTAAAACTCATCCAACATATCATATATGTTTACGCTCTATATCTTACTCCCTCCGTTCCACTTATATAGGGATAGTTGACTGCACTTTCGTCTCACAAAAAGACAATCAACTATCCATATATAAGTAGGACAGAAGGAGTACTATTTAAGAAATAGTTTCGATTATAATATTAACTTGCGGAGTGCATTTCATAATTCTATATATGGTTGTTCTTTCCTTTTCCTTTTTGAGCAGAAGGCTGGTCAACTCAATTTTAAGAGGTTAGAATATCGAAAGTCTAAGGAAAGAGTATCCTATTTTAGAAATTTTAATATTACATAACATTACACGTCTATAACACCAAGCCAAGACTTTGATTTATTCAATTTTCAGCTAGCTATATTTGAATTTCAAAAATTTGTGAAAATGATATTACTAAAATTTGTTCTCTTTGTCTCCGTCTGCGAAAATGAATCAATTTAATAATAATGATAAAAATTAGTCATAAAAAATTACTGACTAAAACACGATCTACGAGCCGGGTTCAATTATTTATAAATCATGAAATCACAATATAATGTGCAAGCTCGTGAATTAATTCAGAAATTGATAATCAAAAGAAACAATTCAGGAGCCTCAACTCTTAAATTTATGAAATCATACCATAAGTCTGACGACGTTAGAAAAAAAAAATTCACAAATTCACGAACTTAATTCATGAATTCAATGACAACGTAGCTAGTCCAATTTTAATATTCGAGCCGGACCGTGACCGCGGCCCGAGCAACCTCTTACGCTGTGGTGTTCGGCTCGATTTGCTGGTATTCGTGTTTCGTGTTGATAAACAAGGAACTATTTTTTTCCATTTTTTTATTTTTTGATCAAGCAAACACAAACACACTCATATACATACGCACCCGAGGTGACTCAAACAAGAAACTTAATGGGTATATTATTAACTTATTATTAATCGTGCCTTCGCCGGTAGCGGACAAGATTAAGATTGTTGAACAAACGAGTGCTAAGAATATGTTAAATTCCACATTGCAATGCAAGTATTAATTATGTATGGAAAATGTGAGATGTGGTGGATTTTTATGTATGGAGAGAATTAGGGTTTTTTTTTTTTTTTTTTTTTTTTTTTTTAATGTAAGGAATCGTGTAGTGTGATTTGTTTCTTTGTTTTTGTTTTTCGAATTGGAGAAAGTGGATTCTAATTAATTGTAGATGACTTTTATCACTAAAAAAAGATTTGCAGATGTGAGGTGTCTTGATTTTCTAGTTAAGACATAATAATGTACATGGGGACCATCAATTCTTTTTCGAATTTTAATTTGAGGGAGGGTCAGCTCTTTTAATAGTTATTTCTCCTCTTCATCTAGTCGTTATATTTTTTTTTTGGCACATGAATTAATAGTAGTGTGTTTTGTGTTTTAAAAATGTACTAGTACCACACCCGTGCGACGCACGGGTAATTTATGTTTTGTATTTTATTTTTACAAAAATGATTAAATATTTTCATTCTTAGAATCTTCTTGTAAAAAAAATAATTTATTAGGAAAATAATTAATTTATTATTTTCTCACAAAGTATATTATTAGAGTGTATTTTCTTTGATGTAAAAAGAAGGAAATAAAAAAATTTACACCATTTTTATTTTTTTTTCCACATTCACCTTGATGCATATTTTTCCCCAGGCCTGAGGAAAATTTTTCATTGGACAGCTCTTTTCTCACATTTTCACTCTAAATCATGACGATATTTTCTCAACTATTTAGAGTGATATTTTTTTCTCATCTTTTCCATCTTAGAGAACTATGATAAAGCAAGTGAGGAACCATATTATAGATAAAATTTTCTATCATTTTCTTATTTTTACTTTTTATTTTCCATCAAATAGAAGACACCCTTATACATCTCATTTATATTTTTTTATTAAAAACTAACTCATATTATAAGAATTTGTAGCACCTAAATTAAATTAACACAAGTATCTTACTCTCAAAATTTTGATATACTTTTAAGGATAACAATCATTAGCGAGATATACCACTCCATCAGTCAAAACATGAACCGTGGGCATTGTTTTTTTTGTTCGTACGGGTTTTAATAATTTTGATAAGTGATATGTGAGTGGAATAGGACCACATATTTAATAAATAAATAATTGAGTTATATGTTGATTTTTAATTAAAAGGTGATGCTATACGGTTATAATGTGGCTGGTCATAACTAATATTTATATGTAATAGTTATGTATTTATGCTAAAAGAATTTTAGATTTTATGATAAAATTTAAAAAGTGGTACAATTTATGTATTTTTAACAACTTAACCCTTTAATTTATTTGATGATTGTGACTAATTTAAATAATTTGTTGCTTTTTTATTTAAGAGAAAAAATATGTAATTATTGGGGAGAAAAATATTTTTATACTCAAATTTAAAAGTAATTAAGAATAATCTCTTATAAACATTTAAATATTAATTACAACTTTCACTTTATTATTTTTTAAATTATGTATATTAATTATTAAGAAAAATGTCATTGTGTGGCTAGTCACATTATGACCGAATATCATTATTGTAAATTAAAATAGTGGGTCTTGTGTATTATTTTGTGTAAATAAGTAGATAGATTAAAGGTAAAAAATTATAAAGGCATTTCTAAAAATAGAAAATGCACATTTTTTTTAGATGTCCCAAAATGAAATAAAATGTATGAATTTGTCAAGCTAAGGGAGTACGAAACAAATTTTATAACTCAAAAAAGCCAAAAAAAAAATATATATATAATTCGTAAAGCTATAGTATATCATAAAAAATTCTTTATACACGATATTCATGGCATGTCACACGAACTGTTGTTATTATCTTTGTGGCCTTTCAAGATCGTCAAACCATTTCAACTACGAATTCATGAAACAACAACATACAGTTGATCAAGGAAAAAAAACTGGTTTATTTAGACAAAGAGTTAATGTCCATGATTTTTGTTGAACGTCATGTCATACAATATAACTATTGAAATTTTATGGTGTAGAC
Organism: Mentha longifolia; assembly: GCA_001642375.2. NCBI lineage: Eukaryota > Viridiplantae > Streptophyta > Magnoliopsida > Lamiales > Lamiaceae > Mentha > Mentha longifolia. The sequence continues at coordinate 10,825,061 of CM038120.1, read as the reverse complement.
ATTATAAAAATGATAAATATAACAAAATACTGAAAATGTAACTCTATTTATTTTAATAACTCAAGAATTCATATTTTTGAAAGCACAATTTTATCTGCACGGACCGCCCAAAGATTTTATTATGTCGAATACCTTTCAATCAGATTGATAGGGAGTAATCTGTCAGCTCCCAGCATACATCTGATATACAGAAGTGGTAACTGAACAGATGCCAAATTTCCGTCAGACCCCGCAGATCAGGTCTATTGGTGATCTGAGCATAGCGGGCTCAGGTCACCCTCTGTCCCTGATCTGAGTATAACAGGCGCAGATCACCTCCCCGTCACTATCATCCCTTTAACCCCAGATCCTCATACGAAGCGTAGAAAAAAACGTGACTGTGGGGACCACTTTGGGGACCACTAATCATAACTAAAATATTCTCTCTAACTGACTTGTCTCCCAGAAAAGACTAATTTAACCTTATGAATTAGAAGGAAATTACTCTTTTGCCCTCACCTTCTACTCTACTATAAATATTCAACCTTCTTCACCAAGAAAAGGTACGCACCTTTACTGATACTTTACCTCCGCTGCAAGCTTTGCTGAAGCTGAGCTCTATTTCTGTAGAACACATACTGACTTGAGCATCGGAGTGCCTTCCCGGAGGAACCCTCCCCGCTCCTCCGGTGCTGTTTTGCAGGATTACGGTGCGAATTCAGAAATCATAAAGGCTGTTTCAAGGTAGCATCACGAAGACAAAAAATGAGCATCAATTTTCATTTCAGATAAATGTTCCCTTATATGTATTTTTGCAATAATTCTCTCAATTTGTTGATGGATAAAAAACCCAACCTATCAACTGGCGCCGTCTGTGGGAAACATTTGGCTAAGGCGTAGATTTTCTCCTTAAAAAATGCTTTGAATGTTGATTCGGTCTTTATGCGAAAAAAGAAGCAAATGAAAAAGATATATAAATCTTTGTATAGCTGATATGGTGTTGATTTATATATTTAATTATGATGAAGAATTTGCCCGGAATATGAATGAAAATGTTTCAATTTCTCCTCTGCCTTATGAAGGATCTGTGATAAAAAACAAGAAAAGAAGATTTAAGCAAATTCTGATTCCAGGAAAGGGAATTTAATCAAAGTAAAGATAATTCCCTTAAACTCTCTTATTTTATTCATTGAATATTCACTATTTTTACACCAGGCATCAGTTTAGGCATATTCAATGGATCTTCATACAAAAAATCTTAAGAAAAAAGCTGTATATACAATGTGTGTTGATATTTCTTTTTCCTATGAAAAAACAGAATATTAAAGAGCTATAATGGAAGGTTCTCCATATCTTAGAGGAATCTCGAGAAAAGGAAAGAACCCACAACTCATATACTTGGTGAGTAGAAATACATCACCTACATATATGTTATAAACTTGAGAGATTTTTTGATAAAAAAGCAAGATAAGCTAACGGTAAGCCCTGACAAAAGATCCAGGCACAGAAAAGCTATCTTAACGCTAAAACAAAAAATCTTCAAGATTATTTAAGGGAAATGGTTGGAAAAGTCCCAACAAGAGGACCCGAAGCTCCCCACCCTCCTACAAAAGGAGAAGCCCTAATCTAATATTAGGCACTAATCAAGCAAATTCTGCATATATCTTTGCAGATTTCCTTAAAAATGGATCAACACTCCAGCATAGTCCAAATGATGGGATCATTTGCTGAAGGACAGACTCATCTTACCCCTGGTTCTAGTACCAATTCTGAGGCCATGTCTATGCCCCAGGGGACCAATGTAGGGGAATCTGGTTTCTCCCCATTGATGTTGCAACAGATGAAAGCAATGATAGACGGGGCTCTGGAAGGAGCCCTGGAAAAGAGACTAGCTGCCGTCGGGGCTGGTACTCTTACAGATCCTACCGATCCATCCTTATTCCCCGAGAATAGGAGAAATCATGAAAAGGCGAAAAGCAAATATGCATCCAGATCACAAGACCCCAAAGTCCTTAAGGACGTCATCACTAAGCTACCCCAGATCCGAGAGGATGGGCAATTCACAGATTATGGGTCCTCTGATGATGAGGAGCGTGAAACACGCACTGGTCAAGGAAAGACTCTCACAGATATGCTCCAGAAGCAGATTCAAGAGCAACAAGACCAAATGATGATCATGGCTAAAGAGCTGGAAGAGCTCCGTAAGGCATACCAAGCATCTGAGAAAAGAAATGCAGAGGAATCTGTCCTTCCAACAGAAGAGACAATGGGCACATCTGTAGCCCGCACTGGAAGGGAAAGCAGATCGGAATATGGTCCTGACTATGTCAATGAGAGCAGCCCCTTCTCGACAGATATTCAAACTGACCTTATTCCCAAGAACTTCAAATCAGTTTCTTGTGAGTATAAGGGGCAGGGAGATCCTGAAGAACACCTCATGAAATTTGAGAGTTTGTGCTTATTACATCAGTATTCTGAAGGAGTTAAGTGTAGGGTATTCTTAACCACTCTTTCTGGCCCTGCACAGCAGTGGTTTCAACAATTGCCTAGGGACTCGATCCACTCATTTAAAGATTTAAGAGAAATCTTCCTACATCAATTTGTGAGCTCTAAGAGATCCACTAAGAATCCGTTGTATTTAACAACCATCAAACAAGGGGCCACTGAAAGCCTGAGAGATTATATGACTAGATTCAATGAGGCGATACTGGAAATCCCAGGTATGGGGGCTACATTGAAATTACATTCCTTTGTGGAAGGATTAAGTCCGGGACACTTCTTCGCCTCATTGATGAAGAAACCCCGCCGAAACCTTTGATGAACTCTTATCCCGGGTGCAAAAGTATATAAACATGGAAGAAGCTATGAATGCTAGACGGGCAGATGTAGCCTTCAAAAAAGATAAGAAATCTGATGATAGAAAGAGAGGGGCTCCTGAAGGAAGGAAACCCAAGAAAAATGAAAGATTCCAATGATATCTCACACCACTTACTAGATCCCCAGCTGATATGTTAGAAGTGGTGATCAAGAAACCGGGAGTATAGATCCCCCCAGGTAGGGACCAGCCTCCAAGGTGACCCCCTTCCGATAAGTTCTACAAATTTCACAATAATTACGGGCATACTACCAATGAATGCCGTAATCTGAAAATAGCCATTGAAAAACTCATACAAGAGGGTCAACTATTAGAGTATGTTAAAAAAGAATCTGGCCAGCCCAAGAGGCGTAAAGATGAAAGGGACGGCAAACTTCCACAAAAAGAAACATCAACAGAAGTTTCAGCCAATAAGGGTGTAATTTCCATGATTTATGGAGGACCCACAGGAGGTGACTCCAATAGAAGCCGCAAAGCGCATCACAGAGAAATCCAGATGCTGGAGAAATATGACGTGATGAAGATTGAAGGGGGAGTACCTCATCCTGAAATATCTTTTGCGATTGAAGACGACAGATCCCTGATTCATCCTCATGAAGATGCCCTGGTTATTACGGCAGGGATTGAACGATATGAAGTGAGAAGAGTATTCGTAGATACGGGAGCTGGAGTGAACATAATCTTCGAAGACTGCTTTATGCAAATGGATTTGCACAAACCACTAGATGGGGTGGCCACAGCATTACATGACTTCACATGAGGTTTGGCCATGTCATTGGGCTCAATAGAATTGATGTTGACCTTGGGAGATGGAGATCTGCAAGTCTCCAGACCAACCACCTTCCTGGTAGTGAGACAAAAATCAGCTTATAACGTAATACTCGGAAGAACAACCCTCAATACTTTTCAAGCGGTGGTATCAACCTACCATCTGATAATGAAATTCCCGGTAGGCAACCGGGTGGGATCTGTCGCGGGAGACCAAGTCCTATCACGAAAATGCTATATACAATCCGTAAAGGCCAGTGAGGCTAAGAAAAGATCTGGGGAGGAATTGAGAGATCCCCAGTGGGTAGCAGGACCCGAGGACAAACGGATGAGGGTTGCAGAACCTGTAACAGAAAACAATTCTCAAATTCAACCGGCTGAGGAGCTGTTGCTGGTGGAATTAATGCCCAACAAAACAGGATTTACTACGCGCATTGGGACGCAGATGCCAGATGCGATAGCCAAAGCATTAATAGCATGCCTATGGAAGAATGTGGATGTTTTCGCATTCTCTTCATCTGATCTAGTAGGGATAGACCCAGAGGTCGCCTTACATAGCCTTACGTGGACCCCCAGATCAAGCCGGTGAAGCAGAAGCTTTGGCAATTCGGGATAGAAAAAGACCAGGTCATAAAAGAAGAGATATAGAAGCTGTTGGAGGCCAAACACATACGGGAAGTACAATTTCCAGAATGGCTATCCAACGTTGTTATGGTGCCTAAAGGCAACACCGGCACGTGGAGCATATGCATAGACTTCAGGGATCTGAACAAGGCATGTCCTAAAGATCACTATCCCTTGCCCAAAATCGATCAGATGGTGGATTCTACATCTGGATGTGAACTATTGTCAATGATGGACGCATACCAAGGATACCACCAGGTGAAGATGAATCTAGATGACGTCAATAAAGCGGCTTTTGGGGTCTGCGTTGGAACTTTCGGTTTCCAAAGCATGCCTTTTGGCTTAAAAAACGCTGGGGCTACATACCAGCGTATGATGGACAAGATATTCAAAAAACAAATTGGGAAGAGTATGGAGATTTACGTCGATGACATACTAGTAAAAAGTATGAAAGCTGAAGATCATATCAATGATCTGGAGGAAGCCTTTGCTGTGGCTCGATTTTATCATTTAAAACTAAACCCTGCCAAATGTGCCTTCGGGGTGCAGTTGGGAAAATTCTTGGGGTACGTGGTAACTCCTAGAGGAATCAAGGTGAATCAAGCCAAGGTACAGGCTGTGTTGGAGATGGTTCCTCCCAGGAACATCAAGGAAATACAAAAACTTAATGGCAGAATCACAGCCTTAAGTCTGTTCATTTCCAGATCCGCTGATAAAATTTTGCCTTTCTTTAAGGTGTTAAGGAAGGGTAGCCAGTTTGAATGGACTCAGCAATGTCAAGACGCTTTTGAGGAGCTCAAAAAGCATCTGGTCTCTCTCCCATTACTCACAAAACCAGCACCAAAAGAGGTCTTGTACCTCTACTTTGCAGTGGGGGAAGAATCTTTGAGTTCAGTGCTGATCAAGGAAGATGGATCTTCCCAGATTCTAATTTATTATGTGAGTAAAATGATTCAAGGACCAGAAACAAGATATGCCGACATAGAAAAGGCCACATTGGCAGTAATGGTCATTGCTCGATGGTTACGACCTTATTTTTTATCCCATAAGGTCGTGGTAAGAACTAATATCCCGCTCAAACAGGTGTTGGGGAAGCCAGACCTATCTGGGAGAATGGTAAAATGGGCCATAGAACTCAGTGAATACATTGTAGAGTTCGAACCCAGAACAGCTATAAAGGCCCAGGCCTTAGCTGATTTTGTGCAAGAAACAACTCGGGGTGATGAAAGAGAAGAAAAGGTGTGGAGAACCTATGTGGATGGATCGGTTACCAAAGAGGGATCTGGAGCTGGAATATACATCCTGGATCCGACAACAAAGAACTTCGGTTCGCCATCAAATTCAATTTTGTGGCATCAAATAATGAAGCCGAATATGAAGCTCTTATCAGATCCCTGCATATCTTATTAAGCATGAATGCTAAGAGAGTATAAATCTATTCTGATTCCCAACTGGTGACGCATTAATTATTAAGAATATGCGAGAGGAAAGAGGAAAGGATGATAACCTATGCCTCCATGGCCGAAGCTTTGCTGGCCAAATTTTTGAAAGCAGAGATTATTCAGATCCCCAGGGAAAAGAATGAAGAAGCAGATAAACTAGCCAGGATTGCAAGTGCCATTGAAGGCACATGGGATGGAGATCTGACCGTGCTACAAGCAGACGCCAGATCTGGCCTAACAGAAGTTAGTGCAATACAAGAAATTAAAGACTGGAGAGCACCTATCATTCAGGTCCTAAAAGTTGAGGAACAAGATGAAACCCGCGTTGATCGACGCAAAAAGATGATTATGGCAAAATTATTTCTGCTTGAAGGATTCCTATACCGAAGATCTTTCACGCATCCCTATCTCAGATGTTTATCTGAACCGGAAGGGGAATACTTACTAAGAGAGATACATGAAGGAGCTGCAGGCGCTCATACGGGATTCAAGGATCTGACAAGAAAAGTCTTAAGGGCCGGATTCTTTTAGCCTAGTATTGAAAAAGATGCCAAGGAATTGGTAAGAAAATGTGAGCATTGCCAAAAAAATGGCAGATTGATTCATAGACCTGCAGAGGAAATGGGAACCATGTCTTCCCCTTACCCCTTTGATAAGTGAGGGATCGATATTATGGGAAAGTTCCCTACAGCCCCTGGTGGAAGGGTTTTCTTGATTGTCACTATTGACTATTTCTCCAAATGGGTAGAGGCAGAAGCTGTAGTCAAGATCACAGAGCATGCCATGAAGAAATTTATCTGGAAAAACATATGTTGCCGCTTTGGTGTTCCCAGAACTCTGATCTCCGATAACGGAACCCAATTTACAGGTTCCTCCATGCAAGCATGGTGCCAAGAAATGGGAATCCAGCAGCGCTTTATGGCAGTAGCCCACCCATAAGCCAACGGGCAGGATGAGGTTACAAACAGAACTATTGTATCTGGTATTAAAGCTAGATTAGGAAAAGACAAAGGGAACTAGGCGGACGAGCTGGACTCAGTGTTATGGGCTTACCGCACTAGCCCCAAAACAGCCACATGAGAGTCTCCCTTCAACCTGGTATATGGATCGACTGCTGTGGTGCCGGCAGAAGTAGAAGCAAAATCACATCGAATTTTGAAATATGATGAAAATCAGAACCTGGGGTTACTCAGGGAAAATCTGGACCTGATTGAAGAACACAGAGCAGAAGCTCAAAGCAGAGCTGAACGATACAAGCAACAGATGCGGAATGCCTATAGCAAAAAAGTCCAGGTGTGACGATTCGAAAAAGGGGTCCTGGTGTTGAAAAGGGCAGATGCTCTCAAGCCTACGGGAAAACTGGACCCTAATTAGGAAGGACCATACGTCGTCACTAAAGTGCTCAAAGGAGGAGCATATGAACTTAGAGATGCAGAAGGAAGGGATTTGCCTAGACCCTAGAACATCAACAATCTGAGGAAGTATTATGTTTAGGGCATTCTAGTAGTGTGATAAAATTAAAGAAAGGGAAGGTATGCAAAAACCAACCCATTATCTGTTATGATTAAAGTTCGTGAAATAGAATCTTTTCTTTTTTATTGTCTTTAAGAAATGAATTATAATTCATTCGTATTCTTATAATTCACTTGGGGGGGAGTAGGGGTATACCCCCTACTATCCATCTACTCCTAGAGCAAGTATCTATTTTTGAAAATTGATTCAAAAACGAAAGCAAAGCATGGAAAAACGAAATAAAAATACATGTAGCAACCAAACAACATACGTAATCCATAATACATGATAAGAAGAGTACTAGCGGAGCCAATCCCACTGACATGGCACAACTACGTCTTTAAAAGAGAGCCTACTCTTGCAACTTATCCCCGCCATCAGGAGTTTTCTCGTGCAGATCCGGGTCGACGCCAGGTGCCAAAGTACCTGATGAGTCGATGACCTGAGGAGGGACCTCGCTGGAAGAAGTGGTTACCCCTGTTGTGCTCGCGAAAGTTCCCGCCATAATTTCCTCGAGAAGGTTGACTCCTTCCTCTACCCCTAAAAAATCTTCCCGAGCAGGAGCCTCGACCACCGGGTCTGAAGAGAGGTGATCCGCGGGATCTGATAGGTGGGGAGAAGGCTGAGGTATCTGTGAGACAGAGGGGGATAAACTCTGCTGGTCCGGCACTTGGTCCTTCATCTGGTCGGACATCGGAGTCGGCACCTGGTCCTTCTTCTGGTTTGGCGTCTGGGTCGTCTCCTGGGCCATCATTGGGCTGGATAGCTGAGATGTCATCCGATCGGTTGGAGGAGCTGGAGCTGGGGAGCGGAGCTGAAGAGCTGGGTCCGATTCCCCAGAGGGCCCACCTATCTCTAAGGTTGCGTTGCTGTTCAAGAGCCCACTCAATGTGATCCCGCGCAGGGATCGAAGAAAAGACGCTTCCTCCGACGCCTGTATAACCTTGATCTTTTGTAAGGAATCTCCCGTCTGCAGAAGACAGATGTAAAAGTTAGAACTTTTAAATCATAGGATAAGATGAGACAGGGAAGAGGAGATTCCTTACCCATCGCCTGTAATAAAAAGAAGTCCATGAGAAGGACAAATTAAATAAAGGCTTGCAGCCCACAAATAATAAAATAATGCTTTATCATAATACTTTTTATGAATACTTACCATCTTGAAGGCCTCCTCCAGGAGCCCATACATCCCAGCCTGAGGAGGGAGAAGATAGAAGGGAATTTCTTCCCAAGCAGGCAGAACATCTTTGTGCTCCTCGGGCCTATACAGTATCTCGGCTGCAGATCTCAGACCCCGCATATACCAAGGGTTGCGGGTGTTGAAATGAGGATCCAGTTCCAGAGTTGGGGTCTCCCTCTCTAGGATGTCCAGGATCTTATCAATATTCAGATCTTTCATACTGTCCTTTAAGCCCAGTTGAGTAAGAGCCTCTTCTATAATAGCCCCAACCCAGAAAGCTAAGGGAACACTCATCCTCTCCTAGAAGTTTTCTGAATGAAGGAAATCTTCGGGGAGATCCCGCACCAAGGCTTGAAGGAAAGCCTGGCCGTAGGGCGTCATTAGCAAGTAAGATCTGCAACGATGTGCCCCCACAGCGGACCCCGTAACGAGCCCCTTCTGCAGGCCCGCTTCGGTACCCTTCGTGGTGGCGTTGTCACAAGCTCGTTCCATGGCATCTTTATGCCTCTCAGATGCCTGAGCCAGATCCGCCTTGGCCTTGTCACAAGATCGTTGAAGATCTTCAGCACGAGTCCTCTTATCAGCTAGATCTCTCTCCAGTTGCTGAAAATAAAGCTCCCGTTCTTGGGCAAGCTTCTCCCGTTCCGCCTCCCGTTGCTTCAGCTCTGCCAGCTCCCGCTCCAGATGTTCCGTTCGGTCTTGTAAAGCCTGGACCTCAGCCGCACACTCTTCATTGCGAGCCGTCCTCAATCGCATCACCGCTGCTTGCAGATGCTCGTTGGAGGAATGCATACTGGATATATCCCCCTTCATGGGATCATATGCCAATGCTCGAAGCGAGAGCATGGATCTGAAGGCCATGGCCTAAACATAATAAAAATAATAAGTAAATAAATAATTTATGAAGGAGGCGAAAGAACATTTATGAAATCAAGAGCTCTCTTTTAATACCTTAATCTCGTGAACAGAGGCTTGATGGATAAGCTCTACAGAAGCTAATTTGTACAGATGCCTCCAATCTTCAGCACGGGGGATGTTATCCAAAACATTAGAGGCAGTACCTCTATCGATGCCCCGAACGGTGCCAGGAAAACTCACGCTAACCCCGGGCATGTTATAGGAGGCAGTAGGGACATCCATACCCTTCATGCGCAAGGCATGGAGCATAGCCAGCGTGGCTTCAGAAGCAGGACTTTCCACCATGGCTGGCTCTAGAGGATTAACCACCCCCAGGCAGTGGCATACCTAGCCAAGGTGCTGGAATACCTCGGATTTCCTACGACAGATGGTTCTGCAGAGATGGGAGTGGTGATAAAATGTTAGAAATTGGCATGCCCACTCTACAGTCATCACTAGCGGCAGAAATCTTTTTTCTTTTCGGATCCGTGGAGGATGAGGAATCCGAAGATCTCTTCTGTGGGACGGAAGGTCTGTTAGGCTCGGTTGGAGCCGGTACTTCAGTAATAGCGAACAGGTCTAACAAAAACCCTTCAGAAGACTGAAAGTCCAAGTCTTAATCAGAAGGAGGAACCACCCCCTCGGACCAGGTAGAAAGGCTACGGTCCACCCCAGCAGCCAAGGGATGGGGAGGGCGCATGGAGGAAGATATGACAGTTCGAGGAGTTGGCATTTCCTTTATGGCCACCCCAGGCAAGGCAGATTTCCCTCTAGCCCAAGCTGCAGATCCCCTAGGCAGGATAGCACCCCCAGATCTCTATAAGGGACCTATAAGCACTGCAGAAGAGGAGATCTGTGAGGCAGGAGGAGGAGGTGGCACACGAGCCCTTAGATCTGTCGTGGCTCCCGTTATGGATATGGAAGCTGAAACAGGAGTTAAAGAGGGAGCTGCTGAAGCTGCAAAAGCTGCAGGAGCCTGTTCAGAGGCTTCAGCCATAGCAGCCATCCGCTCCTCAAATTGTTTTTTAGCTTTCTCCCGAAGGACAGATCTGGCTGACATATCTGAAAAAACAAAATAGCCATAAATTAGAAACACGATCAAAATTAGGCCATATGCATAAAAGCGCTCGAATTCAAAATAAGGAGTATTTACCCATAGAGGGATTCCAAGGAGTCTCATGCCTCAAGCCAAAAAAGGATACTCTCTAAGCAGGTCATTAAGGATATTCTTCTCCCAAGCAAATAAAGTGACCTTCTCAAAAGAAGGTTTATATGTCTTAGGCTCGACATACAGAGGTATGTCAGGAATATTCTAGGAATTGGGGGAGGGAGCACCTACAGTTAAATACTGGGGATGCCATTTCCTATCTACAGACTCGTATTGACCATAAAATTTAGGAAATCATCCTATAGGAGAGAAATACAAATGATACCCACGATGTTCTAATTCGTGAGTCCTAAAAAATAAAGACACCGGATCTTCCACACCGTACAATATGGTTGCTATAAAAAAGAAAAGGGCCCTACGGAAAGAGGCGGGGTTCAATTGGTTCAAAGGGATATTATATCTCGCTGCTAAATTAAATAGAAAAGGGGGAATAGGGAATCGTAAACCTGCCTCTAATTGACGAAGCCAGAAAATTTTATGATGGGCTTGAGGAAGTAAAGGGCGTTCGCTAGGTTCTGGAATGTCTACAGTAAAGCCCCTAGTATTACCTAACCTACTTAGAATTAGGCCTAATTCTAAGGAGGTTACAGTGGAAGACTCATATTCACCGAAAGGGAGAGGTGGCTGCGCGACAGCTCTGCCCTCTTTCTCCTCTTCACCCTCAACTAACTTCTTCTTATCCTTACCCTGGGCACCTTGCCTAGAGGAAGAAACCATCTTTCTTTGTCGCTTAAACGTAATAGAAAAACTAGGAAATAAACTAATGCGAATAAAGAAAGAGGAAGAAATAAAAGAAAAAAGGAGGTACCTGTTTGCGGGAGAGAAGGATTGGCTGCGATGAAAAGAGAGGAGGAAAAAAGGCAAGAAGTAGTTCTTAAAAAGGCACAAGGAAAGCTTCTCAAGAAAAAAATGGCGAAAAAATTTCTAAGTGTTGGTCTTCCTCCCTCTAATTATCTTATATATCTCTCTTTTGATTGAAGGGGGTTAAAGAGACAACCACCCACTACCTGCAATAAAAGAGCATGTCTCCTCGGTTAATAAGACGTGGGTGGAGAAATTATGATGGTAAGAAGTGGCGGCGGTTTTGGGTCCCGATAAAGGAAAGGGCGACGACCCTAGAAAGCCACGAAGCGTAAGAAATACGCTTTGGTAAGGGAACAGAACCCTTGAGAGAGGGTTTATAAGTAGTAGGACCTGGAAGCACGGGCCCTGGGAACTGCAGAACCCTCACTAGAGGATCTATAAATAACGAGACCTGGAAATTTAAGCCCCGCAAACCACAGAACACTTCCAAGAGGACCTGTATGAAATAGGACCTGAAAATACATGTCTAAAAAATCACAGAATCCTCATAAGAGGATCTGTGTATAGTAATACCCGGGAATCCAGACCTTATAAATCGCAGATCCACACAAGAGGACCTGATTGTCACCAAATCTGGTACTAGATAACTTGTAAATTACAGATCCCCAAAAGAGGGTCTATATATCATAAGATCTGAAGATACAGAGCTTAAAAACGACAGATCCTTCAGAAAATAGGTCTGCACAATGCGGATCTGAGGGTGCGAGGCTCGGGGACCGTAGATCCCTTTACCGAAATCAGTAAGGTAACTTTCATCTTACCAATAAGGATTTACAAGGCAATTATGTTGAGGCAAATGTCCGAAAAATAAGTTATATATATAATAACTTCAACATGTTCGACAGGTGCAAACTAAGAAAGTAAATGCATATGTATATGCATACCTACAATATACGAGTAAAACTCGCATGTACGATGCTTTAAAAAAAAAATCAAAAAATCAAAAAATCAAATCAAAATCAAAAAATTAAAAATCATCATCATCAAAAAACCGATTGAAGAATTCATTGATAGGAGTAAGTACGAGATGTCACTCTCGCCATACTTCTACGGAAGCAGGAAATGGAAAATGCCACCCCGATAGTCAAGGAGTAAAATCGTGATATATAAGAAGTTCTTAACAGAAGCAAAAGTAGGATGTCACTCTGATAAGTGCTTCTGGAAATATAGATAGCATAAAATATGTCAGATATCACTCTGATCTTTAAAAAAAGAAAAGAAGGAAGTAAGAAGCCTCAGAAAGTTTCATTTGCTCATTCACAAGAATGAATATGGGCAAGAAAAGATCATCACAGGCATAAATGGCCTCGGTTACAAGGCAGTCAGTCTCTATCATAGCAAGGCTTCTGGCAAAAGAGGCCTCGCTCAAATGGATGACACATTTCTGCAAAATCATCAGAGAAAACATCATTGGCCATGAAAAAAACTCATTTTCCTTTTCTCGCCGGAGAAGATGATTGAATTAGATAGGGTCACCCCTATTTATGGGTAGAATATAGCGGGAAAAGGAACGGTGGAGATCAAGCCGTAAAAAATCAAGGGCCTAACAAATGGAAGCGTTTCGACTCCCCCAAGACAGAGCTATCATTACACCTCGAGTAGGGTGAGACAGACGTCACCTGACAAGAAAGCTTCCCTTTCTTAGCGTATTGAAGAAGCTAACCAGGACTTGGAACTCTCAGGAGTCGTTCCAAGGACCTGGGGGGGGGAGGGGAGTAGCTGATAGGGAGTAATCTGTCAGCTCCCAGCATACATCTAAAATACAGAAGTGGTAACTGAACAGATGCCAAATTTCCGCCAGACCCCGCAGATCAGGTCTATTGGTGATCTGAGCATAGCGGGCTCAGGTCACCCTCTGTCCGTGATCTGAGTATAACAGGCGCAGATCACCTACCCGTCACTATCATCCCTTTAACCCCAGATCCTCATACGAAGCGTAGAAAAAAACGTGACTGTGGGGACCACTTTGGGAACCACTAATCATAACTAAAATATTCTTTCTAACTGACTTGTCTCCTCAGAAAAGACTAATTTAACCCTATGAATTAGAAGGAAATTACTCTTTTGCCCTCACCTTCTACTCTACTATAAATATTCAACCTTCTTCACCAAGAAAAGGTACGCACCTTTACTAATACTTTACCTCCGCTGCAAGCTTTGCTGAAGCGGAGCTCTATTTCTGTAGAATACATACTGACTTGAGCGTCGGAGTGCCTTCTCGGAGGAACCCTCCCCGCTCCTCCGGTGCTGTTTTGCAGGATTACGGTGCAAATTCAGAAATCATAAAGGCTATTTCAAGGTAGCATCACGAAGACAAAAAAAGAGCATCAATTTTCATTTCAGATCAATGTTCCCTTATATGTATTTCTGCAATAATTCTCTCAATTTGTTGATGGATAAAAAACCCAACCTATCACAGATGATCCAACTTAATTTGAGAGACTCGACAATTGATATCTAATCTATCATCCACTTTGAATGCATGACTTTCTAAATATGGAACTATCTTGGACCATTTAAGATTACACGCAATATATACAAATTTGGATGAACCCATTGTTTCGTGCAAATATTATGTTTATCTTTATAATTTTAGATTATATATCGAGCACCTCACGTGAAGCTAGATAGTGATATCACCATATTATCTTGTATTGTTGGATCATTTCCCTTGAGATATTATTTCAGTGAGTCCGAAATCACACCGTAATTACTTTTGATGTATGTATCCAAATATAATTCAATATCTAAGTTGCTAATTGCATAAACATCTAGAAGAAATTGATCAAACAACTTTCTACATGACAAAATATGGGATGACTTGCAATATCGTTGATGATACGAAAAATCTCTATAAAAGTGATATGTTATCCAAAATCATTTGTGAATTTTTTTCTTTAAAGTTGAGATTGGTATATCATCTCTATAAGACTATAACCATCTTAACAATATGGAAAAAAGTAAAGGATATGGAGCCTACCATATATACATATATGGTACAAACTCTGTACATATTTGTGTAAAGGATTATTTCTTTTTCAAAATAACATAAGTTATGAATTTGGTAATTTAGACACTCAATATGATCTTTCCCCTACTTTATAACAGTCAAAACGATCGCACACAATTAGCAACAGTCAAAATTGTACGTTAATAATCATTGTCATTTTCAGGATATCATGGCTATGCAGGATGATTGAATTGATCATGTATATGAACTATGAAGTGAAGAACAAAATAAAAATAGTATTATTCAAATTTATTTCACAATATAAGAATCTACTCCTTTTTTTTATAAAAAGAATAAGAATCTAACTATGGTTTCTTGTTTAGTCGCATTTTTTTTTCTATACCTAGCACTTTGTGCTATTGATACCGAAAGAATTCTAGGACTTACTGCTAGAATTTTAAGAATTTGACTGCCAGACATCTAAGAATGTAAAGAATCTGGAAATGAAATTATGAGTTTGATTTACTCATGTGAAATGATTTTTTATTTTATTTATTTATTTTTTTAATCAAAACACCCTGAGAGGGTGAGGGGTTAGGCAGACCCCCAACCTGTATCTTAAAGAACATATATACAACGTTTGGAGGAGAGAACACTAAAAATGACTGTTACCTCCAACATAAACCAAAATACTTGCCCTAAAGTGAGAAGGATCAACAGGAGATCCAACTCTCTACGGAAACAGGGAAGAAAAACAAACTTAACAATACACAGAGACTGACCCAAAAGTGACCATCTCCAACCTATTAACATAATCAAGGAATAGTAGATGAGTAGCATATGTAACGCCCCGTATTTTTTCTAAAATTACCTAGAATGATTAATTACGTTGTTGATTAGAATTATCAACTTCGAATTTTTTTAGGAAAAAAAAAAACAAAAAAATTTTGAACAATTGATTCGAGAATAACAATAGAATCAAGTAGCAACATGAATTCCATTATTTTAGCTTTGTATAATCGTCTAAGTGCTCGATTTAGTTATCCAAGTAAATAAATAATTATTGGCCTCGATCATTCTTAGCTAGATGACGATCGAACTAGAATGGCTCGATTTAAGAGTTAAATACTCGATTACGATCAGATAGATTAATTGGGCCAAGGCCCAATTAATTAAATTAGTGGGCCAAGCCCACGTCTATTACGAAAATGGGTCAAAGCCCAAAGCAATTCTAGACAGAAACCCAACGGTTAGTGTTGGGCCCAATCCTTCAAAATTTGTCTACTAGTAATAAGAATATTACTAAAAGTTATAGTGTAAATTACAGGACTAGAACCGATTCATCCAGATTGCATTCTGGAAAAAAATCTTAGCTATAATACAAGTCTAATACAAGGGATGAATCAAGACAAAACCAAATAAATAAATAAATAAATAAACCCTCTAGTCCAAAAAAGGAATAGAACCAGCTTCCTTTTTGCTTCGAAAGTCCAGCCACAATAGCAGCTACATTGCAGCAGCAACCTGCAAATAAGAGAGAGAGAAGAAGTCAACTGCTATATAAGAACAAGGGAGAGAGAATTTCAAAGTCTGCAAGTAGAAACAAAACTCATAGCTGCAGCAAATCTGCAAAGAATCCCCAAAGAAGACAAAAACAGCACAAAAATAGAATTTTGGAAAACTCACCATACTCCTATGGCAGCCCCTACCTCAGAAATTCAAACCCCAAGGGGAACAAACATCCTTCTTATACACCCATACACTCCCTTCCACTTCACCCCACTAAAAATCTAGAACTCAATTAGAGAGAAGGAGCAGAATCGAGAGAGGGCAAGAAGTGAGAAGGGAGAAGCTGCAGCAGCAGTCAAGAGAGGAGAAGAAGAGAAGATTTCCATCCCCTTTGTTCCCCAAACTACCTCCCTTTCCATCAAGGTAACTCAACAACACTCTACTCCTAGACCCAAACATGATTAGTTGATTTCCAACTATGAAATTAGCATGCTCATCACACACACCTCCTCAAGCTCCCAACAATTAGCTTCGCAAGCCTAAGCTACAACATCCATAATGAGAATATAGCATGCTTTCCAGGTATAAACACAGAGCTAGAACAACCACCGATTTCATAAATAGATTTTTTTTTTTTTAAACCTATAAAAGATGCAAGCATTCAAATTCTGTAAACTAAGAAGGCAAGAAAAAGATTATACTTCAACCCCTAAATACCAGTTTACAAACCAAATACGTACTAGAAGATTAGAGCACAATTATATTTCTCTAAATCAAAATCCCAGAATTCAAAACGGTAATCACAAACTCATGATGTGCTAAGAATACTCATAGAAATAACATAGAGAAATAGAAGTGGGAACTAGAAATCAAACCTCCGTCGTGGCACGGAGCCCCGACGGTAGAAGCTAGCCAGAGAAAGAGCGAACAGTGGCGGCGTCATCGTCGTCGCAACACTGGAAGCTGCAAGAAGAGAGGGCGAGGGTCAGTAACAGAAAAAAAAAAAAAAAAAAACAATAATAAAAACTAAGCAAGAATCAGTAGCTCGAATTGAGAGAGGGAAGAAGGCAGCAACGGTAGAGGCCATCACCGGCGAAGGCGACCTCGCCGCCGCTGGATATCGATAGACGAGGAAGAGGAACAATGTCCCCTAAGTCCGAAACTTAGGGATTTTTAATGTGAGAGCAAACTCTAGAGAGCGAGAGAGGGAAACGAGAGTTAGACAGCGGGAGTTGCAGCCGGAAAAGAGAGCCACCGGGCGCCTTCGTGCCGGCGCCATCTCACTGCTGCGGCGGAGCATAGTCCAGAGCCACGACACGGCGTATCTCGCCATAGATCAGCAAGGGGCGTTTCCCCCCCCCCCCCCCCCCCCCCCCAAATTTGAACCTAGGGCTTGCAATGGGAGGCACTCCGCGAAGCCAGAGAGAGAGACCTACGATGCTGCGAGAGTGGCGATGGCATGAGAGCAACGCCGGTTGCCGATCGCCGGCAGAGAATCAGAAGAAGAACAGGGGGCGACGAAGAGCAGAATCGCGGACTGAGAGCGAGATATAGCTCGACTCTGTGAAATGAACGGGAAGGAAAGGGGATTAGGTTTTGTTCACAGGCTGGGTCGGGTCAACCATGGGCTGGGTTTGGACCGAATACGAGTCTGGGCCGAGAGAAGGCTGGGCCGGTCTCCTTGTTCAGTTGGGCCGAGTCGAATCAAAACAGTGGGCCGAGATGCCTTAATCTAATAGGGCCATAATTTATTTTAACCCAACCTTCATTAATTTAAGTGGTCCAAGATATCGTTAATTAAATTATACTCAACCCACAACTGAACCTTAATAATTCGTAAGGAATTATTTTCACGATCTCAATAATTAACTTTGGATAAGTTAATTAACCAAGCATTAATAATTATTTGATTTAGCAAATCAATTACACCTTTTCCAGCAGAAATTAGCCCAGTTCAGCGATAAACCTAAGAATAATTTATCAAGGATTAAGACTTGGAATTTCTTAAGTGAATTATTAACTTATGGTAATAAGTTAATTAACCAGAATTTAATAATTAATCATAATTGATTAAGCTAATCATATACGCAGATAGGATTAATCGAGTTCAGCAATAAATCAAGATGATTTATTAATAGAATTTTACATGAACCGTCCACATGACGGGATTCATAACTCGAGCTTAGATTACAGTAACCACATTACTGAAATCAGAATAACCCCCGATCAGATTGAAAACTAGAATCCTAGATAAAAATTTTATTCGTTAGAATATGAATCTTACCTCGATTTTAATCGAAGGTCACGAGAAGAAGGAACAGTAGCTGAGGCAGAGATCAAGTATCGTAGCAGTTGAGAAAAGCAACGAGGTGGGCTTTCTATAAAACAAAGCATGTTTTATTAGATAAGTAGCTCTTTTTAAAAAGTATTGTCATGCCATAAATGTTTTCAGTTTTTGTATGATGCCTATCTGTTAAATGGCAAAATGCCAAATCATAAATCGAATTCGGGTCCTTGAATGATCAGCTATTATTCTTGGGCTAGTGTACACATCGATCGTGTCATTCCAGATAGTGACCGATCACGTGACCGAGTGAGGTGGCCACCTCCTCGGACACAACAGACTCAGATATGGTAGAATACTACAGAACCTAGACTGCAGTCGCTGTTAAGATAACTCAGTTTTTCGTGAACATAGGCCTTTCAATAAAACCCTATGCTTCACTATGAATGGCTTGACAATAAAATGTTTTGGGCATGTGTCCACTGAGTACTTTGTACTCACGCCCTGCATATTATTTCCGATGTGCAGGTTGAGCAGGATGAGGGGAGGGTGACCGGCGATGCTTTTGTCACAATTAGCAAGTAGTGTTAGTTGAAGATTTCTCTCGGTAATACATGTCTCCATACATGTATTCTTAAACACATTTCCGCTGCATACACTCTGATACTTCTAATCCTTCGATATGGTTGTAATTCAAGATCATGACGAGTGATGTCATACTTATTCCGTCTATCAGAGTTTGTTCTATAATATGTTCGTATCAAATTCCCGACTTTCCCACCTTTCGTAAATTATTCATTAATTTCCACCATAGTCACGAATCACCGAGCTTAGCTATCAATTTGCTAAGTGCGGTTGTGACAACATATCACTAAAATAGTAACTAATTTCCAAAATTCAGAATTTTTATTATGTTGATTTTTGACAAATATAAAGTAAAAGGAAAAAAAAGTCGAGGTTAGCATAAATACGAGAAAAGAGAGATTCAGAAAACTAAAATAGAGAATAAAGTATAAAGCACTAAATGTACGTTTTATTGCTAGTAAAAGTATAACGCAGTAATGTGAAAAATTATGTTTACTTAATTTGCTTTTACACTTTGTTTTCCATAGAATTAACAATTCGGATAACAAATAGATTAATATGAAGACAAAAACTTGGGTGAGGTCGGCCATATAGTGTGGCCGGGTCAAAGTGTCAATCTTTATACAGAAAAGTGTTAATCTATACGAATAAAAATGCCAATCTTTAACATAATTATTTTACGAATAAAATGTCAATTTTTAAAAGTACCAATCTTTATATAGAAAAATGTTAATCTACACGAATAAAAGTGCCAGTGTTTTAGCTGTCCGCACGGTGCCTCTGGCTGACCCAAATGTGTCCCTAATATAAATCTCAATCATTTAGAACAATTATAAGAAGAAAATTTAAAAAAATAAAAATCTATCCACTATAAGAGAACATATAGATTTTTATTAATTCTAAATCATCTAGAGCTAAATATGATATATAAATAATTAAATCGTAAAGAATTACATCGACATTCATTCTCCAATATTCTTCTTCCTCCGCTGTAAAATTTAAAATAATTTGAAAGCAAATCAAGAATGTTATGGACTTTTTTTTTAATCAAGAATGTTTTGGACTTTGGTAGTTAAATTTTGGAATTTATAGGCAAAAAATAATATAAAATTAGGAAATATATTAATGTCTTCCATGATAATTGTTTTTATAACGCTTTTATTAATTATTTGATTAAGAATTATGACTACACATTTATTATATCCATTATTTCTATCAACAACGTATTGAGAAAAATTAAAAATACGAAGTTACTACAAAAGACAGTCTGCAGTCGTCATTATTATATAGAACATTCGAGCCAAATTATAAAAAATAGATATTGTTTCAATATATTATACTTCATCGGAAACAATTTATAAGACTTATATATTATAGTAATTCTCCAATGCCCACCGTGGGCATGCTTAATGTGCCCACGGATGACGTGACATTGGAATATATAAGGAAGTTAATAAAAACCTTACCAAAAATAATTAAATCCTACTATAAGAAAATTAAACCCTAACATAAAAAATGAAACCCTAAAAAGAAAAATTGCAGACGTGACACTGCCACATCACCGGTGGGCGAGTTAAGTATGGCCACCGGGGATAGGGTAGTATTTCTATTCAATAGATATGTTTTTTTGTTTTTTTTTGTTTTTATTAGTTATTAAATTCGTGCTAAACATATTAATCAAATTTTGTCAATGATTTAAATTTAGAAAAATATATAGCTTGTAATTCACACATAATTTAATGATTGAAAACGAAATAAAATAGGTAATCATTTATTTAGGATTTTAATTGCCAATTTGCCATATCAAAGGGTTAAGAGAATATATTCTTGAAATTAATTCCTAAGTTAATAATTAGCTAATTATTATAAATTTCTATAAACTATGCTAAAGAAAAACAAAAAATTCTTTAGAATATCCAAATTTGTTAACTAAATTAAATCTAACGTACACATTGCATTTACAAGGTTACATTACTATATATAAATATCTCCAAGACTATAACACGCACATATACACAGACTCAAAAAAAATAAAAATGCTTGATATAAACATTGGATTATTTATTCTTTTTCAATAGACTTCTGACTAATATCTCATTTACAAATAAAAAATGTGTATATATTAAGAAATACTACATTCAAAATTACAAAAAAGTAAAATTGTGTGATTCACATGAATCCAACGACCTTTAAGTGTTGTAAAAATTGTTGTACTCAAAATCATCTTTCTGTCCAATAATGTGATAGCCATGTACGTGGCAGAATATGTCCAAAAAATGTGATTTTCAGGTAGAAGAAGATTAAAATTGCAAGAAGTAGAGATTGAACATAGCAATACCAATCTTAGCGAACAATTTCATAGGGAATCCTTCGCATTCTTCGAAATGCCAAGGAGAAGTGGCTCTTTATGAATATTTGAGTTAATTATAAATCCTGCAATATTGCACAAATGAAAGTAAGACACAAAAACAATTGATACTTTCAATGATTGTGTTAGTGAGTGAAATATAAATATAAAAGAATGGATCTCACAATCACAAATTTTGATATATGATTAAATAAAGTTCGAAATTCATGACTCCCACCACAGGAAAATCAAAAATGATGAAATCAATTGATGAATCTATCAATATTGGAGAGTATTATCACATAAGTATTGATTAATTTTCAATAATTAAAAAAAAAACAAACAAAAAAGAGTGTTGTTCACACAATAATAATTTGCACAAATAAAAGTAGGAGAAGATGTAATCAAATCAATTCTCGTGGAGTGCATAAAAATTGAGTTTTGATTCATGTATTTATAACCTAAGGAGGTATATTATGACGGTGACTAATAAAGGAATACAATAATACTAAGGAGGGGTTTTCGGCTGTCTTTGTACGTTTTTTATATTACCTAATTTTTTGCTAGCTCCGACCATAATTACCTTATATAAATACCCTACTATATTGGCTAATTATAGTCTATTCAACATTAGTAATAAATTTATACAATCAAATTTGTTTAAGATTTATAAAATTTTGTTTTCTATTAACGAAACTACAAATAAAAGGTAATTATTAGTTACTGTAAACGTATTTTATTGCTAGTATTATGTAATTAGGTAGATAGATATATTAGTTATAATATGTATTAAAAAATATTAAATTTAAAAATAATTGATTTTCTTTCAAAAAAATATTTGATTTATATATCTATATATCTATTATTGAGTACTAAATTATGGAATATCAACAACATAATTTTTTAATCGGAACTAATACAAGAATCAGCCTATTTAATTATTTTACTTTCAATTATGATGTTAATAAACTTTCCATATTAGTTCAAAACGCTTCCTATGGTTTCCAATATTAACGTGTTGTTAATTTCATTCTTTTAGCTGCTGATTTGTAGTCATTGTATTTAATATATCAATGGACAATAAATTACTTATTAAAATGAAATATTTAACATTTCATAAATTAATTTCCAAAAACGGAAAGCTGAAAATAACCAAAAAAAACTTACTAAAAACGGTAGCCCGTAGTTGTTATTATTATATAGATTGTGTAAGTGGGGTCCTTCCATGTAATCATAGTGTTTACTTGTGTTTTTATTTATTTATTTATTTATTTTATCCGAAAAGGAAATGTAACATCTTATAGGAGAGATTCTGAAAAGGAATGTGTAACGTCTTAGATGAGACGGATGAAGTATTTATATAAGCAAGTGTATAGTTATAGTTGGTTATATTGTTATACATTCGGCAAACTTCAGACACTTATATATTTAAGATCTATCTGCTACTCCTTCCGTCCCACTATTAAAGAGTACTCTCTTCGTCTCGTTTAATTTGACACGTTGTTTTTGGGTATGAGTATTAACAAAACATTTTATTAGTGTCAATGGTGTAGTATATAATATGCATTTTATTGGAAACCCCACTCAGTTTGTGAGTTTTGATGATGTTTATCGAAACAACACTTAGAAGTATTCTTTAGATCTTTTATGGAGTTAGATTGCTAGAACAAACTGCCATGTATACCTCAGTTTGATGATCTTAATTAGGTAGATCTTAGTCAACCAGATCGTAGAGGTTTAGCACTTGCCTTGAAGAGTTCAAAACTCGCAGATTGAAGGAAGTTCGTTGAAGACTGCAGTTTGAAGATGTAGCTTCAACCTGCCTAAATAGGTTGAAAGATCTGGCTCTTGCATCTCTTGAAGCGAACTGGACTACCTCAATGGGAAGAAAGTACAATGTGTCAGAGTACTTTTCTGACACATCCAACGGCTAGAATTTAATTTCTCGCCTATAAATACTGCTTCTCTGGTCCGGAATTCCTACGGGAAATTTAGTATTCAAAGCCAAACCTCTGCCGAATTCCCAAGCATTCCAAGCCTTCAACTCAACGCTTGAAATCAAGATAATTTCTCAAGTGTTGAGTGCTTAGTGAGAGTTCTATACTCTGGTCCAAATTACTTGAGTGTTTACTCTGCTCAAGTGATTGTTAGAGAGTTTTTACTATTTTGTTGATTCACTCATTGTTTAGATACTCTCGCTTGTAATTTCTTTTTTCAAAGTTAGGATAGACTTTGAGTTAGGAGAGCTAGCAGTTTCTTTTTGTAGTATATTTATAAGCAAAGTTGTAAAGGTCACGACCCATAACTCGTGCTTGATCTTCGTCAAGGAACTGACGATAGGTTAAGGCTGGTTCTCAACCAAAATAAAGAAGAGAGAAGGAAATCCAAGGTTAAGGGATTTCAAATCGCAAGATCTGACGTGGACTAGGAGGGTTATCTCCGAACCACGATAAACTCTCGTGTCTCAATTTCTCTCTCTCTTAAACTCTCTTTACCGCTTACTTATTACAAACTGCAGAACTAACATACTCATCATACTGCATGCATTCAATGAACTGTTCGTTTGAAAGATAAAAGAATTTTTTGAAGAGTTTTCTAACACTAGCCACCAACTTTCGCACTCCAGTTCAGTTTAACAAACTCAGCAGTTCACTATCTGAGTTGGAAAAACTGAACTCTCACTTTGATCAAACTCTCAGACTCGGTTCACCTTGGTCAGTTAGCACCTGTCAGTTTGCACAAATAGAAAACTGTTGGAAATTGGTGTATTTCCCCCCCTATACATCAATAAACTCTTTCTGGGACCAACAAGTGCTATTGGAGCGGTGGTTATTTTGACCAATGCCTCTGCATACTAAAAGTTTTTATTCTAGTTTTTTAAGCTCTCTAAACCTTCAAATATGTCACAGGAAACCTCTACTTCCGGCAAAGATGTCAGGCCTGCCATTGCCACCAAGAAGGCACTCTCTTGGAACGAGAGTATTAATATTATGAAGCCCGCCATAAAGCTGGAGTGGATGGCCGATCTCGACCACTATAGTTTCACCAGACTGGAACCCTTGTTCGATCTCATTCGTGAGAATAGGGGTTTCCACTCTATCATCTCTGCCCAGCCGCCGTCCATTCTCCCCAAGCATGCCGTGATCTTCTAATATACTCTTCGAGCAATGGAGATCGCCTCCAATGCCATTCCCAAGAGATTCGACCCAGCCACTGCAGCATTCCGGATGCCTATCACCGGTGTCCCCAATGATTACATTTATATTGTGTCGCTCATTCTAAGAACCTAAGGGTTGAAGGATGAATGTGAAATATGTTGTATACATGATGTTCTGCTCGGTGAAGTCCACAAATCATACCAGGAAGTGGTGGTGAAACCCGAGGATTCATTCGATTTGAAGACCTTCAACCGGATGATGTTGAAGCCGGAGAACAGAATCCTCTTCGACTTTGTACAAAAGGTGTTCATGGCCTTCTCTGGCCGGCACTCATGAGTATGTTACGTTGCCTAAATTCAAATGCATAATCGCCATCATACGCAGATTGAATGTGAACTGGGATTGAGTTCTTGTCAGTCTGTTGGTGGAAGAGGCAAACCAGATTTCCTAGGAGAAGGAGAAAAACAAGGTTGTGAAAGTTAACCTTGGTAGGCCTCTCCGCCATGGCTGCAAGGTTAACTTGCTTCTGTACAAGCATATACTAGGTCGCGAATGGTCTAAGGCCGTGGCATTTGCTGCTGACAAGTTGCTGCCCTATTCTCAAAATCAGATCGAGTCTTAGCTTGGACTTGCCAGTTTAATCTTTCTTAAGGCAGATGAGCCCACCAAAACCCTGTTGGTGAAAATAGGCATGACTCACTAGACCTGGACGACCCCCAAAGGAAAAGAAGCTATTGACCAACCCGCCGGTCAAGAAACTGAAGCCTAACCGTAGGTCAACAGGTTGGTGGTGAGAAGAAGAGGAAAGCAGGATGAGGTGGAAGGTAAACCAAGCGAACCAGGACTATCACATCTTCATCTCCCCTTCGACTGCATAGAAACTTAGAGCCCGAACTAGAGTCGGTATCCGCTCAACCCTCCTCAGTTCGTGAGGAATCAACTCTGTCCCCACCTGCCTCCCCTAAGATTGTGCTCTCTACCGATCTGGTTGGTAAACCCACCCAGATCCCTTAAGCTCATTTTGAGCCGATGACTATCAACTCCCCATCTCCACTTCATTTTGTGGATAACTAGGTGATGAAATCACAATACGCGGAAGCTGAGAATCGAACAACGTCAGACACGAAAGATTTAATCCAAATATAACTATGAAAAAATCGAATGACAAGGAACCTGAATTTCTACCCAAATTACACTGAATAGGCGTTGACAGAAACCTAAGCAATTCAATTCCGATTAAGCTCAAATTTTAACACGAGTTACAACTTAGGGTTATGAAGAACATATCCAAAATTCAGCGAAAACGCACGAGTAGTTTCCGATTTGGCTCGGTGGTCAGTTTTGGGTCGAACTAAGGTTTCAAAAACGGATCTGAAATTAATCTAAGGGTTTTCTGAGATGGGTTGGTTATGGGAACGAAGGGTATGGTTATTGATGATATAGGAACGATGAAGGATGGCTGGGAAAATGAAAAGAACACGAATTGAAGAATTGAAACGGAAACAAATTGTGAATCTTACCCGAAACGAACCCCGGATCTACTTGAATCCGAAACGCGTTTATGGAGCAATCTTCGTGGCTCGACTAACCCGGATACTACGAGATATCACGAACGAGTCGATGAATTCAAGTTTGAAATCGCCAATATCAAACTCTACCAAGAACCGATAGGATCGTGAACCAAAGCACGATGTAAGAGACAAAACGATCAACTAGATTTCTGATTCAATATTGTCTGTCTCAAAGTATGAACGAAAATTAACATAAATACTAATCTAATTCCTAAGCTAGGTAGGTTTTCGAAATTAACAAGGCTTGGGCTTGATAATTTCGGACTCCTTAATTAAATATAACTGGGCCAATTAATCACCTAAACATGTTGTGATAATTGGACTAAACTAAATTAAAAATAAATACAAAGTTTTTTTAAACCCAAATAAAATATAAAACATGAGCAACTAAATAAATTCATCAGTGCTGGACCCGGGCTCATCATTCCCCCCCTGTTGAAAAGAATTCGTCCTCGAATTCGGCTCCTCCTCCGCAACGAAATCATCGTGATCTTATTGATAGCTCGGCAGTCCATGCACATGCGCCATTCGTTGTTCTTCTTTGGTACGAGGATGACAGGCACTGCGCACGGTGACAAGCTCTCTCTAATTTGCTTCTTCTCCAGCAACTCCTTGACCTGACGGTCAATCTCCTTGGTTTCCTCAGGGCTGGTACGATAGGCGGGTCTGTTTGGAAGGACTGCTCCCGGCTGGAAGTCAATCTGGTGCTCAATTCCTCGAATCGGCGGCAGACCACTAGGAATTTCGTCCGGAAAAACATCCTTGAACTCCTCCATCAACGGCTGCAAAACAGAAGGAATAACAACATCAGGAGTATCATTAGCCTTAAAATTAACTAGAACGATATCATTACCTGATTTAATGGCGGTCTGAACTCCTCTTACACCGATGAACAAATTCCGGTGCGCCGTATCTAAACTGGAAGGGATGGTAACTTGGGCAGCCTTAGCCTTCGGAAGGCCCTTGGTTCCCTTAGTACACTGAGACTCTGCTGTGGACTGTCCAGATTGGATTGGCTGCTTGCTCTCAGCACGTTTCTCCTTCTCTTCTTTGTACTTCTCTTGCATACGTCGCTGATCTTCAATCACATCTTTCGGCGCTAGTGGCCACAATCGCGTGGTGCGTCCTTCTCGAGTCACGGCATAAGTGTTGGCGAATCCATCATGTATCGCCTTCCTATCGAACTGCCAAGGACGACCAAGCAAGATATGTGCCGCCTCCATAGGGATGACGTCACACAAAACAGTGTCAGTAAAACGACCAATAGAAAAGGTGACAGGTACCTGGTATCCAACACGAATCTCGCCTCTGTCTGTCAACCATTGCAATCGGTACGGTTTTGGATGCTTTTGTGGGATCAAATTCAGCTTCCCCACTGCATACTGACTAATGGCGTTTACAACGCTTCCACTATCAATGATGAGCGAGCACACCTTATCGTGAATGGAACAGCGTGAATAAAAGATGTTCTCCCGCTGATCATTCTGTTCTTCCTCTCGAATAAGGCTCAATGCTCGGATTGAAACAAGGCTGACTTGCGTTTGCTTCGGCTGCTCATCCACAATATCAATGTCGCCCAGGAGTGAGCTGACTAGGGGCTGCTCAGTATCCCCTTTTACTGCTCCTTCTTCTTCAAATTCCTCTTCACTCGCTGATTCTAACTCATTCTGCTCGGTGAGGAATAAAACTCTGCGATTCGGACACTGGGCTTGAAAATGTCCCCATCCTCTGCACTTGTGACACTGAACGTCACGTGCTCTCCCTAAATTACTATTCTCAGGCTGACTGGGCTGCATGGGGCGATTCTGAGAATTTCTGTTCGGTGCAGGCGAGGTGTAGTCAGGTCTGCGAGAGGGCTGTGGTGCAGACTGCTCAGAACGGCGAACGGGCTGTGTGGACTGGTTAGGAGGACGTGTAGGGGTTGTCCTAGGCGTGGAAGAATCACCTCGGTTCCAAGGACTCCTAACAGGCGTCGACTGGAAGGATCGACGACGTCCATCTCTGAGCTGCCGTTCTATAATAGATGCATAATGGACCATTGCTTCAACTGAATCGAATTCCTTCAATTCGACTTCACAAGCAATATCTGGATTCATTCCTTCAGTGTACCCGTTGAGTGTGGCAATCAGGGTCTCTTCCTTACCAACCCGGTTCATAGCTGTCTCGAGCTCCTTGTGGTACTCTTCAATCGAACGAGTGCCCTGCTTGATCTTGTTCAACCTCTTCTCAAGCTCTCGCTCATAGTGTACCGGAATGAAACGTCCTCTCATGACGTCCTTCATCTCTTGCCATGTGTCTATAGGTGGATATCAATCACGGCGTCTTCTCTCTTGCTGATTTTCCCACCACGAGGCTGCATACCCTCTAAACTCCAAGGACGCGAGCTGAACCTTTTTCAACTCGGGAAAGTCGTAACACTCAAAGATCTTGTTGACTTTCCTCTCCCAATCAAGGTATACATCAGGGTCATGTAACCCCTCAAACTCTGGAATGCTTGTTTTTATGTTGTTCAACAAGCTATCTGCATCGACGTGTCGGCGCTGGTTGGCACGGAAATCACGCCGGGGAGGTGGAGGTGGACGTCGACGGTTGTCACGTCTCTGATTCCTCTGTGGAAACTCAATCTCAGCCTCGGATTCCTCATTATATCCATCATCATATTCTTCTTCAGGATCAGGATCATCAGAAATTGGCTCAAATACTGGCTGGGGCTGGCGGACAGGTTGTCGTCTGACTGGTCGATCTGGCTGAATAGGCTGGTTTCTGATTGGTGGAGGTAAAGTTGCTCGAGGTTTGAGGCGATCGAACTGTGCTATCACTTTGTCAAAAGTGTCATCGATCTTCTGCTCCAATAGTCGACTCCGCCTCTCAAAGTGTTGTGCCATAGCATCGAAGTGATACTTAGCATCCCAAGGCTGTTGAGACGATGAAGAATCCATCTCAAGAGGTGTACTAGATGACTTGGGTGGAATTGGGCTATCCTGATTCTTAGAACCGTCTCCAGATTTCATGGTACCTGCAAAACGAACAAACGTGAAAGAAAACAAGTAAAATCCTCACAGTTCCTCACAATCACTCGTTTGTTCTCTCAGATTTTTAACCACTCGTGTATGTCACTCAGATCAGATTTCTCGTGTATGTCACTCAGGTTGTAATCAAAACCTCAAATTCTTGGCAAAACTGATGTGGAATTCTCGGCTTGAATCAAGAACTCGAACTTGACTCTCGGCTTGGATCACAGGTATAGAAAGAAACACAAAGTTGCTGTAATGTGGGGTAAAATTCACGGCAAGGGGTACAAATAAGGGGTAAGAATTTCGGTGGCTAGGTAATGGCTAAACAAGGAAACAAGGAAACAAGGAAAGGCTGAGAAGGGGAAAGGCTGGAAATAAGAAGGAAAAGGCTAAACTAGGAATCTTGGATATAAGTAGTAACAAGTTATGAGCACTAATCCGACCTTGAATCGATTTAGGAACTGAAACCTACACTATCCAATGCAACTAAACTAACAGATCTGGATTTTTTTTTTTTTCAAGTGGACGGTATGACCTTCAGACGGCTGTTTTTGGGCCTAAACGCAAACCGAACACGGCGGAGCGGTGTTAACTTTTAGGTCTCGTCGAGACGTTTCCGAAATGGTATTATGGAGCTTGAACGGATAAGCAGATCAAAAGTTACGTCCGTTTTAAGTTCTACCGACGGAAACTCGAGAAACAAAGACACAACTACTATCCAATACACGAATGATGCAAGAACCAATTACGAAACACACAATGACACACTAGGGCCTTCGATATACTTTTTTTTTTTTTTTTTTTTTTCAGAATTTTTTTTTTTTTTTTTTAATCGAAACTTTTGCCCCCTAATATGTCACGACACCTATTTGGATTGAACCACGATCAGCAAAAACTGACGTGGCTCTGGTACCAAAATTTATGATGCGATCACAATACGCGGAAGCTGAGAATCAAACAACGTCAGACACGAAAGATTCAATCCAAATATAACTATGAAAAAATCGAATGACAAGGAACCTGAATTTCTACCCAAATTACACTGAATAGGCGTCGACAGAAACCTAAGAAATTCAATTCCGATTAAGCTCAAATTTTAACACGAGTTACAACTTAGGGTTATGAAGAACATATCCAAAATTCAGCGAAAACGCACGAGTAGTTTTTGATTTGGCTCGGTGGTCAGTTTTGGGTCGAACTAAGGTTTCAAAAACGGATCTGAAATTAATCTAAGGGTTTTCTGAGATGGGTTGGTTATGGGAACGAAGGGTATGGTTATTGATGATATAGGAACGATGAAGGATGGCTGGGAAAACGAAAAGAACACGAATTGAAGAATTGAAACGGAAACAAATTGTGAATCTTACCCGAAACGAACCCCGGATCTACTTGAATCCGAAACGCGTTTATGGAGCAATCTTCGTGGCTCGACTAACCCGGATACTATGAGATATCACGAACGAGTCGATGAATTCAAGTTTGAAATCGCCAATATCAAACTCTACCAAGAACCGATAGGATCGTGAACCAAAGCACGATGTAAGAGACAAAACGATCAACTAGATTCTGATTCAATATTGTCTGTCTCAAAGTATGAACGAAAATTAACATAAATACTAATCTAATTCCTAAGCTAGGTAGGTTTTCGAAATTAACAAGGCTTGGGCTTGATAATTTCGGACTCCTTAATTAAATATAACTGGGCCAATTAATCACCTAAACATGTTGTGATAATTGGACTAAACTAAATTAAAAATAAATACAAAGTTTTTTTAAACCCAAATAAAATATAAAACATGAGCAACTAAATAAATTCATCAGTGCTGGACCCGGGCTCATCACTAGGAGATGCCTCACCTGGAACTGGATAATCAACCTGATGCAGTTCCAATCCATCATCATCGATGTAGTCGAACAAGAGCTCAGTCCTGCCCGTGAGGACACTCTTGTTGATCTCCAGGTAATCCGAAACAAATCCTCTTCTCGTATTCATTCGCTTTTTGCCGGGATTCAGTTCACCCCGGAGACAGAAGAATTGGCCATCCAGTTGCAATCCTACATGTCCATGAAGGAAGGTTCCTTCAATGATTTGACTTCGGTTTTCTACATTCGTTCCTTCGAGGAACTCATCATTGAAGAAACCAAGCCTGAGGAGGAATTTCACTTTCTGGATGTGCCAACTGCCCGTGAATTTTTCGAGACCTTGGTTCTCTCAAGGATGAAGAAGGAGGCCAAGGAATTGGGCATTGATCTGAAGCCCTACTACGCCGATCAAGCCAGTTTGTACAACGAGGCTTGTTTCGAGAGGGAACAATTCACACCAATCAGTTCGCCCCCTCAATCTCCTCAGCAGGCGCTCACAGATAAACCTCATCAGGCCAGTGAAGAACTATCGATCATCCGAATCCCTTAAAATCATGCTGCCAATCTGCCCACTGCTTAGCCAAGGCCATCCCACTTAGATGCCATAGATCTTTCTGCCATGAAGGACAAGATTTTGGAGCAAGTAGAGTGCAAGTTCACTGCTTTCAAAGAGCATATTTTCAAGGACGAGACTGTGGCTGCAGAGAAGGTGGTGAAGAGGATGAATGAAATTAGTGCCTTTGTCACAAACTCGTTCACCACTTTGTAATCAGACAACAACACCTGGTCTAATCTCTAGAGTCGACAATGAAGTCTGCAGTGAAAGAGGCTATAGTTGAATATAACTCTCAGAAACTACCTGCCCCGATCAAGGAAGTAGTGAAGAGTGAAATGACAATCTTCACTGTGGAGAAATAGAAGTTCCACATGGGAACTCACCTTGACGATTTGCTGGCCGACAGAGATGTAGCTAAGGCATCTGAACTTGCCTCCTTGGAGGTTAGTGTTGAAGAGATTGACAATAACTATGTTGAGCTGAGCAATTCTATCTCTCTCTCCACTGCCGCTGCCACCAGGAAAGAGCAAGCTATGCAAGCTGACATCACCTCGATTTTCAACTTCCACGAAGCCATGGAAGCTGACTTGGCCGCGCTGCGTGAAGAAAATGTCAACCTCTGGGAAGTCATCCAAACCAAACTGGGTGATGATGTCAAAAAGGGGAAAGGTAAGGTGATGAAGAAGCTAGTTCCACCTAGCAAGGTTGCAGAGCTTAAGGCCCTCCGATCTTCCATGTATCAATCTTCCCAAGCTACAACTGCTGCAACTGCGATCCCTCTCCCAACCACAGTTCCATCTCTCTACAGATCATCTCAGCTTTCTGAGAAACAGAAGATTGCTGCTGAGGCCCAGTTCATCATGGACATGGTGATGGACGGACGAAGAGTGGATGTGGTAACCAACCCACTGGCACAGAAGCAGTTCGTGGAGGACAATGTTGCTACTGAGAGAAGAAAGAAGACCATAGAGCGCAACAGATGGCTCATTGCTGGAAGCAAATTTAAGACCCTGAGCAATACGGTCGAGGAGGAGGTCATCTTTTCTCATACTGACCAGGAGAAGTTCAATATCAGTTTATCTTACTCTGCCACTTCGTCCACTATCCTCATATCATGGGACCCGTTGAACAGATTTATGCGTAGTTCTTGGATGAGATCTCTGAGGTTGAGCCAGATCTCATTCAACGGATCAAAACTGAATTGGAAAAGAGGAAGATCCCTCTCACTCCGCCACCGCGCTACTCCGCTACTTCATCCACTATCCTCATATCATGGGACCCGTTGAACAGGTCTATG
This sequence comes from Mentha longifolia, assembly GCA_001642375.2. Taxonomy (NCBI): domain Eukaryota; kingdom Viridiplantae; phylum Streptophyta; class Magnoliopsida; order Lamiales; family Lamiaceae; genus Mentha; species Mentha longifolia. The sequence goes on along the minus strand of CM038120.1, from coordinate 10,792,618 downwards.
CGCAGTTCTTGGATGAGATCTCTGAGGTTGAGCCAGATCTCATTCAACGGATCAAAACTGAATTGGAGAAGACGAAGATCCCTCTCACTCCGCCACCGCGCTGCACCTTCCTTCCACCTCGTCTCAGTGATGGAAAGACGATCGATCATCCGGGCATAAAGACTTTTATTCGGGCCACGACTAGATTTTTAGATATGCTGGTGGATGATGATAAAGTGGAATACAAGAGAATCTGAGGTGGAGTCTATGCCAGCATGGGACTCGTCTGTCTGGACAAACTGAAGGAAGATGCTGCTAAAAGAAGGCAACATAAGTAACTGGAGGTTAGATCTGCATTCATTTTTTTTGTGTATTGAGCTTTATTGTAACCTGCTTGTATCTATTAGCTCTTATACGTTAATGAAGAAAGATCTTTTTGGCACTGACGACAATATCTCTTTGTCTAGTTAGCTTCTTTACTGTTTTCTCTTATTCTGGCCAACCTATTAATTTCTAATGAACTGAACTATCTATTTCTTTACTTAGAAATTAGTTTGTAAGGTGTTGATTTCAACATCATCAAAAAGGGGGAAATTGTTGAGAACCCTACTCAGTTTGTGAGTTTTGATGATGTTTATCGAAACAACACTTAGAAGTATTCTTTAGATCTTTTTTGGAGTTAGGTTGCTAGATCAAACTGCCATGTATTGCTCAATTTGATGATCTTAATTAGGCAGATCTTAGTCAACTAGATTGTAGGAGTTCAACACTTGCCTTGAAGAGTTCAAGACTCGCAGATTGAAAGAAGTTCGCTGAAGACTCCAGTTTGAAGAGGTAGCTTCAACTTGCTTTAATATGTTGAAAGATCTGGCTCCTGCATCTCTTGAAGTGAGCTGGGCTACCTCAATAGGAAGAAAGTACAATGTGTCAGAGTATTGTTCTGACACACCAACGGCTAGAATTTGATTTCTCACATATAAATATTGCTTCCCTCGACCGGAATTCCAACGGGAAATTTAGTATTCAAAGCCAAACCTATGCCGAATTCTCAAGCATTCCAAGCCTTCAACTCAACGCTCAAAATCAAGATAATTTCCCAAGTGTTGAGTGCTTAGTAAAACTCACGCATGCGGAAAGATATGACTCGAACCGATGGAAACCCCAATATACCGACGGACGAACCCCCTAAATGATATAGGCGAGATTGAATCCCTATACCCCAAAGGGACGATTGCCGAAGTCACACGGAGGCTATGAATAACATACAACGAGGGATGATTTACTCGGTGATTCGCCGGATAAATGTTTGTCTTAGATGAACAAAGAGAATTATTGAAATTCTCTAAAGAGAGAGATATACTCACCAAAATATATTCATCAAAAGTAGGCTAATTTTCGTCCAACACATATGAGCCATATATATAGGCGAAAACTAAACCTTATCTAAGTAGGAAATAACAAAATAATAAGCCCATAACTATAGTCTACTAAACTACTAAGTAATAAAGCCCAAAAAACCCAAAAATAATAAAAATAACAATAATAAAATCTTGGGCTAATAATAAAAATGAAAATAACATAAAATAAGCATCTTCCATCTGCAGCCCATGTCATCATCAATTCTTGGCCAATGAACTGAAATCCACGATCTACGGGCCGCATCATTCCCCTCCTCTTGAAGAGGATTTGTCCTCAAATCCTGCTCATCGCCCACATCGAAATGGAAGAAATTCAGTTTCTTCTTCTCTTTAAATTCCTCCTATTTCTTTATTCCCTTGAACTCGATCTGATGTTCGCTTCCTCGAATAGATAATAAATCATGAAATACATCTTCAGAAGAAACATCATCGAATGCCTGCACAAATGAATAAATAGAAGGGGATAGAGCGTCAAGATCATTAGTGGACCAAACTTTCCCCTTGCACCCATGTGTCTCCATAGATCTCCCCTCACTAATCACCATCTACAATTTACCACTCTGAGCAAGCAAAAACTCATGCATCAATCCATTCTCCTTGGTCTCCACTATCTACTCCTCATGCTTCATCATCTCCACCTCCTTTTGCAATTGCACTTGATCCTCATAAATTCGTTTTGGAGTAAAAGGAACAAGCGACACCTTATCCTCGACATGAAAGATGTTCTCCGGCAGTTGCTCTTCATCATCCACTTGATTCTGCACACTCAGAACACTATCATTGAATAAAGTAAGTGTAGGTAGTTATTTGATTTCTTCCATCTCTTCATACAGTTCTTTCAAGATTTTCAAGACCGCCATTTTCGGATCTTCTCTCTCATTTTTGCTCACAATTCCACCATCATCACGAATCACCACCACTCTTCGATTTGGACATTCACTATCATTGTGCCCAAAACCTTGACACTTGAAGCACTTTCGATCACGATTACGAGTTGTTGATTTGCCTTGAGTAGCTGAATTTGACCAATCTGATCTCGGCTCCACAAATGGACGTTTGACCTCCTTCGGTTGCTCTTCTTCTTCCCAAAAATATTCTCTTTGAATATGAAACATCAGCAGCTTGAGGTCGCCTCCAATCAAACTGATTCACACAATAGTAACACGATGATGATGGCACATAACGCTTCCTCATCACCGCCTTCATATCTTTCCAAGTCTGGATAGGCTGCTCTCCGTTTCTTCGCCTATTCTTCACAAACTGATCCCACCAAATTAGAGCATAGCTCGAAAACTCATTGGCTTCACTTTCATGAACTCAGAATAATTATGGCAATCAAACACGAGCTCCACCTTTCTCTCCCATTCGATATACAACTCATGATCACATTTCCCTTAAAAAGACGGAATCTTCATCTTGATATGTCTTGAATTGATATCTTCTCTTCCTCTTAGACCTCCTCTATGCCTATACTCCTCCTCTTCATCTCCATTCTCCTATGTTAATGGCGGACCAATGAACTACCATGTATGAATCAATAAATCAACTCTAATATCAATATGGCAATAACAACCCCAACTTTAATATCAAATCCTGATGCCTAATATATGAACAAAACCACTCAAACGCCAACAAATCTAAATTAATAAGCAACTCCAATTATGAAACACCTACCCAGCCAATAAAATGAATCTATGAATTTGCTAAGAATTACCAAATTCAACAATAGCACACTACCCTAAAACAGAATTTGATATTATTACGATGACACAAATAAAATATACCCCTGAACGAACTTTTATTTATTTATTTATACGCTGAACAACTAGGACTCAATCAAATACAAAAACGGAGAAACAACAAAGAACGAATCTGATTTTTTTTGACACTATAAATGAACAAAATAAAAGAGGGATACGATAAACCTGAATGCCCGGAGGACGATCTGGCTCTGATACCAAATGATACGATCCTTTGTAGATTCGTAAAACTCACACACGCAGAAGGATACGACTCGAACCGATGGAAACCCTAATATACCGACAGACGAACCCCCTAAATGATATAGGCAAGATTGAATCCCTATACCCCAAAGGGACAATTGCCGAAGTCACACGAAGGCGATGAATGATACACAATAAGGGATGATTTACTCACTGATTTGCCGGATAAACGTTCGTCTTAGACGAACAAAGAGAATTATTGAAATTCTCTAAAGAGAGATAAACTCACCAAAATATATTCATCAAAAGTAGGCTAATTTTCATCCAACACATATGAGCCATATATATAGGCGAAAACTAAAACCTTATATGAGTAGGAAATAACAAAATAATAAGCCCATAACTATAGTCTACTAAACTGCTAAGTAATAAAGCCCAAAAAACCCAAAAATAAAAAAATATCAATAATAAAATCTTGGGCTAATAATAAAAACGAAAATAACATAAAATAAGCATCTTCCATCTTCATCCCATGTCATCATCAATTCTTGGCCCATGAACTGAAATCCACGATCTACGGGCCGCATCATAGTGAGAGTTCTATACTCTGGTCCAAATTACTTGAGTGTTTACTGCTGCTCAAGTGATTGTTATAGAGTTTTTACTGTTTCGTTCACTCACTAATTATTTAGATACTCTTGCTTGTAATTTCTTTCTTCAAAGTTAGGATAGACTTTGAGTTAGGAGAGCTAGCAGTTTCTATTTGTAGTATATTTGCAAGCAAGTTGTAAGGGTCACGACCCATAACTTGTGCTTGATCTTCATCGAGGAACTGATGAAAGGTTAAGGCTGGTTCTCAACCAGTATAAAGAAGAGAGAAAAAAATCCAAGGTTAAGGGATTTCAAATCGCAAGATCTGATGTGAACTGACGCAACTGTTGTTTAGCCATGATCAATAAATTTATAAAGCCTATGCCCAAGACTTTACAAGTAGAATTTTCACGATTTAAAAGGGTGGGCTTTGCCCAAACGGGATTTAAAATAACAAGGAAATAAAAAAAGCGAGTAAAAGGCAAATGGTAAAAACAATAATAAAGAAGCGAACCTGTCCTGGGCAGACGCCTTTACTACATATGACTCACTCGATCACGGGTCTTAATATATTTGTATATAACACATGTCATCCAGTTATAGGTCACCCTGGTCAAGACCGCCTATTGTCACGCGACACGTGCCCTGACCAACATGCCCAATCCACCCTTACAGAATAGAGTTACAATGATGAAACCTCCATCACGCACTCTCTAACCTAAACTTCAACATGCAAGGACTAGTTGTCATGTCTCTGCCCAAGCAACATTCAGATTTATGGTGAACCCGAAATAGCCAATACCAGGTTAATGAACCTACGACCACATATGCTCATGCTAGTTCATACGATATGGAGCGAGATCTCTCTACACTTCTTACCCATGTATTATTTGTAATCATATTTGACTTGATTTGATACCGGGCGTTATACCCAACCAAACCCAACATAAATTGGAAAACCGAACCTAGCAAACTCGGGAACACATGTATATACTACTATGCCTAAATCCCTAACCTCACGAGTATTTAGTTATATGCAATCAATTCATCTCGCCCAAGACAGATTGATAAACCTACTCTAGCATGCTTCAAAAGTAAATAACATAAAAGTAAAAGAAAGACATAATTAAACTAAAAGAAAATAACATTAAAATAAAATAAATATTATTGCCCGTGGGGCTTGTTTCCTCCTCTAAGAACTACATTGCAAATTCTCTTCAAAACTCTAAGTGTGTGAATGAATGTAAGCTAGAGAGTGTGAAGTGTAAAAGAGGAATAAAAGAAAGTCTGCTACTGTGGGCGAGCAGCAGTATATATACTAGTGTAAATGGGCTGTGGGCTTTAGCCTAGCAGATCTTGGAAAGTTGTCTTGTTGGTTAAACTTTTCTTTCTTGCACCTTCTTTCTCTTCAAGCTAGAATCCGCCCTTATCTTCAAGATCTTCAGCAAGATGCGTATCTTCATGGATAAGGAAGGAATTCCTTCCTTATGTGATTCCCCGGATAAGGACGCCCGTTATATGCCCAGAGGTCTTGCCTCTCTGCCCAAGGTGCTCGTCTGCTTTCTTCTCTTCATTCTGCCTTGCATAGTTGACTTGTAAATGTTTGTGGATCGTGGCCCAGGCCCATTCAGTGGCTGCTAGGGTTTCTTCGGCTTCAAGTGAGACTTTCCTTATGCACAGATTTGTGTCATATTTGATTAATACGAAATCAAGAAAGAATCTTTTGGTAAATCTCCTTCCTTATTTACTTCTTCCCACCAGATAGCGTCTTCCTTGCCCGCGATGGCCATTACTCTGCCCACAATCCACACCAGTGAATGGATTCCGCTATGCCTTGTTTCCTGCCTTCTCCTTTCCTGATGCGATCTCAATATGCGGAAGCTACGAATTAAACATACGTCAACTACAAGAGGATTCAATCCAAACAACAACTATGAAATATGAATGATAATCCCTAAATTCTACCCACGAATACACTGAATAGGCGTCGACAGAATCCTAAGCAATTCAATTCCTATTAAGCTTAAATTTTAACACGAGTTACAACATAGGGTTATAAAGAACATATCCAAAATTCAGCGAAAACTCACGAGCAGTTTTTGATTTGGCACGGTGGTTATTTTCGAGACAGTATTAGGGTTCAAAAACGAATCTAGAATTATTCTAAGGGTTTCTGGGATTGGATGGTTATACGAACGATGGGTAATGGATATTTGGGGTGTATGAAAGGTAACGAATGGCTGAGAACAAAAATCAAACAAAGGATTAACAAGATTCAAAATTAAAAGGATGAAAATTACCAGAATCGAACCTCGAATCTACAAGGATCCGAAACGTGATTATCAAGCAATCTTCATGGCTCGACTAACCTGGATACTACGAGGTATCACGAACGAATCGATTGAGTTCAAGTTTGAAGTTACCAACAATCAAACTCTACCAAGAATCTTCAATTTTTGTAAGACAAGAGAATAGTGTGAAAGCTATTTTCATTCAATCAAGTCTGTGAATAGTAATTGCGAAAATAACATAAATACCAGACTAATTCCTAAGCTAGGTTTCGAAATTAACAAGGCTTGGGCTTGATAATTTCGGACTCATTAATTAAATCTAACTGGGCCAATTAATCACCTAAACATGTTGTGATAATTGGACTAAACTAAATTAAAAATAAATACAAAGTTTTTTAAGCCCAAATAAAATATAAAACATGAGCAACTAAATAAATATAAGCCCGGATTCATCAGTGCTGGACCCCGGCTCATCATTCCCCCCTGCTGAAAAGAATTCGTCCTCGAATTCGGCTCCTCCTCATCAACGAAATCATCGTGATCTTATTGATAGCTCTGCAATCCATGCACATGCGCCATTCGTTATTGTTCTTTCGTACGAGGATGACAGGCACTGCGCACAGTGACAAGCTCTCTCTGATTTGCTTCTTCTCCAGCAACTCTTTGACCTGACGGTCAATTTCCTTGGTTTCCTCAGGGCTGGTATGGTAGGCGGGTCTGTTTGGAAGGACTGCTCTTGGCTGGAAGTCGATCTAGTGCTCAATTCCTCGAATCGGCGGCAGACCACTAGGAATTTTGTCTGGGAAAACATCCTCGAACTCCTCCATCAAAGGCTGCAAAACAGGAGGAATAACAACATCAGAAGTATCATTAGCCTTAAAATTGACTAGAACAATAGTATTACCTGATTTAATGGTGGTCTGAACTCCTTTTACACCGATGAACAAATTCCGTTACGCCGTATCTGAACTAGAAGGGATGGTATCGTGGGTAGCCTTAGCCTTCGGGAGGCCCTTGGTTCCCTTAGTACACTAAGACTCTGCCGTGGATTGTCAAGATTGGATCGACTGCTTGCTCTCAGCATGTTTCTCCTTCTCTTCTTTGTACTTCTCTTGCATACGTCGCTGATCTTCAATCACATCTTTCGGCGCTAGTGGCCACAATCGCGTGGTGCGTCCTTCTCGAGTCACGGCATAAGTGTTGGCGAATCCATCGTGTATCGCTTTCCTATCAAATTGCCAAGGACGACCAAGCAAAATATGTGCCGCCTCCATAGGGATGACGTCACACAAAACAGTGTCAGTAAAATGACTAATAGAAAAGGTGACAGGTGCCTGGTATCCAACACGAATCTCGCCTCTATCTGTCAACCATTGCAATCGGTATGGTTTTGGATGCTTTTGGGGGACCAGCTTCAGCTTTCCCACTGCATACTGACTAATGGCGTTTATAACGCTTTCACTATCAATGATGAGCGAGCACACCTTATCCTGAATGGAACAGCTTGAATAAAAGATGTTCTCTTGCTGATCATTCTGTTCTTTCTCTCGAATAAGGCTCAATGCTTGGATCGAAACAAGGCTGACGTGCGTTTGCTTCGGCTGCTCATCCACAATGTCAATGTCGCCCATGAGTGAGCTGACTAGGGGCTGCTCGGTATCCCCTTTTACTTCTTCTTCTTCAAATTCCTCTTCACTCGCTGATTCTAACTCATTCTGCTCGGTAATGATGAGGACTCTGCGATTCGGACACTGGACTTGAAAGTGGCCCCATCCTTTGCACTTGTGACACTGAACGTCACGTGCTCTTCTTGGAGTACTGTTCTGCTTAGGCTGGCCAGATGGGGTAGGTCGAGGTGGAGGGGTCCGATTCTGTGCAGGCGAGCTGTAATCGGATCTGCGGCTGGATGAAGGAGCAGATTGCTCAAATCGACGAGCGGGCTGCGTGGACTAGTCCTGAGGACGTGTAGAAGCTGTCCTTGGCGTGGATGTCCATGGTGTCCGTACTGGTGTCGACTAGGATGATTTTCTGCATCCCTCTCTGAGCTGCCGTTCGACGATGGAAGCATAGTGAATCATAGCCTCAATGCTGGTGAAGTCCCTCAACTCGACTTCACATGCTATGTCTGGATTCATCCCCTCAATGTATCGGTTGAGGGTGGCAAACAGTGTCTCTTCCTTACCAACCCTGTTCATAGCTGTCTCAAGTTCCTTATGGTACTCCTCAATCGACCGAGTGCCCTGTTTAATCCTGTTCAACTTCTTCTCAAGCTCTCATTCATAGTGTACTGGAATGAATCTGCCTCTCATCACATCTTTCATTTCTTGCCAAGTGTCAATAGGTGGATATCGATCACGGCGTCTTCTCTCTTGCTGATTTTCCTACCATGAGGCTGCATATCCTCTGAACTCCAAAGAAGCAAGCTGAACCTTCTTCAACTCCGGAAAGTCATAACAGTCGAAGATCTTGTTCACCTTTCTCTCCCAATCAAGGTACACATCAGGGTCATGTAACCCCTCAAACTCTGGAATGCTTGTTTTGATGTTGTTCAACAAGCTATCCGTATCGATGTGTCGACGCTGGTTGGCACGGAAATCACGCCGGGGAGGTAGACATCGACGGTCACGTCTCTGATTCCTCTGTGGAAACTCAATTTTAGCCTCTGATTCCTCATTATAGTCATCATATTCTTCTTCATGATCATCAGAAACAGGCTCAAACACTGGCTGGGGCTGGGGACGATATGGTGTCTCTCGGTGGACAGGTTGTCGTCTGAATGGTGGATCTTGCTGGATAGGCTGATTTCTGATTGGTGGAGGTAATGTTGCTCGATGATTGAGAAGTTGGAACTGCGCCATCACTTTATCCAACGTATCATCGATCTTCTGTTCCAGCAATTGGTTGCGCCTCTCAAAGTGTTGTGCCATAGCATCAAAGTGATACTTAGCATCCCAAGGCTGTTGAGATGATGAGGACATATCGAGAGGTGTAGTAGACGACTTGAGTGGGCTGTCTTGATTCTTGGAACCGTCTCCAGATTTCATGGTACCTGCAAAACGAGCAAACGTAAAAGAAACAAATAAAAATCCTCACAGTTCCTCACAATCACTCGTTTGTTCTCTCAGGTTTTTTTTTAATCACTCGTGTATGTGTATGTCACTCAGATCACTCTTGTATGTCACTCAATTTCCAGTCACTAGAGTCTCTAAACCTCAAACCCTTGGCAGAACCGATGTGGACTTCTCGGCTTGAATCAAGAACTCGAACTTGACTCTCAAAGGATCACAGGTATAAGTATGAAACACAAAATTGCTGCAATGTGGGGTAATTTGCAAACTAGGTAAAGGAAGTGTATAGGTATGGTGGCTAGGTAATGGTTAAGCAAACAGGAAAGGCTAGAAAAAAAAAAAAAAGACTGGAAGGAAGAAAGGCTAGAAAGAATAAAGGCTAACTAGGAACTTTGGATATAAGTCGTAACAAGTTATGAGCACTAATCCGATTTTGAACTTACTTAGGAACTGTAACCTACACTATCCAATACACTCAAATAATATAGACGAAGAGACATAGACTAGACGAAGAGACGCTTTTTTTTTTTTTTTTTTCAACTGGACGGTATCACCTTCAAACGACTGTTTTTGGCCCTAAACGTGAACCTAACACGGCATAGCCTTGTTAACTTCTTGGTCTCATCGAGACATTTCCGAAATGGTATTATGGAGATTGAACAGACAAGTAGATCAAAAGATACGTCCGTTTTAAGTTTTACCGACGAAAACTCGAAGAAACGAAGACATAACTACTACCCAATACAAGAATGACACAAGAACCAATCAAGAAACACAGTGACACACTAGGGCCTTCGATTAACTCTTTTTTTTTTCTTTTTTTTTATCAGAATTTTGTTTTTTTTTTTTTTTTTATCGATCGAAACTTTTGCCCCTAATATGTCACGACACTTATTTGGATTGAACCACGACCAGCAAGACTGACGTGGCTCTGATGCCAAAATTTATGATGCAATCTCAATATGCGGAAGCTACGAATCGAACACACGTCAATGAATGGTTGATTCAATCCAAACGACAACTATGAAATCAAATGATAATTCCCTGATAATTCTACCCACAAATACACTGAATAGGCGTCGACGGAAACCTAAGCAATTAAATTCCGATTAAGCTCAAATTTTAACACGAGTTACAAATTAAGGTTATGAAGAATATATCCAAAATTTAGCGAAAATGCACGAGTAGTTTTCGATTTGGCTCGGTGGTTATTTTCGAGACAGTTTTAGGGTTCAAAAACGAATCTAGAATTATTCTAAGGGTTTCTAGGATTGGATGGTTATACGAACGATGGGTAATGGATATTTGGGATGTATGAAAGGTGACGAATGGCTGAGAATGAAAATCAAACAAAGGATTAACAAGATTCGAAATTAAAAGGATGAAAATTACCAGAATCGAACCTCGAATCTACAAGGATCCGAAACGTGATTATCAAGCAATCTTCGTGGCTCGACTAACCCGGATACTACGAGGTATCACGAACGAATCAATTGAGTTCAAGTTTGAAGTCGCCAACAATCAAACTCTACCAAGAATCTTCAATTTTTGTGAGACTAGAGAATAGCGTGAAAGCTATTTTCATTCAATCAAGTTTGTGAATAGTAATTGCGAAAATAACATAAATACTAGACTAATTCCTAAGCTAGGTTTCGAAATTAACAAGACTTGGGCTTGATAATTTCGGACTCCTTAATTAAATCTAACTGGGCCAACTAATCACCTAAACATGTTGTGATAATTGGACTAAACTAAATAAAAAATAAATACAAAGTTTTTTAAGCCCAAATAAAATATAAAACATGAGCAACTAAATAAATATAAGCCCGGATTCATCAGTGCTGGATCCCTGCTCATCATTTCCTTTGCCCAAACACCCAGAATTGATCTGATTCTGCTCTGCCTTGCCCTGTACACCCTGAATCCAACATGTGCCCTCCAAAGCACAAGACTCAATACAAAAGGACTCTAATATACTTAAAACAAAACTCAAAACAAGACAAAATAAGAGCACAAAATTGGGCTCATCATGGACGTAGGAGGGTTATCTCCGAACCACGATAAACTCTCGTGTCTCGATCTCTCTCTCTCTTAAACTCTCTTTACTGCTTACTTATTACAAAATGCAGAACTAACATGCTCATCATACTGCATGCATTCAACGAACTGTTAGTTTGAACATTAGCTACCAACTTCCGTACTCCAGTTCAGTTTAACAAACTCAGCAGTTCACTGTCTAAGTTGGATAAACTGAACTCTCACTCTGATCAAACTCTCTGACTCAGTTCATCTTGGTCAGTTAGCACCTGTCAGTTTGCACAAATCGAAAACTGTTGGAAAATGGTGTATTCCCCCTCCCCCAAACACCAATACATATTTTTTTCAAAAGTAGAGCATCATAAATCAATATATATATAACTGATCTTAAATGAAAGATCGTATTAAGACATTTAATTTGACATGAAAATCGTAAAAGTTGGAGAACGAATGAGCAAGTTATAATAATCTAAATTTTTTTGCAAATGATCGATGAGGTGTAAAATAATATTAGATTATTGGATTAGTTTAATAAACTAATAAGGTTTTAATTTTTTCACTTTTAGATATAGACCAAATGGAGTGAGACATTTCAATTAGAAAATTAAGCCAAATAAAATGAGACGAAAGAAGTACAAATTATTAAAACTAAATTTATTAACTTTTTAAGAATGATACTGAGGCAATATTTCTTTTAGAGGCGTAGTTCTGACTCAACATTTAAAAAAAAAAAAAACAAAAAAAAAAACCATACTATTTCTGTTAGGCACATAAGTCGGACTCAATTTTTTTCCCGCCCAATAATAGAGGGAGGATTGTATTACATAGAACTACAATGTTTGACTTCACACCTATTACCTTTTAGGATTGTATTTCATAGAACTACAATGTTTGACTTTACACCTATTACCTTTTAAAGTCTTTAATTACTCCATAATTCTTTTTTATCACTACCAGAAATTCGCTTATCTATGAGCGAAAGTGAAGTGTTAAATTAGGTACTGTAATCTATAGTCACGCTCATAGATAACGCTTTTGTACCGTTATCTATGTTAGTAATAGATAACGGTAAAATATAAATAGATAACACTATTAAACCGTAATCTTTGAGCGCGTTTACATTACGGTTTTTAACCGTTATCTATAGTCACATATGTGTAATTAATAGTCAATATAGATAACGGTTTTATCCCCATTCATTACGGTTTTTAAGCATAATCTTTTTATATTTTTTTATAATGCTTTTTACACTATTATAAGTAGTTGTTTTGTTCCGTTATCTTGGTATATTGTACATTACGGTTTGTCTCGGAAAATATGAGAACACCAATCTCGGAAAATATCAAAATGCAGTAACTAAATTGCAAAATATCCTGTGTTCTGAATTTCCAACACACGAGCTCACAAGTAACATCAAAACTGACCTTAAATAAAAACCTATAAAGATTCAAGCATCCTCTTCGATGACTTGAGTTCCCAATCCCTTCAACCCACCCTCTGGAATCTCTGTAACAGTGACCAAAGAGTAGAGTACTTCTTTCGCATCTTCATCATCGTTTCTCTTGCGAGCAATGCGAACACGATTTCTCCTTGGCAAACATAACTTCTTGTAGAAGAGAAAAACAAACTTACGGCGAGATGCAGTGGCATGTGCTTCTGCTATGAACTCAGCATATGAAGCCTGAAAGAAATTGTATAAGGTTATACAGATAGAAGCCAAGATATAATATGAAATGCATAACTAGACACACATAAGAAACATATATATTTCTTCTACTAAGAAAGAGGGTTCCCACCTTCATTGCCTCTCTACCTTCATTGATTTGATCATGCATCTTCTTATATTCTTTCTCTGCCTCATCCAAGACTCGCTGATTGATCCGCCCTCACTTTAGAGGTGAGGGTAGAGAGCAATAATAATCGATTGAGTAATCGAGTCGAACCACAAGGAATGCAAGGACGCTCAAGTTTCAAGTAATAACCTAGCTACTAAACCTACTATCCAAGCTACAATATATCATGTTTTTGTGTTTTTGATTGAGTAAAAATAATTGAAAAGTAATTAACAAAGCTCAAACTTAACTAAGCAAGTAACAAGTGGCAAATGATATAAAATCAATAAGAGAAAGTATGGTTCCAAATATAATCCAATAATCACTAAAAGCCTAGGTTTATAGATTTGCATGGATTAGCCATTTTAATCTAATTCATATAGGAGTTCTATATATAGTAAACATCAATTCTTCTCTCGAAGCAATCAATATTAGTGGATTAACCTATGACATCTATCTCCGCTAGGTCTCAAGATGCATAAATTAACTCCAAATAGCTCAATTAATTATCTAGAATCTCCTATTAACAAGAATTACTAATATGTTGTGATTTGATGCCAAGTGTTATGAACTAAAACCTACTAAGCATTTAACCAAACACCTTGTATGCACTCTATGATGGCCAATCACTCATGAAATAAAATCAAGTCCCAAATCACAAGACATATGAATTAGAAGGTAAATCCAACAACAAAATCCAAAAACCTAATTTTCTAGATCATATCTTCATATATTGGAACCAAAAGGAAATTAGCTAGACATAATTAAAGGAAATGAACCATAGAAAATAGAAGAAATCATGCTTAAAAGAAAGATAATTTAATGAGGAAGAAGAAAATGGTCTTGAATTGCAAATCCACAAAGTATAGCTCCAACAATCTTCAAAATACTAAAAAGGAAAGAAGAAAAATATTCTAGGGTTCTTGGGGAATTAAAAATATGAAAAAGATATACAAATGGGGTGAATTTTGGGGTTAAATACAACACAAATCGAGTTTGGGTCGAATCGGGGTAAAACGGGACGAACCGGGACGAGTTTGGGCAAGCCGAACTCGCCCATTAGTGAAGAGGGGCGCTTGACCGGCGGTTTGTGGGAAGGGGAACCGGCGGTCTGGCAAACCGCCGGCCAGACCGCCGTCTATGCTGCCAAATGAGGTGGTGAACCGGCGGTTTGATGTTAGTTCCCGGCGGTTTGACAAACCGCCGGCCAACCCGCCGGTTTTCCTTCTCTTGCGCGACTTCACCGTTTTCACTCGTTCTCTCACGTCCGAACTCCGATTCTCGATCCGCTTTTTGCTATGGCTTCCTAACGAGCTCCTCTTCATCATGGAATGATTAATTTGGCCAAGTAAGTTTGCCATTATTCCTGCAAAAAGCATAAAGAGACTCGAGAGAACGAGGAAAACATAAATGAAATCAAACTAGTGAACTCTAACTATAGAACTTGAAATTCCACATTTTAAACACAAGTTTCACTCTAATAGAGCTCGATTCTTCCTCATTTCCGGCCCTCGATCCTTAGCTACTTGAATGCTCTTTCAAATTCTTACAAAAATGGATCGAAAACCGGGAAAAAACGAGAAAAATATAAAGTATGCTACAAGTTAAAAAACCCTAGCATTTCTAACCTTTAAGCACATGAATTGAGACTTAAACACACTCAAAGCACACTCAACATGCACATAACGTGTTAATCACTCCCCCAAACTTAAGCCACTGTTCGTCCCGAACAATGAAACGAACAATCAAAACACTTAACACATATGGGATGTGCATTTTGTGTTCCTCGATGCCTCATATCATCTCAAAAACCATTTTAGTTCAAGGAAATTCTCAAGTCAAGCCAAACATTCATAGAATCATTCACTCTCCTAACTTAGAACTCAATCACTCAAGCACATTCAACCCTAGACCTCACAAGAAGTGTGTGTATCACTCGATCACTCAATATATGGAACAAGGTAATCACTCATCAAAATCATGCAATACACAACTTTAACCATAGGCTTGCCTATCAACTCAAGTTTCCAATACCACAATGCATGCACAAATTAGGATCAAAAAGGTCTTTCTTAAGCTTGTAATGTAGGGACATTGGTTAAGGTAGGGAATTTTAGGCTATGTGGCTTAAATCTTCATCTAAGCTCCTTCACCTCTTTTCTTCACTTCTCTAAGTATGAATTTCTTCATCTTCCACCTTATCCAACCCCTTTTTATCAAACGAACCCAAGCTTCTACCAAATATCTAAAGAAACACTCCTTTATGCTCTTATTCTTCTTTTTTTCTTGTAAGAACTTTGTTCTTACGTTGTTGTTTTTTTTTTTTTTTTTTTTTTTTTTTTAACAAGAACTTTGTTCTTATTCTTTTCTATTCTAACTTTGAGCTTATAGGAGTGTCATTTCATTTCAAAATCAATCTCTAGACCCTTCACCATCACCCACCATTTCTCATGAATTTTCAACTTCCACCATGGTTCCCTTAACCATCCTTCACCCCCTATCGTCCGGTTCAAAAAGAAAAGGCTCTATTCAAGGCTCAAAATAGGACGACAATGGTAATGAAAGATAGGTTAGTGTTTAGGGAAAATGGCTATGCAGTGATGGCCTAAGATCATCTTCTAATCATGCAAACATGTAATATTTCTAACTAGAGTATCAAGGCAAGTTCTAGTAAAGAATATGCAATGCAAGATCAAGCTCTCAAGAAAGGATATTACTATGTAAAATGCATAGTTTAAGACTCAAAATCCTCTCAAGCTTTTTGTCTAGAGCCTAAGTGCCTAAGATCAATCCTTCCAAGCTATTCAAGTGAAATAACCCTAATCATGCTTGACTTAAACTTGAGAAATTTCAAAAATGTCACCATTTTAGCATAAATCATAGCATCTCACTCTAATGCACTTGAGCAATTCAACACGTGCTTTCGCACTCAAGCATGCAAGCATACATTCATTTTTCCATTCAAAAATTTTTCAATTTTTGAAAAATTTCACATTCAAGCTCCAATCAATCAACAAAATCATCTTCTCCACAAATTCTCTATTGTAAGCTCACATTTAATAAACCAACAAATTTTCATCAATTGAGCTCATCAACCCAAACTCGACACCAAACAACTTAAACAAGCAAGAATCATCCATTTCACCCCAATCAATCACAATCATCAAGCAAGCCTAAGCATATAATCAATGAAATCATAACGATACCATATCACATAGGAAATTGAAAAACCAAGAGTAAAGTAATTTAAATTTCTTATCCTACCCCCTTCCCCCAAACTTATTTTAGATCATAATGTCTAAAATGAGTTTGGAGGGATGAATAATAAGAAATTTAAATTACACTCACAAAGGTCCAAAGCTATGTTGAAGGTGGTTTTGAAGGCCATTCCATCCTTTGCTTGCTTGATCGATTTGATTCTCTTCCTTCACTCGTTCCCATCATGATTCGACTCATGCTTTGACAATGAAACACATGGAACTTGTGGAGTAGAAATGAACTTAAAAATAGGAAGTATTAGCATAGAGATAAGTAACAAGTAGAAGGAACGATTAAATCAAAAATAAGAAACAAAAACCAAAATCAAACTAAAGAAACTAACTAAAATGAAAATGAAAAGGATAGTTGTTGGGGTGCCTCCCAACGAGTTCTTAGTTTAACGTCGTTAGCTCGACGATACCTCTTTCAAATCATCAATGCACTTCAAACACAGTCCTCCCACGATCAAATACAATCCTACTCTAAATAAACTTACAATCCTCCATATGCGAATTGCTTGACATCTTTTTGAACATCTCCACGAACCTTATCTTTTTTAACATCTCCACGAACCTCTTCATCTTATCATCTATCTTCGGTGTTGGATCAACTAAGCGATGATGGAATGGAGGCTTTGTTATCACATCTTTGGTAGGAAGAGGCATCTCTACCAACTCATCCTTTTGAACTTCTTCTTCAAGAATAACTTTCCTTGAATCTTCCTTCTTTGCACAAAGGGCTTGAACCTCCTCCTCATAAGGGATGTCTTTGATAAGAAAGTCCTCCTTTTCACTTTCAAGCTTAGCATGATTCTCGTAAGCTTTGCCACTCCTCAATGTAATTACATTACATTGGCTCTTCGGATCTTTCTCCATATCACTTGGAAATTGGCCTTGCTTGTGTTGAGAAGCCACTTGGGGAACCATTTTGCTCACTTAGCTTTTAAACATCATTGCTTGTTCAACCAAAGCCGAGACCGTACTCTCCATTGTGGCCACATTTTGCCCGATTTGAGCTATGAAAATGTTTTGTTGAGAGACCATTTGAGCTTGTTGAGATATCATTTGAGCTTGATTGTCCAACAATTTTTGCATCATTTGCTCCATAGGCAAAATCTTCTCCAATGTAGTCACCTCTTGCCCGATTTGAGCTAGGAATGTGTTTTGTTGAGTAACCATTTGATTTTGAATTTCCAACACTTGTTGCATCATTTGCTCCATATATGAGGGACTCTCCTTCGGCTCTTCAATCATGTCTTGAGACACCAAGAAACCCGGAGGTGGTTGGAGAGCATCGTTTGTATTTCCAGAGAGAAGATTTGAATGAGTTTTAGGCATGTAGCTTGAATATCCACCTTGATTCTCATAAGCATTCCCTTGTTGGAAATTGCTTTGCCCATTGAAATTCCAAAATTCCTTTGATTGGCATAACACACCTCCTCATCTCTTTGAGTTTCCACATCCCAATATTGTTGGGTGACATTATTCCTTGCCCTTCTTTCTTGGTCTTGCTTCCACCTTCGAAATTCCTCCCTCTCTTTCATAAGAGCCTCCATGTTTTGTTCATTGACTCCCATAGCTTGTTCTTCAATGGGACTCCTTCTTCTATGTCTTCTTTCAAAGTTCAAGATCAAAGGTTGAACGAGTTTTCCCTTAGACCTTGTGTGCATGCACCTACAAAACAAAAATCAAAAGAGAAGAATGCTTGAATTAGTAATTCAATAACCAAATCAACTATTGAAACTTAAACTATGCATTCCCCGGCAACGGCGCCAAAAATTGATCCGCCCTCACTTTAGAGGTGAGGGTAGAGAACAATAATAATCGATTGAGTAATCGAGTCGAACCACAAGGAATGCAAGGACGCTCAAGTTTCAAGTAGTAACCTAGCTACTAAACCTACTATCCAAGCTACAATATATCATGTTTTTGTGTTTTTGATTGAGTAAAAACAATTGAAAAGTAATTAACAAAGCTCAAACTTAACTAAGCAAGTAACAAGTGGCAAATGATATAAAATCGATAAGAGAAAGTATGGTTCCAAATATAATCCAATAATCACTAAAAGCATAGGTTTATGGATTTGCATGGATTAGCCATTTTAATCTAATTCATATGGGAGTTCTATATATAGTAAACATCAATTCTTCTCTCGAAGCAATCAATATTAGTGGATTAACCTATGACATCTATCTCCGCTAGGTCTCAAGATGCATAAATCAACTCCAAATAGCTCAATTAATATCTAGAATCTCCTATTAGCAAGATTTACTAATATGTTGTGATTTGATGCCAAGTGTTATGAACTAAAGCCTACTAAGCATTTAACCAAACACCTTGTACGCACTCTATGATGGCCAATCACTCATGCAATAAAATTAAGTCCCAAATCACAAGACATATGAATTAGAAGGTAAATCCAACAACAAAATCCAAAAACCTAATTTTCTAGATCATATCTTCATATATTGGAACCAAAAGGAAATTAGCTAGACATAATTAAAGGAAATGAACCATAGAAAATAGAAGAAATCATGCTTAAAAGAAAGAGAATTTAATGAGGAAGAAGAAAATGGTCTTGAATTGCAAATCCACAAAGTATAGCTCCAACAATCTTCAAAATACTAAAAAGGAAAGAGGGAAAATATTCTAGGGTTCTTGGGGAATTAAAAATATGAAAAAGATATACAAATAGGGTGAATTTTGGGGTTAAATACATCACAAATCGAGTTTGGGTCGAATCGGGGTGAAACGGGACGAACCGGGACGAGTTTGGGCGAGCCGAACTCGCCCATTAGTGAAGAGGGGCGCTTGACCGGCGGTTTGTAGGAAGGGGAACCGGCGGTCTGGCAAACCGCCAGCCAGACCGCCGTCTATGCTGCCAAATGAGGTGGTGAACCGGCGGTTTGATGTTGGTTCCCGGCGGTTTGACAAACCGCTGGCCAACCCGCCGGTTTTCCTTCTCTTGCGCGACTTCACCGTTTTCGCTCGTTCTCTCATGTCCGAACTCCGATTCTCGATCCGCTTTTTGTTATGGCTTCCTAACGAGCCCCTCTTCGTCATGGAATGACTAATTTGTCCAAGTAAGTTCTCCATTATTCCTGCAAAAAGCATAAAGAGACTCAAGAGAACGAGGAAAACATAAATGAAATCAAACTAGTGAAACTCTAACTATAGAACTTGAAATTCCACATTTTAAACACAAGTTTCACTCTAATAGAGCTCGATTCTTTCTCGTTTCCGGCCCTCGATCCTTAGCTACTTGAATGCTCTTTCAAATTCTTACAAAAATGGATCGAAAACCGGGAAAAAACGAGAAAAATATAAAGTATGCTACAAGTTAAAAAACCCTAGCATTTCTAACCTTTAAGCACATGAATCGAGACTTAAACACACTCAAAGCACACTCAATATGCACATAAAATACGTGTTAATCACTGATATTCTTGCGTCTGAACCTGTTCGAACAACAAATTTGCAGACATATATGTTCGTTGAATTGATTGAGCTGTGCCATATATGTTGAAGGTACTACGACATGACTTC
This sequence comes from Mentha longifolia, assembly GCA_001642375.2. Taxonomy (NCBI): domain Eukaryota; kingdom Viridiplantae; phylum Streptophyta; class Magnoliopsida; order Lamiales; family Lamiaceae; genus Mentha; species Mentha longifolia. The sequence continues at coordinate 10,772,656 of CM038120.1, read as the reverse complement.
GATAGTAACAAGGGAATCCTTTTGCATTTTCATTTGAATTCATCATGACAACTTAAAATCACATAACATGTTTCATTTAATCTTATGAAACTCATTGTTAACAAACTATACACGCACACACATAGTATACACTTTGACAAGTTATCAGTTTAAACATCTATACAATTAACTAAATCTACTCCAATAGTGCTCGAAACAAGAACAATAGATTTGATTTGAATCTATACCTGAGAAGTAAGCTTTTGCTGGATAGATTCTCCAGTATCTGCATCCCACCAAATTCATCTGATATTTCCTTTCTCCAATTTTCTTGTCGTTCGTTTTTGGACATTTCCTTCCTTCCTTCTTATCTAATACCTTTTTGCCTTCTCATCTCCTTCGCTTCACAAATCATATATCAATACCATCAATGCATATTTCTTGAATAAGAAACATCACGCAATTTTGAAAATATGATGAAAGGAAGGGCAAATCAATCAAAGAAAAGAATATACTTACTGTTAAAATCTTCAATCTCTACTGAAACATTTTTGAGAAAGCCTCTTTCTCCAAGTCATGCCTATTAGCAATCTGAGAACATATGAACCATTTAATCTATTGAAGATAGGTGATTAGTTCATACAAAATTTGAAAGTCGCTTACCCTCTTCTTCGCAATAGCAAACTCTTTAACACCACCTTAAAAAGAAGAAGTAAACTTAAGCGAAGTCGTGTAATATCTTGATCCAAAGGCAGCAATAGCTATTGGATGATACATATGATTCTCATCCTATCTTCTTCTAATATCAAGTTCCATCCCATTTTTGATTCAAAACACAAGTGTATATACACAAAATGTTATAATCATATTGAAATATATCATCTATAAGGATGAAATAAATAAAGTGTTTCATATGAATATCATCATCAAACAACCTTAAATCTCAAAATATTCTATAGCATATCATCAGATAATATCTCAAATCTGGACAGTGTTTTCAATCCTGAGATTTTACTAACAATCATATCATAATTAAACCATTCTTAAGTAAAATGCAGCAGTAACTTTTGCTTCAAAATCATCTTCTTCCTCATCAAATCGTGGATATAATTTAGCAGCCCTGCAATTCGAATGCAAAACATAATGAATTATGATACCGGATTTCAAGCAGCAATTCTCCATTTCCTACTGTTGAGGGAAATATTTCAAAAACTAATTGACGATAAACATCTAGGTTTAATACACAGATACAGAAAAATCTGAAGAGGAATTGGGGAAAAAAATGGCGGTTTCATCGAATTAAGCAAATTAAAGAGCATAATCAAGCAAATTAAGCAGATTGGGGAAAACTTGACAATATCAATTGGCCAATTACCTGATTATGGAACTGCGTCGGAGGAAGAAGGGGGCGGCGGTTCTCGGCGGAGCTCCTTAACCACGGCGGCCAACGATTCTGGGTTGATGCCCATTTCACATAGAGCGATGAGAATCGAAAGCGTGTGGCGATCCAAACTAGTTTCGAGAATGTTGTGGAAGGCTAAGTCCAGCGAATCTCGCCCGGTTCTCGCCGCCTCCGAATCCATGCCCTAAAATCAAAACCTTTGTTTTGGAAGCAGAAATGGAGATTCAGATTCGTATGCCTACTCAACAAACTCCAGAATTGCGAGGCTGCGGCTGGTGGTCGGCGGAATAGCTATGCCGGTGAGGCGGTGAATGAGTGAGGGTAGCGGCGGGGGAGGCGGCGGCGTAGTTTGAACACTCTGACGGGGTACAGCCTGGGCGCCTCGCTCGCCGTCCTCTCGGCATTCGATCTGGTGGAGAACGGCATCGGCGGCGACATCCCGGTGGTGGCGGTGGTGTTTGGGAGCCCTTAGCTCCTAAAGGAGGAGGAGTTTGCTGCAACTAGGGTTTGCGATTTTGAAGCTTCCTTGGCTATGGAGTATGTAGACGACGAGTTGTAGCGAGAGGGAGTTGAGTTGTGAATGGAGGAGTTACCAAATCCGACAGATTTTGAGATTTACTAATATTTTATAAATCCCTTACAGAAAAAAAAAAAAAAAAAAATTCTAAATCAGAATATGGCTTTATTGTATTTTTAATATATTTAGTAACAGTCAATTAATAACGATTTTCTCCAACTGTTATTAAAACTATGGGAAACACTTTGCTATGTAAACATAGATAACGGTTTTTAAGAAACCGTTAACTATAATAATATTCATAGATTACATTTTATTAAAAACTGTTATAATTGTTAAATGTTACACGCACATAGATAACAGTAACTGTTATCTATGTAAAATACACACACATACATAACGGTTTAATGAAAAAAGCATTATCTATGTAGTGTTATCTATGATAAAATTTCTTGTAGTGTATTCTTTTTCATTATCAATATTTTTGTGGTAATTTTTTTATTACACATATATTGTTATTTCTTGCATCGTTACTGCATTCTAACTCTGAGAGATCTATACTTACGGGTTGCTGCATGTTACTAGCTTAATTAGTTTTTATATCAAATATTTGATCGGTCTTACTTTTACTTATGTTGAAATCAAGCTTAAGTTTATAATCGACTCAATTTAGACTTGAATTCGATGTTATTTATATACGTGTAATTTTCTATTTTTTTTCATTTTACGGTTAACTCTAAATATGTCTTAATTTCAAGTCGAGGGGTGATTCTCAGTTCTTTATCAGCCAATTCACGAGCCTCTCATAAATTTGTGACGTTAGAAAAAGACAATTTCAAGAGCTTTAATTTCTTAGTGTATTTATTAGATATTGTGATTGGATTACTAATATGACTAGTAATACACCCGTGCGACGCACGGGGTGAAATGAATTTTGTTTGTTCTTTTTTTTTTTTTAAACTATCAATCTCCCTGTCTTTAAAGTTGTACAATTTGTCATTTTAGTTCGTTAATAAAATATTTGTACATTTCTTTTTTGGCATATACTCCACTCATATTCATTCACACATTTTATGTGGATCCGTGTTTCATTTTGGAATTCCTCATTGATGATGGCCCATTTTTTGATATAGCAAAAATTAAAGTCGTATAATCTTAATCGTCATCTATCCACTCAAATTCAACATTGTTTGAATGGCAAGGTTATATAAAATCATAACTGGCTCGTTTATTCTTAAATTTTTATATTAAATAGTACTCCCTCCATTTCGCTTAAAGTGACTTACTTATTTTTTGCCTTTTTTGGCACGCTTTTCCACGCTTCTCAATGATGGATTTTAAAATGGATTTTTGAAGAATTCTTTCTTTTACCGAATACTACGACTGTAAAATAAAGAATTCTTCAAAAATCCATTTTAAAACTCATCATTGAGAAGCGTGGAAAAACGTGACAAAAAAGGCAAAAAAGAAGTGAGTCACTTTAAGCGAAATGGAGGGAGTAATACACTTTATCCACTAAGTAAGTTCTTCTAAAATATTGTGCCGAAAAAAGGGGTCATTATAAATGCGAGGAGGGAATTACATTGAAACCCCTTGGAAAGATGAAGTACGGAGTATTATGTATGATCTAGCAATTATGAAATTTTTAACGATATAAAATACTCACCATATCCCACAAATTCAATTGCATTTATTAAATTAGAGTCCCACAAATTTAATCACATACCCAAAATGAAAGAATAGCATACACACACTATCCCAAAATAAACATTATGGAGATTCTAGTGAATTATACACTATGTAAGTATACCCCAAAAGAATTACTCAACTTTATTTACAATTTCTCTTTCCTATTTAAAAATAGACATAAGCACCCCTCAAATATATATATTTTTTTACATTTTTTTATTTTATTATAAACAATTTATTGTGTTGTCATCCATTTACGGTCGTTTGAAACTAATTTTTTAATGACGAAGGTAGTAATTAATTTGCTATTGGTTTAATGTGTGATATTGATTTTTTTTTTTGGAATAATAAAAGTCAAATAGTATTCCCTCTGTTTACCTCCATTTGGCCCCTTTGTATATTTATTACCTCACATATTGAATGAAGGTAAATAGAGGGAGTACCATTTACCTTCTTAATTTGACCCTATATTTAAATGACATAAAAAGAAAAAGAAAAAAAGTTAGTGTGACATTAATTAAAATTTAAAAGAAAAAAAAAGATAAGTGTGACCTAAAAATAATAAATGAACTCATTAATCCAAATAAAACTAAGGATATAATTCATTACAAAATTGTTATTGTAATTTTTTTCTAAAAGTATCTTATATAAAATGTTCATTTGTACATGTACTCGTGTCAAAAAATTTCAAACCACTACACTATTGAACTCTCACATAAACTGATCATAAATTGCTTTGATTCCTTTTTTTTAGTAAAATGCTAAAAATAAATACTACCGAGCTTCAACTTAGACCATCTTGCTCAATTTTTCCGTTTCCCACCGATGCTGCCCACTCTTCTTCCTTCCTTTTCTCTTCTTCTCGCCCAACTTCTCCCACCCATCGTCCCGTCCGAAATTAGTCGATGGGCACAATGCACCATAAGAAATCCCTTAATCACATGTCGGCTTTCGTCTTCAATTCTTCGAGCTTACAATTACTACACATAATTTCAAATGACATCCAAATCAACATGCAATAATATTGCGATCAACATGCAATAATATTGTTATAATGAATCTAATGACGTGATTTTTGCTATCTTAATGTTTGTTATTAATTGTTGAATGGAATAGTGACACTTACCTAATAAGGTACAATGTTTATATTTTAAATTTCAAAAACAAAATAATAAAAAATGAAAAGAAAAATAGAAATTACTAAAGACGACAACCAGCCGTATTATATTTAATCAAGATTCATTAACTTTAAATCATATACAAAGAATGTTGCATTAGCGCAAAAGAAATCAAATATGATTAAGATCATAATTAGTCATGAATATAAAACAACACATTTATACAATTATTCTAAGACACAATTATGCGATTTCATTATAATCCACTAATTACTCCATATTTAAAAATAGTTTTAGATTTATATAATTATATTAATATTTAACATTCATAATTCGGCGTATTATTGTTTGTATAAATGAGCCCGCATTAAACACGTTATAATATTATAATTAATAATAGCAAAAAGTAATTATTTATGATGTAAAATTTGCCTTTCATTGTGTTAATTTTCAAATGTAACCCATTAATTAATTTACCATTTATAGTAAAATTCATTTTCAAATGTACTAACCGAGTAGCTATATTTTTAGATTCACTTTATACATATTACATATTACAAACTGCCGAATGATGTTCGAAAAAAAAAACAGAGTGCAGAATGATATAATTTTTTGTAATGACAGAATAATTCGAGTTATTCAAATATTTTCTTTGATAGTGAAATAGGCTAAATAAACTAATGAATAATAATTTTATAAACTAAATTTTAATAGTAAATGAATCCCAAGTTAAGAAAAAAAATCTTTCAACCTTTTACTTTGATAGTTAATCATCAATTGCGAAATTGGTAACTATAATTATACAAGCTTTTAAAATTAATTCATAACTGTAGAATATATAAAATAAAAATATTAGTTAGAGTAGTTGTGTGGATAGTAAGTCATCTTCTATAGATCAAGGAACGATCGATGCATATTTTTGGGCTCAAATTATACGTTGCTTTGCATATATTTCAGAGTATTTAAATTTAAGTAATTAAATTCATTTCCTTAATTTAAATTTATGGCAGAGTTAATCATGTTGATGGCTCCCGTCCGTGATGATGGATATCTGTATGAATTCAAATGCAGGTCAAGTATCATCCTATATATAACCACATGCATTGGAAGTTAGAAACGAAAGAGGTGCAAATGAGGACAGGAAACTATTGCAAGTTGATATGAGAATTTCAAGATCTTTCAAACGTGCAAATGTGTCCATGAGTGCAGCGATATAATAATCAATGACATTAGAAATAACCTTTGCCCTCTCAAAAAAATAAAAATAAATAAATAAATAAAAATAATATCCTTTGAATCATCTGTACTTCCTTTAAATCGGAAACATCTCTGACTTCAATGCTCTTTTAATTTGGTGTCGTAACTTATAACATTTGTACTTCCTTGAATCTTCTTGATCTTATTCTCATGCCATGCCTTGGAAAAATGAGTATAAAAATTTTAAAATCACAAAATAAATCATAAACATTTTGCTCTTCCAATCTACTTGAAGTGCTTTTCGCCTTGAACGGTAGGTGATGTTAGCTTATTCATGTTGATGATCTTGAAGAAAAAAATAAAATACTATCAACAACAACATGCAATCATTTTATTGCTATCGTGAAATAACAATTGATGTACATATTTTCATATCAAGCATACTCTCTTCATTTAGGAAAGATAGAAATGAAAAAGCATAAGATGTTTGATGTTTTGCATGTGATGTGTGTATTTTTTGTTGGAAAATATCATAATATATAGGCACAAAAAGAAACATAAAAATAAGAAAGAAATTAATGAAATTAATTTTTTTGCCATAAACTTTGCTTTGTAACGTCTATAATTAATTGTTGATTGTAAATGATTCATACACAATTACGACATACCATTTGCAAATTTTATATATTTTCATATATTTATAAGAAATAAGAAAAATTGAAGTTACTAATTATAAATATAATACAAATAAAAATAATTAATTCTGATTTTAATAGTCATTAAAGTAATTGTGAAATTAATGCAAAAATATAAGTAAGGAGCATGATCAGGGCACCAATTTATCTCTGATTTGCCAAAAATTTGCACATGCAATTTTATGTTGTCCTTGTCCTCATTTATTTATATTAAATATGAAGACTTATAATTTATTAATTAATTGTGTATAACCTAAGTACAATTTATTATTTATATTAAAAAGAAAGAGTGAAAATAAATAATGTATAATCTAAATTAAAATAAATAATATTTTTAAAATAAATAATATAAAAAATACGCCTATGTAACTGTGAGTATCAAACAATAAATAATACTCTGTAGTATATAAATGTGTATACAACTATATGTAGTATTATTTATCATATTTTTTATTGACATAAATGTATATAATCGGATGTAATTAATGAACTGAAAGATTATTTAGACTAATATTATATAATATTATTTATATAATTAGTAATTAACATAAATGAATATAAATGCATGAATTTAATAAAGTGGACTTTCTATATTTAGGCTTCCGTAGCTACTATTATATATTATATATAGATTTTATTCATTTATTTGCAAAAAAATATATATATATTTTTTATTTTTAGTTTCACAATTTTTCATTGTCACGAATGAAGAGAGAATCTCATCATTGGTTCCTTTCAATAAGGTTGTTCATGACCTATTCCATCGTGGGTAAACCGAAAATAATATTCAGCTCGTATCGCTTTGTCATTTAGATTCTAGAGCAATGCATCATTCACACACAAGTCCGACGGAGATTCGGATTCCTATTCACCTTCCCCATTCTCTAGTTCCGGGAGTTATACATTTAGAATGATAAGTAAACTAACATAGATATCGACTGCAGGATTTAACGTAACCAGTAATAAGTAGATGACAGCGTGTATCCACGTGCCATCCGAACTTGCCCACCCCCGACGATCGGAACCTTGTCGCTGTTGCTCGTCACCTGTTTCCTTCCCAACAACTAATGCTGCTTCCTTATACTTCCCCTCGGTGAACATGAACACCAAGTGCAGTATACCCGACGCCTCCGTATGAGAAAATAGAAAAGAAATTTGCACAGAGGAAAACATTTCTATTTTATTGAAGAAGACAAACTTTTTCAATGTACAGCAAAACAAAAGAAGGGAAACCTATTTATATCTAAAACTATCAATTGCCACGTGTATAAGTGACTACTACAAAAACGTAAGACTCTTCCGCGCCTATCCTTTACTTCAATTTCTCCTTGTCTTCATGCACATTTACCTCAGTCACTTTCTTCTCTTCATACTCCCCCTCAAGATGGGAGTGGATGTTCTTCAATCCCATCTTGCTAACAATTTTAGCAAAAGCAGGTAGTGATAGTGGCTTAGTGAAGATATCTGCTAATTGAAACTCAGCTGCAATGTGTAAAGGTTTGATCAAACCTTTAACATATTTCTCCCTTATTGTATGGCAGTCTATTCCTATGTGTTTGGTTCTTTCATGGGAAGCTGAATTAGAAGTGAGGTAAACTGCAGCCTTATTATCACAATATAAAGGCACAGCTCTTGTTCTAGGCACACCAAATTCAGACAACAAAGTATCTACCCACACTACATCGCAGGCTGCTTGTGCCAATGACCTATATTCAGCTTCAGCTGATGACCTTGAAACAGTAGATTGTTTCTTCGATCTCCATGAAATGATAGAACCACCCAAAAATAGACAAAAGCCAGAAATTGATCTCCTTGTATCTGGGCATGCAGCCCAATCTGCATCTGCAAATATACTTGGCTCCAAAGAATTATTTGAAGAATAGAAAAGTCCCATACCAGCTGTTCCTTTCACATATCTAAGCACCCTATGTGCAGCAGTCATATGATGTTCACATGGCTTAGCAAGAAATTGACTGATTCTATAACTGCAAAGCTGAGGTCTGGTCTAGTAATGCACAAATACAACAATCTTCCTATCAATCTTCTATACACTTTTACATCACCAAGAGTTGCACTTCCGTCTTGTTGTAATTGGATACTAGCATCCATTGGTGTACGGCATGGTTTAGATCCCATCATGCCAGAATCAAGTAAAAGATCTAGAGCATACTTTTTCTGGCATACTGTGATTCCTTTGCTGCTCCTAGCAATTTCTAACCAAAGTAAATACTTAGGATAACCCAAATCCTGAGTTTAAAATGTTGTCCAAGATGCTGCTTAAAAGCTTGAACCAAAGCAGCTGAATTACTGGAGATGAGAATATCATCCACGTATATAATGATTCCCAAATACAATCCTTTCTCCAATTTATAGAAATAGGAATGATCACCAAAAGATTGCTTCAGACCAAACTGCATAAGAACAGTAGAGAATTTGATATACCATTGCCTTGAAGCCTGCTTCAACCTATATAATGATTTAACAAGTTTGCTCACCATACCACCATACTCCCCCTTACTAGCCAGACCCTTAGGAATATCCATGTAAAATATCCTCAGATAAATCACCAAGAAAAGCATTATTAATATCAAGATGATAGAGAATATAACCCTTCACTGCTGCAATAGAAAGCATCATCTCGATAGAAACTAATTTAGCCACAGGAGAAAATGTGTCTAAATAATAAATACCAGCCTGTTGTGTAAACCCCTTTGCTACTAAACAAGCTTTATGTCTTTCTACACTTACATCAGAATGAAATTTAGTTCTATACACCCATTTGCAGCCTATAGCTGACTTACTAGCTAGTAAAGGAACAATTTGCCAAGTATTATTTTGAGAAAGAGCATCAAGCTCACTTTGTATAGCTTGTCGCCACTCAGGATATAAAGAAGCCTGCTCATATGTGGTTGCCTCAGGTACTGTAGTGATAGAGGAGATAAAAGAAGCATAGGAAGGAGAAAGGTGCTTATTGCTCATGTAAAGATGGAGAGGATAACTACATGTAGTTTGAATGGTCCCACAAATATAGTCATTTAGATAGGTAGGGGGTCTGATGTGTCTTCCTGAAGTGGATGAAAGAAGAGAAACTGGTGGAGAAGTAGACACAACAGAAGGTGTATCTACAAAAGAAGGAGTTGGAGAAAACAAAGGAAAAGAAGGAGGTGAAAGAGAAGAATCAGATTTGTAAGGAAAGATTGTTTCATGAAAAACCATATCCCTACTTATGAAGATTTGGTTGTTGTCTATATCCATAACTTTGTAACCCTTGTAGCCCGGAGGATATCCAAGAAAGACACATTTTCTAGCTCGAGGGGAGAACTTAGTTCTGTCCCGAACAAGAGTAGATGCGAAACAAAGACAACCAAAAGCTCTTAGATGAGAATATGAAGGACTTTTCTGGAAGAGAACCTCAAAAGGTGTAAGGGAAGAGGGTTTGAGAACAGATGATGGTGTCCTATTGATTAAATAAGAGGAAGTGAGAATACAGTCACTCCAATAGCATATGGGAATATTAGATTGAACGTAGAGGCTACGAGCTACATTTAAAGATGTGGATGTTTTCTCTCAACTCTTGCATTTGTTGTGGTGATTCTACACATGAATGTTGAATTATAGTACCAAACTTGGAAAAAAGAGAAGGGTGATGAATTTCAGTTCCATTGTCACACCTTAAAGCTTTAATGTTTTTGTGGAATTGAGTTTGAACTTGTGACAAAATAGATCCTACCTCTCCTTTTGAAGTGAGAAGATAAGTCCACACAAACCTAGAGCAATCATCTACTATAGTAAGGAAGTATTTATGCCCTTGAACTGAAATAGGAGTGAAAGGACCCCAAACATCACAATGCACAAGATCAAACACAGAATCTGAAACAGAAGTAGAAACTGGAAATGTATTTCTCTTTTGTTTAGCCAATGGGCAGATAGAACAAACTTTGTTTGAAACATTCTTTAAAGACAAATGAGGAGATAATAGTTTAAGCTTTTCTTGACTAGGATGTCCTAATCTAGTATGCCAAGCATCACTGGAGACAGCAACAGAAACAGTAGGAGAGCTTGTGTCCAAGATGTATAGATTTCCGACTCTTCTACCCATCCCAATCTTTGTTTCCTTGGAAACATCCTGAATTAGACACATATCATGGGAAAACAAAACATTACATGAGTTGGTGGAAGTAAGAGCACTGACAGAGAGGAGATTATATGAGAAAGAAGGAACAAAGAACACTAAAGTAAGTGTGAGTAAAGGAGTTAACTGGACATAACCTATACTTTCTATAGGAACCTTGGTAGATATTGGTAGAATAATGAAAGCATCATAAACTTGCGTTTTATCAACAAACAAAGCAAAATTACAACACACATGATGTGTTGCTCCTGTGTCAAGGAGCCAAACTGAATCAGATTTCAAAACAGAAGCAACAAGAGGTGCTATAGTAAACATACCACTGCATGGAGGTGTAGGATCGGGAACAAAATTAGATGAAGAAGGGATGGATCAGAAACCATGGATTGACCTTGCAATTGTGACTGCAAGAGAGCAATAAGCTGTTGACAATGGTCAATAGACAAAGAAGGTATACTAGGATTAGATGAAGTTTGTGAAGTAGAGCCATCACTGATGAACTGAGTTTGTGCCACAACATGAACAAATTTGTGAGTATTCTAACCAACTTCACCAACAGAACCACGCCCCCTTCCACGAGGAAAACCAGGAGGAAAACCGTGCAATTGAAAGCACTTATCAACCGTGTGGTTAGTTTGATTACAATGAGTACAAAATAGCCTTTCTCTACCTCTTCCTCCAAAGGACTGTACAACATTTATAGAGAATCCTGGAGATTCTATCATAGGTGGAACAGATAGAATAGATCCAACACCATTATCTAAGGATCGTTGCCTTTCTTCCTGAATTGATATAGAAAAAATCCTTGACAAGATAGGAAAAGGATCCAAGCTTAAGAAATGCGATCTAAGCTGACTGAAAGAGTCATTCAATCCCATGAGAAAATGCATAGAAAACTCCTTCTGTTGAAATGCACGCCATGTGACTGAGCTATTACATCTACACGCGCCACAGTCACACCAATTTTTCGGTTGAGAATCAACTAACTCATCCCATATTCAGATTTGTGTAATATGTGTTGACATCAGCAGAACCTTGCTTAAGACTAATCAATTATTGTTTAAGACTATAGATGCGAGCATCATTACCTTGAGAAAACCTCTCACGTAAATCCTTCCAGATTTGCTCAGCTGAATCCAGATATATCAAACTCGATTGAATTTGAGGAATAGTTGAATTCCTCAGCCACAACACCACCATACCATTACATCGCTCCCATACAGCTGAATTTGGATTCGCATCGGGAGGTTTTCACACGGAACCATCAACGAAACCAATTTTATTCTTCGCCAACAATGCTGTGTGCATAGATCTGCTCCAGCTAACATAATTTCTGCCGGTAAGAAGCTCAAAAACGAGGACTGCACCAGGATTATCACTAGGATGAATGAAAAGCGGATGTGAAGGATTGGAAAATTCATCATCGAATTGAAGAACCTCTCGATTGTTGTTTCGAACCATGATGAACTGAAGATAGAGAATCAAACAATCAAACATAAAATGAAACGAGAGCGAAGAGAAACACAGTGGATTTAAGCTCGTGATATCATATGAGAAAATTGAAAAGAAATTTGCAAAAGGCTAGATAATTAAGCGGAGCCGAACCTGCACACGGCTAAAAAAGAAATACTATGTTTAATATCCTATCTCATTTGTGTCCTCACACCCAAGGCTGGAAATAGTGTGATCCGTGCCCTCTCCAGGACATGAAGTAACGCTCGGAATGCCTATTTGGGTTTCCACGCTGGGTGGGATATCTCCTGCCTTGCCTCTAAAAAATTCCTCTTGAGCAGGAGCTGCGCCCGCATGGATAGAAGAGAGAGGATTCTCTGGATCTGTTTGAGGGATGACCTCGAGGTTCTGCTCGGACCTCAGGATTCGTGACCTGATCTGTTTGTGGGATCTGCATAGGATCTATTTCTTGCTGAGGTGTTGGGAGGGGGATGGTTAAGCAGCCAGCTTCTTTGCTCAGCTCGAGCTCAGCCCACATGCTCTTCTACTGGAAGGGAAGAAAAGGCGCTTCCTCCAATCTCGATGAATCCTTGATCCTTTGTAAGGAATCGCAGGTCTAGAAAAATAAAGATAAACTTTGTTAAAAAAAATGGAGAAATCAGAAAAAGGCAAGAACAATGAGGGGATGTTTACCTGCCACATGTTGCAAAAAATATTGATAAGAAATAGCGATAATGATGTAATAAACAAATATATTAGCCGTGATAAGAATAAACATACTGTTGTGAAGGCTTTTTTTCAAAAGCTCATACATCCCGGGGGATTCCGAGCTAGGTCGGGCTTATACTTCACCGACCACAAAAATTTGACACGTGTCCATTTTTATCGCCAGACCGGGACCAATTTTGGACCGCGCTTGAACCGATATTTTCAATCAATTTCCGGTTCAAACTCAACAGCCATTAACGCCGTGAGAAAGGCTGGCATCCATATCAGATGTGGGCCATTAGCAGTAGGTGCCCCTCAATTTAATTCATTGCTTTATTAACAATTCATTTCTTTGTTACTCTTTTTCATTAATATATATATATATATATATAATAATAATAATAATACCAAATTTTCGTTTATAATAATAATAAAAATTATGATAGTAAAATTTGTATTAAGTTTCAATAAAAATAAGAATGGTGAAATTATATTGCTGAAACTCATACTAATTTAACTACAACGTTATCTGTGAATTTGGAAATGATAAAATTAAGTCTTGCTTATGATGCTTACAACTAATAGTAGTACTTATATTATGCTGAGATATATTCAATCATGATAAGACTATTGATGTTGTAATAATAAAATTCATGATTTCTTTTTTATTATAATTATATGTGTGAACTTTTACTTGCAAAAATTATACTGAAGCTCTATTCTGTCAAAAATGAATAATGGACTATAATATTAAATTTTGGGATAATTAGCAACACAAATTCTTAAATTATTTTCATTTTATCAAAAATAATCTACACTATTAAAAATAATAAATTACATCGCAAACTATCGACTTGGCATGAAATTTTCTCCGAATGTCATTTTTCGGCAACGAAATGTTCATGTGGATGTCGCTCTAAATTTGTGATTATTTTTATAATTTAATACTAAGTTATACGACATAATTTTGTCCTATTTAATTAAAAATATAAATTAAAATTAAGGGTTAATAAACCAAAATTCTTATGACACATCGGATTCTAAAATTAATTACAAATTTAATGTGACTTTGACTTTCTATTGCCCAAAAGTGGCACTACGAATAAATTTAATGACCGATTGTTAGTTTATGAATTAATTGGCTATTTCATAAATTGATACTTATGACTTTTTTAATAATTCTCCAATCGTAATATTCAATTTATTATTTGTCTATTCAATTTATAATAATAAACTTTATACCAATCTCAAACTATAATAGCTTTATTTGAAGTTTAAAAAATTAATACTAAAGTTACTACAATAATAAATTTTATGATAAAGTTATACCAATACTAATTTTTTGTAGAAGTTCATATCGCTTTTAAATCGGCATTAGTTAAATTGTGCGATAATTTATTTATTTATTTTTATCATTATTTATAAAGTTAAATCCCTTTTCTATTTCACTAATTTACTAATTAAGGATCGAATCTTCGATTAGTGGACATCAACTAATCACTAAATATCTGAGGATATAGAGCAATTCAACTTGATTAGCGAGTAATTAAGTTAAATCCCTTTTCTGTTTCACTAATTCACTAATCAAGGATCGAATCTTCGATCCGTGGACATCAACTAATCACTAAATATCCGAGGATATAGAGCAATTCGACTTGATTGGTGAGTAAATAAGCTAAATCCCTTTTCTATTTCAACAATTCACCAATCAAGGATCGATTCTTCGATTGGTTGTCATCAACTAATCACTAAATATCCGAGGATATAGAGCAATTCAACTTGATTAGCGAGTAATTAAGTTAAATCCCTTTTCTATTTCAACAATTCACTAATCAAGGATCGACTCTTCGATTGGTTGACATCAACTAATCACTAAGTATCCAAGGATATAGAGCAATTCGATTTGATTAGCGAGTAAATAAGCTAAATCCCTAAATCCCTTTTCTATTTCAACAATTCACTAATCAATAATCGACTCTTCGATTGGTTGACATCGACTAATCACTAAATATCCGAGGATATAGAGCAATTCAACTTGATTAGCGAGTAATTAAGTTAAACCCCTTTTCCATTTCATTAATTCACTAATAAATGATTGAATCTTCGATTAGTTGACATCAACTAATCACTAAATATCCAAGGATATGGAGCAATTCGACTTGATTAGCGAGTAATTAAGTTAAATCCCTTTTATGTTTCACTAATTCACTAATCAAGGATCAAATCTTTGATTAGTGGACATCAATTAATCACTAAATATCTGAGGATATGGAGCAATTCGACTTGATTAGCGAGTAATTAAGTTAAATCCCTTTTCTGTTTCACTAATTCACTAATCACGGATCGACTCTCCGATTAGTGGACATCAACTAATCACTAATTATCCGAGGATATAGAGCAATTCGACTTGATTAGAGAGTAAATAAGCTAAATCCCTTTTCTATTTCACTAATCAAGGATCGACTCTTCGATTGGTTGACATCAACTAATCATTAAATATCTGAGGATATATAGCAATTCAACTTGATTAACGAGTAAATAAGCTAAATTCCTTTTCTATTTCAATAATTCACTAATCAAGGGTCGACTCTTCGATTGGTTGACATCAACTAATCACTAAATATCCGAGGATATAGAGCAATTCAACTTGATTAGCGAGTAATTAAGTTAAATCCCCTGTCTATTTCAACAATTCACTAATCAAGGATCGACTCTTCGATTGGTTGACATCAACTAATCACTAAGTATCTGAGGGTATAGAGCAATTCGACTTGATTAGCGAGTAAATAAGCTAAATCCATTTTATATTTCAACAATTCACTAATCAAGGATCGACTCTTCGATTGGTTGACATCAACTAATCATTAAATATCCGAGGATATATAGCAATTCAACTTGATTAGCGAGTAATTAAGTCCATTTTCTATTTCAACAATTCACTAATCAAGGGTCGACTATTCGATTAATTGACATCAACTTATCACTAAATATCCAAGGATATAGAGCAATTCGACTTGATTAGCGATTAATTAAGTTAAATCCCTTTTCTATTTTAACAATTCACTAATCAAGGATCGACTCTTCGATTAATTGAGATAAACTTATCACTAAATATCCTAGGATATAGAGCAATTCGACTTGATTAGCGAATTAAGTTAAATCCCTTTTATGTTTCACTAATTCACTAATCAAGGATCGACTCTTCGATTAGTTAACATCAACTAATCACTACCTATCCGAAAGTATACAACAATTAGACATATATTTGATGATAAATATGGACCTTAATATTAACATATAATTTTATAAGTAGAAAAAAATTCGTCATCTCATTCCCGCCATATGGAAAAAATTGCGCCTTTTTATTTTCGTTCAAAATTTGAAAATATAGTACAGTAATAGAAATTAATTTAATGATCTGCCTTTTCATTGGCCAGTGAAATAGCCACCTCCTCATTATTCGTTGTTATCCATAACTCCAACACCCTCCCCAAAATCCCTAAATCGGTGGGGCAAACATTGAAAAATCTTCTACTATTAATCTCGAATCACGGTTGAAAGCAAGCAAATATTAATGGTAGGGTAGATTCCAACAAAGGCCGGTGGGTTGATGGGAAATTCTCAGTAAAATTCGGTGGCTTTGGTGCAGGCTAGCTGAAGGAGGTGGAGTTAAGGTATAAGGGGTGGTTTGCAAAGCAGTCGGTCCCGGTGGAGGCCAATGTCGTCACCGCCACCAGCGCCATCCCAAGGCGCCGTTATTGGTGGCTTTATGGGGACCTTCACCCGCTGCTATGGTTCCTCGCTTCTTATGCTGAGTCCCAACGTTAGCCTTAATCCCGATGCTATGGCGTCGCTCGAACAGGTTTAGGCTTATGGTTTCGGCACTTTTTAATTGATGTATATAAGGTAATTGGTGTGCATAATTCATTTTCGCATACAAGCTCTTGCTGGAGGTCCGTTCATGCAAGCACCAAATTTTGCTATGGTGACAGATGCAAATACTAGTATTTCTTGTGTCAGCAATGATGATGTTCAAACCAGGCAAGGATGATGTGGAAATACTTGTATTTATTTCACACTCTAGAATTTCAGACTTTGATGCATAATAATGTTCATTTTCCTTAGACTTATTAGGTTACATTAGAATCTCGCAGTGGTGGAATCGTATAATCTTTAATAAATAATCACATGACTATATCATCTAGAATTTGAAATTATTGTTTTTATGTTTTATTTGTCATCCACAGTTCGATGTTGTTCAATGTTTTTATTAAATTGTTCCTGATCTTGCTGGTTTACTTGTATATGGTCTTTGGAATTTATTTTGTGAATATGAAAACAAGTATCTGGTATACTCGATTGATCTAATCCTTGTCTGGTCTTTCTGTATGTTCATATTTAAGTGTATGATCACTTGAAATTTCAGTTCTTTTACTGTCATTATAATCAGATTGTACCTCTTTCCTGCTTGGTTTTATAATTTGTATTTCATGTTGTTGAAACTGATCACAATAGTATATGTATCAGTATAATTTGTATTATCTGTTTACTCACTGTGTCATTAATATTCATATGCATTTTATCATGAGAGTTTCACAATTTAAATTTCTAGTAAACATAGTTGTTTTCTAACTATTTTATCCCCTTCTTTAGTTGGTTGTGTGGTGGAGCTACAGGCCGAGAGCACACTTGGACTAGTATGCTAATCATAATTGTTAGGGGTGAGCACGGGTCGGTTAACCGACCATTTTATACTTAAAAAAACTGACCATGTGGTTTTTTATCGGATCGGTTAACCGTTATAAATTAAAGAATAAAGACCAAAAAACCATGAAAGCGGTTAACCTAAAAATCGGGCTCGTTAACCGTTTATCTAACGGTTAACCATAAATAAAAGAAATATTCTATTTTCTATAGTTCATAATAGGAAAATTCGATAGAATTCATATCTTAGAATATACATGCAAAATAAATAATTTACAAAAATTAAAAAACAATGAAATTAAATTGCATAATCCTAATAGAATAAGCTTTGCAATAACTTAAACTAACAATCGAACTACCTTCAATTGCTTATTAACTTTTGGCTCCATCAATACTCAGAATCGGGAAATCTTCTCTCAAACTTTATTAGTAATATCTAATAATATATATATATATATATATATATATATATAATCATATATTTATTTAATTGGTACCGGTTCGGTTAACTGCTGGTTTTTTAGGCATAAAAACCGAAACCGAACCGTTAGTGTCGGGTTTTAAAAATTAGAAATAAAAACCGAACCATACGGTTCGGTTACCCATATTTTCGGATCGGGTTCGGTCTGGATAGTCGGTCGGTTAGGTTTTTCAGTTTCTTATGCTCAGCCCTAATAATTGTGGCCGTTACAAAGAAGATGTCGAGAAGAAGGCTGAGCGTGCAAAAAGAGAGCTATACAGAAAATTTATAGAAAACCAATTTTTTTTTGAATCTTTACTGATATTCAAAAAAAATGTTGAACAAGCTGATTCTACTTCTTGTGTTAAAGTGGGAGTGAGGAAAGTTAGTGACAAAATTTCAGACAGGTCCCATGATTTGGTGAAGGGAGGAAAGACATAA
The DNA here is from genome assembly GCA_001642375.2 of Mentha longifolia. NCBI lineage: Eukaryota > Viridiplantae > Streptophyta > Magnoliopsida > Lamiales > Lamiaceae > Mentha > Mentha longifolia. The sequence continues at coordinate 10,754,165 of CM038120.1, read as the reverse complement.
GGGAATTTTTCTGCATTGGCCTTGCTTGTACAATTTTACTTGCATGGGTGTGTTATACCTTGGGATTTGCGTGTTCCATTTACATTTGTGTACATTTCCATTTGTTGTGCAAATAGTTTTTGAGCAAGTTTTCTCATTCTTTAATATATTTGTGCTGATAAAAGGTTTCTTTATTCTCTCTCTGAATAATGTAGACAAATGAGACAACTAGATATATTTTTGGAAAGCAACAAAAAGTGTCCAAAAAATTTAACATTAACTTTCGCATTCTATTACCAATAGTGGAGAAAAGAAGCAAGCTTTCTTCAAGTTTAAACAAAAATCTAACTACGACACGAACGATGTGATATTTCACAAATACTATCAAAGTACAAAACCTATCAGTTTAACTAATTATCTAGGATTTCTCTCCCTCCTTTTTTTTATCTTCTCGTTCATATCCTCTTCTCCTCCTTAAGTTTTTTGTTCACAACCTGCACAAATAAAAGAATCCAACAGATCAACATATTAGAAGTCTAGAAAAACTAAAAACATTAGTAATAAAAAATGCTAAGACTAAAAAACTAGATAAGCTTACTAATACAGTTATAGGAATTGCCTGATATTCAGTGAAGGACCCCAAGCACTACAAAATGAATTCAATCGCATTGTAAGAGCACTACTGTTTCCAGGAAAGTAATTATTTGTTGCATTTAAATAGAGAAAGACATTGGTTTCAATACAAAATTAGAGAAAGACAACAATACCAGCAATTGCCTTCACAAGTGCATCATCAAACTTCAATAATTTTGGAATAACTGATTTAATGTAGAGCCATCTCACATCCCAAGCCCTCTAATCTTGGAAGATTGAGGCCGCTTAATCCAGCAATGGATGGTAGAGCTGCATTGTCATTTGGACCAGTTCACAAATATGAAATTGACAAACCAAAAGACTATAATTGCAATCAAATATAAGTGTCTATCTATCAGAAGTTGGAAGAGCTTGACTTCTTGAAAAAAATGAAGTAGCTTGTAGTTAATCAGTTTCCTGATCTCTATATCTACGAAATGGTATAGAATTTACCAATGACAATATCATCTAAGACAATTTCCTTGATATACATTCAATTTAGCCACACTAATACTTGTGCTAGACTAACATCTTTAATGACTCTTAGAGCTGCCGCTTCTCTGCTTACCAATTCTCTATAATTAACAATATAGAACTATAGAACAACTATACAAGCTCCTCAAATGAAGCATGGAAATCATTTCAAGATGCATATAATTTTAGTTGACTACCGTGCGCTAAACAAAAAAGGAACTTTATTTTTAGTGCTACTAACTATATCAATCTAGATCATCCAATGTTTTCACGAACAATTAGCATATAATTTGAAATATGAAGATTACCTTAGATTTTACTTTAATCATGCTTTGTTAAATCTCTTTCTTCATCTTCAATATGAGCATGGAGATTAATTTGTGCTCAGAAAAATGAACAATCCTACTACTTATATTCTATATAAATGTCAAAATTGAGGATTCCAAATTCAAGTTCACAAAAAATACATAACTATTCAAGAACTAGTCAAATAACATCATTAAACACAATAATTGGCTACTAAATCATGTACACTGCAACATAAGCATAACTAATCAAGTGCTACATTTTATTTTTCATGGAAAAATAGCGAGTATCATCATCGGACATCTCTCAGAAAAATGCTTAAGTAAAGTTGGAATCAAGAAGCTACTCATAACGATGAAAAGTTGGGAGATGGACTGAGATGGACTAATTCATGTTACATATTAAAACACGAAACCTCTGCAAATCTTGTCAAGAAAAGTACCTAAATCAAGTTACAAGACCACTAAAAAAATGAATAATATTCCAAGATTACTAAACCTGAACCAGTGGGCAAGACCTGAATCCCATTTTCCCCAATGCATGGTCGATATGCCGATTCTTTCAGAAATATCCTTAGCCAAGAATTCGGCAGCGCCCCGGTTCTGATCATCCCCTCATTAGATTTAGCCAGAGAAATAATGAAAAGTCAAGGCTTCGATGAAACTGCATAGATTTAGGATCAGTGCCTTATAGAAAATACTGAAGGAAGATGAAGAGCATTTTTGTTCTCCAGCTGCCGAGGAGCAAAGGTTCAATCTTTTTCCGTACATCAGGGACGCAAGAAGCGCCCTTCGCGTGAAGAAGGTTCGAGAATCGAATGCTTTCAAGCTTGCAGAGGCTTTATCTCTTCAACGGCCGGCGGAGAGGCCTGTACGGCTGCGTGAAACACTGTCGACGAAATCGCCATGGTGGTGAAGCGGCCGCCGATGGTGCGAGGAAGACGAAGATGGAGGGGGCTGACTATTTTAGATCTAAAATTAAATTTGGGTATATGTGCCTGCTTTTAATTTGACAGTCTCACGGCGTTAACGGCTATTGAGCTTGAACCGGAAATAGACCGAAAAGATCGGTTTAACTGCGATCGAGAATTGATATCGGTCTGCCGATATTAATGGACACGTGTCGCATTCCTGTGGTCGGTGAAGTATGCACTCAACCTAGCATAGAGGCTTCCCATACATCCCTGCTTCTGCAGGAAGGATCCCAGAATAAAATTAACCCACTCTAGCAGATTGATCCGTCCTCACTTTTGAGGGTGAGGGAGATGCAATAATAATCGATTGAGTAATCGAGTCGAACCACAAGGAATGCTATAGTGTGAGAATTTCAACTAGTAATCTAGCTATTTAACTACTATCCAAGCTACCGAATGTCATGTTTTTGTGTTTTCTATAAGCTAATAATCAAATGAAATGACAATTAATCAAGAAACAAACAAGTAACAAACGATTGAAATCAATAAGAGAAAGTATGGTTCCAAATATAATCCGACTTTCACTAGAGAAATAGGTTTTGGAATTTGCAAGGATAAACCGATTTAATCTAATTCATACGGGAGTTCTTTATAAGATATACACCAACTCTTTTCTCAAGCAATCAATGTAAGTAGATTAACCTATGACATCTATCTCCGCTAGGTCTCAAGATGCATAAATTAACTCCAAATAGCTCAATTAATATCTAGAATCTCCTATTAGCAAGATTTACTAATATGTTGTGATTTGATGCCAAGTGTTATGAACTAAAGCCTACTAAGCATTTAATCAAACACCTTATATGCACTCAATGATGGCCAATCAATCATGCAATAAATCAAGTCCCAAACCACAAGACATATGAATTAGAAGGCAAATCCAACTACAATATCCAAAAAACCTATTAATCTAGATCATGTCTTCATATATTTGAAACCAAAGGAAATTTAGCTAGACATAATTAAAGGAAATAAACCATAAAAAGTAAATAAAACCATGTTTAAAAGAAAGAGAATTTAATAAGGAAGAAGAAGATGGTCTTGAATTGCAATTCCAATGACTATAGCTCCACAAATCTTGAATTTACAAAAAAGAAAAGAGGGAAATGTAACTAGGGTTCTAGGATATTAAAGTGTGTAAAAGTTACATTAAAAAGGGAAGAATTTGAGGTTAAATACATTGAAAATCATGTTTGGGTCGAACCGGAATGAAATGGAACGAACCAGGGCGAAACGGTGCGAACCGGGAGCTTTCTCGCGCAACCGGCGGTCCATGGGAGGGGCACCGGCGGTCCAGTGGACAGCCGGTCTGAACCGCCGGTCTCTCTGTGGTGTTCGGCGGCCTGGGTGCGGTGAACCGGCGGCCCATTGGACCGCCGGTTTGGGTCGCCGGTTTGCCGCCCATCCGTCCTCTCTTGCGCAATGTTTTCGTTTTCACTCGTTCTCTCTCGTCCGAACTCTGATTCTCGATCCACTTTATGCTACAGCTTCCTAACGAACTCCTCTTCAATATGGAATGATCAAAGTTGCCAAATGAGTTCTTCATAAACCTGCAAAAAGACACAAAGAGACTCGAGAGAACGAGGAAAACATAAACGAACTTGAACTAGTGAAAATCTAACTTTATAAATTCAAATTCCACATTCTTAACCCTAGGTTTCACCCTAATTAAGCTTGATTCTTCCTCGTTTCTAGCCCCCAATCCTTAGCCACATGAATGCTCATTTCAAATTCATACAAAAATAGATCGAAAACCGAAAAGAAACGTGAAAAGTAGAATGTATGCTACAAGTTAAGAAACCCTTCTAACCTTTAAGCACATGAATCGAGACTTAAACACAAGCAAAATACACTCAACATGCACATAAAATACGTGTTAATCACTCCCCCAAACTTAAGCCATTGTTCGTCCCGAATAATGAAACGAACAATCAAAACACTTAATACGTATGGGATGTGCATTTCAAGTTCATCGATGCCTCATTTCACTTCAAAACCATTTAAACTCAAGGAAATCATCAAGTCAAGCCAAACACTCATGAAATTACCCACTCTCCTAGCATAGAACTCAATCACCTAAACACATTCGACTCTAGACCTCACAAAAAACGTGTGTATCACTCGATCACTCAATATATGGAAAAGGTAAGCACTCATCGAAATCATGCAATACATAACTTTGATCATAAGCTTGCTTATCAACTCAAGTTTCTAATACTACAATGCATGCAAAATTAGGATCAAAAAGGTCTTTGTTAAGCTTGTAATGTAGGGACATTGGTTAAGGTAGGGAATTTTAGGCTAAGTGACTTAAATTTTCATCCAAGCACCCTTGCCCCATTTCTTCACCTTTCTAAAGTATGAATTTCTTCATCTTCCACCTTATCCAACCTCTTTTTAGCTAATGAATTCCAAACTTCTACCAAATATCTAAAGAAACACCCCTTTATGCTCTTATTCTTCTCTTTTTCTAGTAAGAACTCTGTTCTTACATTTTTTTTTTTTTTTTTTTTTTTTTTTTTTAAAAGAACTTTGTTCTTATTCTTTTCTTTTCTGACATTGAGCTTATAGGAGTGTTCTTTCAACTCAAAACCAATCTCAAGACCTTTCACCATCATCCAACATTTCTCATGAATTTTCAAATTTCACCAAGGTTCCCTTAACCATCCTTCACCCCCCCCCCTATCATCCGGTTCAAGAAGAAAAGTCTCTATTCAAGGCTCAAAATGGGACGACAATGGTAATAAAAGATAGGTTAGTGTTTAGGAAAATTGGGCTATCCAATGATGGCCTAAAATCATCTCCTAATCATGCACAAATGTAACATTTATAACAAGAGTATCAAGGCAAGTTCTAGTAAAGAAAATGTAATGCAATATCAAACTCTCAAGAAAGGATATTAACTATGTAAAATGCATAGTTTAAGGCTCAAAATCCTCTCAAGCTTTTTGTCTAGAGCCTAAGTGTCATTCAAGTGAAGTAATCTAATCATGCTTGACATTGACTCGAAAAATTTCAAAATATTTCATCATTTTCATCAATTATCGGCATCTCACTTGAAAAGACTAGAGAAAATCAACACGATCATTTCACACTCAAGCATGCAAACATTCATTCAGTTAAAATTTTTCCTTTCTTAAAAATTTCGCATTCTCAACCACAAACTCATGAAAAATATTCATTTAACCTAATTCATCCCCAAATGCACAAAATAAAACACAAACTTTCAAATAAATTCAAAAACCATTAAACAAATTCATCAAATAAGACAAGATCCTTCAAAATATCCCACCACTCAAACTCATCACCAAACAAATTCATCTCCCACAATCAACAACCAAACATTTTCCTCCACAATCCAAGCAAACATATCTCAATCAAGTAGACACAATCAAACCACAAGAGTGATATCAAATCACACTTTCAAGCCAATCAAGAGAGACAACACCCAACACAAGAAGCAAAGAAGTAAAAACAAAGGAGCAAAAGACAAGCATAATTAAAAGAATTGACAAGCATAAGATATAAGTAATTTAAATTCATTATCCTACCCCCTCCCCCAAACTTATTTTAGAAAATAAATTCTAAAATTAGTTTGGAGGGAAAGATATATAATGAATTTAAATTACACTTACAACTTTTCCAAGCTATTGCGGGGGTAGCCTTGGCCAAGTGCCGCCTTGGCCAATGTGATACTCCCGAAATCTCTCAAGGAGTGCTTCTATTTTCTCGCTCCTTTGTGCTTCTCTCCAAAGAGTTGAAATTTAATTGATTTGTTGATGCGCATATACTCTCCATCAAATGTGCTTAACATCTCTAAAACAACTTTTTCTGTAAGTCCTCCGTCTTGATTCTCACCATCTATAAGGCTTCCCCAACCAATGTTATCGAAAAGCTCCTTCACATTATCATAGAGACCGAGGGATTCCAAAACTTCCTTGGAAGGGAATCTTGTGACCTCAATTTTCTTGGTAACAAGACTTGCGAAAGCGACCCTTTCCTCATTGTTGCTCAAGTGTAAATCATAAGATTCCGGGATCTTTGGATTGTAGCTTGATGTAGTGGACGATGATCGAGATGAGGAGGAGCCATCTTTCTTTCTCTTATGTGAATAGGTAACCAAGGCCTTAGGAGCCTTTTCTTTTCCTTTAGCTCCTTGATTCCTAATGAAATGAGAAAATCCAAGTAAGTTTCAACAATTTAAGCTATGAACCATCACACAACAATCACACATCATCTATCCATTACCCCTCACTTTGGCTTTTATTCATTCAAGAAAAGGATTTCAAACAAACTTAGGCAAATGCAAGTGATTTTCCATAACTTCTTCAAGTATGAGCAAGTTCCAAGAGATTCAAATTCATATGAATGAAATGCATTGCAAAAGAATTCATTGAATTTTCTCTTAATAACCACCAAAAATCAATTATCAACAAATTTTCTCCAATGCATAAAGAGACAAGATTTATAAGAGAATTCATGCCCAACATTATCTCTATCATGCTTCTAAAGAGAATAACCAAGGATTCCGATTCATACCAAATATCACATTTTTCATTCAAGAATTCTTCAAGATTTCAAGAAAAACCCTAGCAAGAATCTATACTTAATTCATGAACTTACTAATCAAATCAAGCATATCAATTCATAGAAACCAAGCAGAAACTCATACAAATAAGGATATGAATCTCATTACCTCATTATCTTGAAGAATGGAGAAGAAATTCAAACTTCCACAAAGAAAAATGAATTTTCGTTTTTTAGTAAAAAGTGGCTAAAAATGTGAAATTTTTAGTTCACAATGTGGTTTTGTGATGGGTAATGGACCTATGGAAGGATTTAGCTTGATTCCAAGTGATTTGAGAGTAATTGAAGCAAGAAAAATGAAGTTTGGGAGAGAAATGCGATGAGTTTTAGAGTGAGAAAGTGGGTTTGAGGTGTAACATCTTGTAAAAGAAATAAAAGTAGGTATAGAGGGGGAAAGAAGGCGAACCGGCGGTCCAGGTGCCATGACCGGCGACCCACTGGACCGCTGGTATGGACCGCCGAACAAGACAGAGACTCTGGCGACCCACAGCTCCAAAACCGGCGGCCCATTGGACCGCCGGTGTGGGCCGCTGGTTGTTCCCGAGCCACACTTCTTTCGGGCCGTTTTTCGGCCCTTCCAACCGGAGGGGCCAATTTTCAACTCTCAATCGAGACACTCTAAACATATTTTAATACTTTTCTAATTTTTTAATTTTTAATTTTTCTATTTTTTATGGGTTTTTTCGAAATGAAACAAAAAATGAAACAAACGACTCAAAAATCAAAAATGAAATAAAAACTAAAGAAAACGAAAAGGAAAGAATACGTGTTGAGGTGCCTCTCAACTAGCGCTTTGTTTAATGTCGTTAGCTCGACATTACCTCCAATATCAAGGGTCATTGAGGTAGAAAACCGACTCTTCACGAGTCCTCTCCGGCTTGAAGTAAGGCTTGAGACGATGACCATTGGCAAGAAATTTGGAACCATCTTCCTTCAAGAGCTCAAAGGTGCCATTTTTGTTAGCCTTGTATATCACATAAGGCCCGGTCCATCGAGACTTGAATTTTCCCGGAAAAAGATGAAGTCTAGAATTAAAGAGCAACACCTCATCTCCCGGACCAAGTTCCTTCCTTCGAATGCCCATATCATGGAATTTCTTTGCTCTTTCCTTATAAATTCTAGAATTCTCATAAGCCTCATTTCTCCATTCCTCCAACTCAACAAGATGATCAATGCGACTATATCCGGCTCCTTTGAAATCGAAGTTGATGGCTCGAGTATCCTAATATGCTTGATGCTCGATTTCCAAAGGTAAATGACAAGACTTCCCAAATACAAGTTGAAAAGGTGACATACCAATGGGAGTCTTGTACGCCGTCCTATAAGCCCACAATGCATCATCGAGTTTGTTGGCCCAATCCTTCCTAGTGGTCACCGTTTTCTCCAAGATTTGCTTTATTTCCCGGTTTGCGAGCTCGGCTTGACCATTGGCTTGAGGATGATAGGGTTAAGTGATCTTGTGCTCCACTCCATACTTGGCAAGCACATTTCCTAGCCATTTGTTGTTAAAATGGGACCCCCCATCGCTAAGCAATGCTCTCGGAGTGCCAAACCGAGTCAAGATGTTCTTCTTAAGAAACTTGATCACCACTTTTGCATCATTTGTCGAGGTTGGAATGGCCTCGACCCATCTCGACACATACTCGATGGCAAGGAGAATATAGGAAAATCCACACGAAGTTGGAAAAGGGCCCATAAAGTCAATCCCCCACACATCAAACAACTCTACCTCAATCATAACATTTTGGGGCATCTCATCTCTCTTAGAGATGTTTCCTATCCTTTGGCATCGATCACACATTTTGACAAAGGCTTGACAATCCCGAAATATCGAAGGCTAATAAAAGCCACTTTGATAAATCTTCATGGCCATTCTATTTTCTCCGAAATGTCCACCACTTGGTCCATTGTGGCACTCCTTGATGATCTTTTGCCAATCAATCTCCATAACGCATCTCCGAATCACACCATCGGCACATCTTCTCCACAAATGAGGATCACTCAAATAATAGAAATTCACTTCATAGAGAAACTTCTTCTTAGCGTAATCTGTAGTGAGATTTAGAGGCAACTCATGAAGAACCAAGTAATTTGCATAATCTGCAAACCAACATTTATGAATCTTCAAATCAAAGATAGTTAAACAAAAGAGCTTTTCATCGGGAAAACACTCACCAATTTCCAACTTGCCATCATCACCTTCAATTGGATCTTCAAGACGAGATAGATGATCCGCTATGACATTCTCACAACCTTTTCGATCACGAATCTCAACATCAAACTCTTGTAGAAAAAGAATCCAACGAATAAGGCGAGGTTTAACATCCTTCTTGGCCATGAGTTGACGAATAGCCGTGTGATCCGAATACATAACGGTTTTGTTTCCAACAAGATAAGCTCGAAACTTATCAAATGCAAAGACAATAGCTAAGAATTCCCATTCCGTGGTTGTGTAGTTTCTTTGGGCCGGATCCAAGGTCTTACTAGCATAATGAATAACTCGAAATACCTTGTCCCGGATTTGGCCTAACACAACTCCCAACGCCCAATCACTAGCATCACACATTAATATGAAAGGGTCACTCCAACACGGGGTAATTAAGACGGGAGTTGATATCAAAGCCTTCTTTAGAGTCTCAAATACTTTCAAACACTTGTCATCAAACGCAAACTTAGCATCCTTCTCCAAAAGAGAACATAGAGGTTTTGTGATCTTCGAGAAATCCCTTATGAATCTTCGATAAAACCCGGTACGACCAAGAAAACTCTGAATGGATTTCACATTGGTTGGTGGAGGTAGCTTCTCAATGGCAATGATCTTAGCTCTATCCACTTCCAATCCATCATAGGAGATCTTATGATCAAACACAATTCCATCCTTGACCATGAAGTGACACTTTTCCCAATTGAGTACTAAAGACTTCTCTTCACATCTTTGCAACACAATAGAGAGGTTGTCTAGGCATGCATCAAAACTCGAGCCAAACACCGAAAAGTCATCTATAAACACTTCCATTATGTTTTCAATAAGACCATCAAAAATCGACATCATGCACCTTTGAAATGTAGCCGGGGCGTTGCACAAACCAAAAGGCATCCTCCGAAATGCAAACACTCCATAAGGACAATAAACGCCATGTTGTGTTGGTCTTCGGGGGCTATCATGATTTGGTACCCCGAATACCTATCAAGGAAGTAATAATACTCGTACCCAGCCAATCTATCCAACATTTGGTCGATAAAAGGAAGAGGAAAATGATCATTCCTTGTGGCCGCATTCAACGCCCTATAGTCGATGCAAACACGCCATCCGGTGGCCAATCTTGTAGCAATCATCTCATTCTTCTCATTGGTGATCATGGTCATTCCACCCTTCTTTGGGACAACTTGTGTTGAACTAACCCATTCACTGTCGGAGATTGCATATATCATCCCCGCATCTAACAACTTCAAGACCTCTTTCCGAACAACTTCTTGCAACACGGGGTTCAATCTCCTTTGAGGTTGAACCTTAGGACGAAAACCATCTTCCATCAATATTCTATGCATACACACCGATGGACAAAATCCCTTAATATCATCAATGGTCCAACCAATCACATTCTTATACGTTCTAAGCACCCTCAACAATTTATCAACTTCGGATGTAGAAAGATGTTTTGATATGATAACCGGAAAGGAGTCTTTATCACCAAGGAAAACATACATTAAGTGATCCGGAAGAGGTTTCAACTCATGGCTTGAATGAGGAGTATTTGGAGATAATTTCTCTTGAGTTGAACTTCCAACTTCCCCCGGTTTGTTGATATCAAGGTACTTCACTTCATCTTTTGGAGAGCCTTGGTTGGCATCCACCTGTGCAAGTGATTCAAGGAGATCATCACAAGCATCCTCCAAGTCAGAATAGGTATAGATAGAATTGGAGATGACATGTTCCACCGGATCCTTAGCCATAGATGTAGGCAAGGTAATGGTCATCTTGCATTCTTCAACTTGAGAATCATCGACCTTCTTCATAGCATCGAATATGGAAAGGGTGAGGGATTCATCATTGACTCTAAAAGTGAGATTTCCCTTTTGTACATCAATAAGAGCCCGTCCCGTTGCAAGAAATGGTCGGCCAAGGATGAGAGGCATGTTCTTGTCCTCCGGCATATCTAGAACCACAAAGTCGACCGGGAATATGAAATCTTCAACTTTCACAAGGACATCCTCTACTACTCCATTTGCATAAGTGATAGATCTATCCGCCATTTGGAGAGCTATGGCTATAGGTTTGATGTTACCTATTTCCAATCTTTTAAAAATGGATATAGGCATTAGATTTATACTAGCTCCCAAATCACAAAAAACATTTCCAAATTTTGAACCACCAATCAAACAAGCTATGTGAAACTTCCGGGATCCTTTTGCTTTGAAGGCATGTCATTCTTTTGCAAGATTGGAATATATTCCTCTGACAAGTATGTAGTCTCAAATTGACCAAACTTCCTTTTGTTGGCAACGGCCTCTTTCAAAAACTTAGCATAACTAGGCATATCCCTCAATGCATCAAGTAAAGGGATGTTGAGATGTACCTTATTGAAAATCTCTAAAAATCTCTTCATCTTCTCATCCACCTTTGCCTTGGCCAAATGATGAGGGAAAGGGGCTCTAGTGATCACATCTTCGGTAGGAATAGGTGCCTCTTCCAAATCATCCTCTTGAAATCTTTCTTGAAGAGTGCCTTTCTTTGAACCTTCATCCTTTGCACATGAAGCTTGAACCTCTTTTGATGATTTCTCTTCATATTTTGAGGTTTCTTCTTCATAAGGAATTTCTTCAACAAGAACTTCTTCCTTCCCACTTCCGGATGCAACATGGTTCTCATACCCTTTTCCACTTCTCAACATGATAGCATTGCATCCTTTAGGGTTCACTTCCGTATTACTTGGAAATTTGCCCGGAGTATGTTGAGTGGTAGCTTGATTAGCCATTTGACTAATTTGACCTTCCATTATCTTTACTTGCTTTGTTAAAGAAGTAAGGGAATTCTCCAATGCACTCACCTTTTGCCCGGTTTAATTTATGAACGAACTTTATTGATTTGCCATTTGTTGCACAATTTGCTCAAGGGAAGGAGATGTCTTCTTAGGTTCCTCTATCATCCCTTGAGAAACGGAGAATCCGGGAGGAGGTATTTGAGCATTGTTCGGATTCCTATAAGAAAGGTTGGGATGAGTTCGATTGTTAGGATTGTAGGCTTGATAGCCTCCTTGATGACCATAAGAATTTCCTCCTTATGGCTTCCCTTGAAATCCTCCTTGATAGTTTCCTTGAAAACCACCTTGAGTTTCTTGGAAATTTTGCTTGTTGAAGTTTCCATAGAGCCTTTGGTTCACAAAATTCACATCTTCACTCCCGTTGCACTCTTCACTTTCTTGAGATTGAACCACTTGAACATCTCTCTTTGATCTCCTCTCTTCTTCAAATTCCTTCTTGAGAAGGGTATATTGAGAAGCTAACTCATCAATCCTTGCATTTTCAAGTATAGAATTCACCTTCTTTGTAGAGCCTCTCTCCATGGGCCATTGATAACTATTGGATGCCATCTCTTCTATGATCCTTAAAGCTTCCTTGACATTTCGATTCACAAGGCAACCACCGGATGTTGCATCCACTATACTCCGTGTGTGTGGAGAGAGTCCACTATAGAAGTTCACTATTTGTTGAGCTTCACTAAACCCATATTGAGGGCACTTGCGTAGCAAGTTCCTATTCGAATAGTGTCTCATCAACTTGTTGTGAGAAGTGAGAGATTTCTGAAATGAGTTTTTGAGCCTTTGAAGGAGGGAAGTACTTGACAAGGAAAGCTTTGAACAAGATCTCCCATGTAGTGATCTCGCTCTTGTCAAAGTTTTTAAACCACTCATTTGCACAATCCCTTAGAGAAAAGTTGAAGAGCTTCATCCTTATAGCATCCTCCGGCACTCCATTATGTTTCACCGTGTCACAAATCTCCAAAAATGTACTCAAGTGAGCATTAGGATCCTCGGTTGGCCTTCCACCGAATTGCTCCGATTGCACCATTTGGATAAGGCCGGTCCTTATCTCAAAGTTATTTGCGTTGACTCGAGGTCCCCATGCCCCTCCTTGAAATTGGTCCGTTGGAGACTCAAACATTTGATTTGATGGAGGTTGTTGAGCCTCTTGTGCCCTTCTCTCTTGCTCAACTCTCCAAGCTCGCATATCTTCCAATTCCTTCCTAAGAGCCTCGACATCTTGATTGTTAGCCATATTTTGTTCTTCAATAAAATTCCTTCTTCTATGCCTTCTTTCAAAGTTTAAGATTAAAGGTTGAACAAGTAATCCCATAGATCTTATGTGCATAAACCTACAAAACAAAAATTAAAAGAAACAATGCTTGAATTAGTAACTCAATAACCAAATCAACTATTGAAACTCAAACTAAACATTCCCCGGCAACGGCGCCAAAAATTGATCCGCCCTCACTTTTGAGGGTGAGGGAGATGCAATAATAATCGATTGAGTAATTGAGTCGAACCACAAGGAATGCTATAGTGTGAGAATTTCAACTAGTAATCTAGCTATTTAACTACTATTCAAGCTACCGAATGTCATGTTTTTGTGTTTACTATAAGCTAATAATCAAATGAAATGACAATTAATCAAGAAACAAACAAGTAACAAACGATTGAAATCAATAAGAGAAAGTATGGTTCCAAATATAATCCTACTTTCACAAGAGAAATAGGTTTTGGAATTTGCAAGGATAAACCGATTTAATCTAATTCATACGAGAGTTCTTTATAAGATATACACCAACTCTTTTCTCAAGCAATCAATGTAAGTAGATTAACCTATGACATCTATCTCCGCTAGGTCTCAAGATGCATAAATCAACTCCAAATAGCTCAATTAATATCTAGAATCTCCTATTAGTAAGATTTACTAATATGTTGTGATTTAATGCCAAGTGTTATGAACTAAAGCCTACTAAGCATTTAATCAAACACCTTATATGCACTCAATGATGGCCAATCAATCATGCAATAAAATCAAGTCCCAAACCACAAGACATATGAATTAGAAGACAAATCCAACTACAATATCCAAAAAACCTATTAATCTAGATCTTGTCTTCATATATTTGAAACCAAAGGAAATTTAGCTAGACATAATTAAAGGAAATAAACCATAAAAAGTAAATAAAACCATGCTTAAAAGAAAGAGAATTTAATAAGAAAGACGAAGATGGTCTTGAATTGCAATTCTAATGACTATAGCTCCACAAATCTTGAATTTACAAAAAAAGAAAAGAGGGAAATGTAACTAAGGTTCTAGGATATTAAAGTGTGTAAAAGTTACATCAAAAAGGGAAGAATTTGAGGTTAAATACATTGAAAATCATGTTTGGGTCGAACCGGAATGAAATGGAACGAACCGGGGCGAAACGGTGCGAACCGGGAGCTTTCTCGCGCAACCGGCGGTCCATGGGAGGGGCACCGGCGGTCCAGTGGACAGCCGGTCTGAACCGCCGGTCCCTCTGTGGTGTTCGGCGGCCTGGGTGCGGTGAACCGGCGGCCCATTGGACCGCCGGTTTGGGTCGCCGGTTTGCCGCCCATCCGTCCTCTCTTGCGCAATGTTTTCGTTTTTGCTCGTTCTCTCTCGTCCGAACTCTGATTCTCGATCCACTTTTTGCTACGGCTTCCTTACGAACTCCTCTTCAACATGGAATGATCAAAGTTGCCAAATGAGTTCTTCATAAACCTGCAAAAAGACACAAAGAGACTCGAGAGAACGAGAAAAACATAAACGAACTTGAACTAGTGAAAACCTAACTTTATAAATTCAAATTCCACATTCTTAACCCTAGGTTTCACCCTAATTAAGCTCGATTCTTCCTCGTTTCTAGCCCCCAATCCTTAGCCACATGAATGCTCATTTCAAATTCTTACAAAAATAGATCGAAAACCGAAAAGAAACGTGAAAAGTAGAATGTATGCTACAAGTTAAGAAACCCTTCTAACCTTTAAGCACATGAATCGAGACTTAAACACAAGCAAAATACACTCAACATGCACATAAAATACATGTTAATCACTCTCCCAAACTTAAGCCATTGTTCGTCCCGAACAATGAAACGAACAATCAAAACACTTAACACGTATGAGATGTGCATTTCAAGTTCATCGATGCCTCATTTCACTTCAAAACCATTTAAACTCAAGGAAATCATCAAGTCAAGCCAAACACTCATGAAATTACCCACTCTCCTAGCATAGAACTCAATCACCTAAACACATTCGACTCTAGACCTCAAAAAAAATGTGTGTATCACTCGATCACTCAATATATGGAAAAGGTAAGCACTCATCGAAATCATGCAATACATAACTTTGACCATAAGCTTGCCTATAAACTCAAGTTTCGAATACTACAATGCATGCACAAATTAGGATCAAAAAGGTCTTTGTTAAGCTTGTAATGTAGGGACATTGGTTAAGGTAGAGAATTTTAGGCTAAGTGACTTAAATTTTCATCCAAGCACACTTGCCCCATTTCTTCACCTTTCTAAAGTATGAATTTCTTCATCTTCCACCTTATCCAACCCCTTTTTAGCTAATGAATTCCAAACTTCTACCAAATATCTAAAGAAACACCCCTTTATGCTCTTATTCTTCTCTTTTTCTAATAAGTACTTTGTTCTTACGTTTTTTTTTTTTTTAAAAGAACTTTGTTCTTATTCTTTTCTTTTCTGACATTGAGCTTATAGGAGTGTTCTTTCAACTCAAAACCAATCTCAAGACCTTTCACCATCATCCAACATTTCTCATGAATTTTCAAATTTCACCAAGGTTCCCTTAACCATCCTTCACGCCCTATCATCCGGTTCAAGAAGAAAAGGCTCTATTCAAGGCTCAAAATGGGACGACAATGGTAATGAAAGATAGGTTAGTGTTTAGGAAAATTGGGCTATCCAATGATGGCCTAAAATCATCTCCTAATCATGCACACATGTAACATTTATAACAAGAGTATCAAGACAAGTTCTAGTAAATAAAATGTAATGCAAGATCAAGCTCTCAAGAAAGGATATTAACTATGTAAAATGCATAGTTTAAGGCTCAAAATCCTCTCAAGCTTTTTGTCTAGAGCCTAAGTGCCATTCAAGTGAAGTAATCTAATCATGCTTGACATTGACTCGAAAAATTTCAAAATATTTCATCATTTTCATCAATCATCGGCATCTCACTTGAAAAGACTAGAGCAAATCAACACGATCATTTCACACTCAAGCATGCAAACATTCATTCAGATAAAATTTTTCCTTTCTTAAAAATTTCGCATTCTCAACCACAAACTCATGAAAAATATTCATTTAACCTAATTCATCCCCAAATGCACAAAATAAAACACAAACTTTCCAACAAATTCAAAAACCATCAAACAAATTCATCGAATAACACAAGATCCTTCAAAATATCCCACTACTCAAACTCATCACCAAACAAATTCATCTCCCACAATCAACAACCAAACATTTTCCTCCACAATCTAAGCAAACATATCTCAATCAAGTAGACACAATCAAACCACAAGAGTGATATCAAATCACACTTTCAAGCCAATCAAGAGAGACAACACCCAACAAGAAACAAAGAAGTAAAAACAAATGAGCAAAAGACAAGCATAATTAAAAGAATTGACAAGCATAAGATATAAGTAATTTAAATTCATTATCCTACCCCCCTCCCCCAAACTTATTTTAGAAAATAAATTCTAAAATTAGTTTGGAGGGAAAGATATATAATGAATTTAAATTACACTTACAACTTTTCCAAGCTATTGCGGGGGTAGCCTTGGCCAAGTGCCGCCTTGACCAATGTGATACTCCCGAAATCTCTCAAGGAGTGCTTCTATTTTCTCGCTCCTTTGTGCTTCTCTCCAAAGAGTTGAAATTTAATTGATTTGTTGATGCGCATATACTCTCCATCAAATGTGCTTAACATCTCTAAAACAACTTTTTCCGTAAGTCCTCCGTCTTGATTCTCACCATCTATAAGGCTTCCCCAACCAATGTTATCGAAAAGCTCCTTCACATTATCATAGAGACCGAGGGATTCCAAAACTTCCTTGGAAGGGAATCTTGTGACCTCAATTTTCTTGGTAACAAGACTTGCGAAAGCGACCCTTTCCTCATTGTTGCTCAAGTGTAAATCATAAGATTCCGGGATCTTTGGATTGTAGCTTGATGTAGTGGACGATGATCGAGATGAGGAGGAGCCATCTTTCTTTCTCTTATGTGAATAGGTAACCAAGGCCTTAGGAGCCTTTTCTTTTCCTTTAGCTCCTTGATTCCGAAAGAAATGAGAAAATCCAAGTAAGTTTCAACAATTTAAGCTATGAACCATCACACAACAATCACACATCATCTATCCATTACCCCCCACTTTGGCTTTTATTCATTCAAGAAAAGGATTTCAAACAAACTTAGGCAAATGCAAGTGATTTTCATAACTTCTTCAAGTATGAGCAAGTTCCAAGAGATTCAAATTCATATGAATGAAATGCATTGCAAAAGAATTCATTGAATTTTCTCTTAATAACCACCAAAAATCAATTATCAACAAATTTTCTCCGATGCATAAAGAGACAAGATTTATAAGAGAATTCATGCCCAACATTATCTCTATCATGCTTCCTAAAGAGAATAACCAAGGATTCTGATTCATACCAAATATCACATTTTTCATTCAAGAATTCTTCAAGATTTCAAGAAAAACCCTAGCAAGAATCTATACTTAATTCATGAACTTACTAATCAAATCAAGCATATCAATTCATAGAAAGCAAGCAGAAACTCATACAAATAAGGATATGAATCTCATTACCTCATTATCTTGAAGAATGGAGAAGAAATTCAAACTTCCACAAAGAAAAATGAATTTTCGTTTTTTAGTAAAAAGTGGCTAAAAATGTGAAATTTTTAGTTCAAAATGTGGTTTTGTGATGGGTAATGGACCTATGGAAGGATTTAGCTTGATTCCAAGTGATTTGAGAGTAATTGAAGCAAGAAAAATGAAGTTTGGGAGAGAAATGCGATGAGTTTTAGAGTGAGAAAGTAGGTTTGAGGTGTAACATCTTGTAAAAGAAATAAAAGTAGGTATAGAGGGGGAAAGAAGGCGGACCGGCGGTCCAGGTGCCATGACCGGCGACCCACTGGACCGCTGGTATGGACCGCCGAACAAGACAGAGACTCTGGCGACCCACAGCTCCAAAACCGGCGGCCCATTGGACCGCCGGTGTGGGCCGCTGGTTGCTCCCGAGCCACACTTCTTTCGGGCCGTTTTTCGGCCCATCCAACCGGAGGGGCCGATTCTCGACCCTCAATCGAGAACCTCTAAACATATTTTAATACTTTTCTAATTTTTTAATTTTTAATTTTTCTATTTTTTATGGTTTTTTTGAAATGAAACGAAAAATAAAACAAACGACTCAAAAATCAAAAATGAAATAAAAACTAAAGAAAACGAAAAGGAAAGGATACGTGTTGAGGTGCCTCTCAACTAGCGCTTTGTTTAATGTCGTTAGCTCGACATTACCTCCAAGATCAAGGGTCGTTGAGGTAGAAAACCGACTCTTCACGAGTCCTCTCCGGCTTGAAGTAAGGCTTGAGACAATGACCATTGGCAAGAAATTTGGAACCATCTTCCTTCAAGAGCTCAAAGGTGCCATTTTTGTTAGCCTTGTATATCACATAAGGCCCGGTTCATCGAGACTTGAGTTTTCCCGGAAAAAGATGAAGTCTAGAATTAAAGAGCAACACCTCATCTCCCGGACCAAGTTTCTTCCTTCGAATGCCCATATCATGGAATTTCTTTGCTCTTTCCTTATAAATTCTAGAATTCTCATAAGCCTCGTTTCTCCATTCCTCCAACTCAACAAGATTATCAAGGCGACTATATCCGGCTCCTTTGAAATCAAAGTTGATGGCTCGAGTATCCCAATATGCTTGATGCTCGATTTCCAAAGGTAAATGACAAGACTTCCCAAATACAAGTTGAAAAGGTGACATACCAATGGGAGTCTTGTACGCCGTCCTATGAGCCCACAATGCATCATCGAGTTTGTTGGCCCAATCCTTCCTAGTGGTCACCGTTTTCTCCAAGATTTGCTTTATTTCCCGGTTTGCGAGCTCGGCTTGACCATTGGCTTGAGGATGATAGGGTGAAGTGATCTTGTGCTTCACTCCATACTTGGAAAGTACATTTCCTAGCCATTTGTTGTTAAAATGGGACCCCCCATCTCTAAGCAATGCTCTCGGAGTGCCAAACCGAGTCAAGATGTTCTTCTTGAGAAACTTGATCACCACTTTTGCATCATTTGTTGAGGTTGGAATGGCCTCGACCCATCTCGACACATACTCGATGGCAAGGAGAATATAGGAAAATCCACACGAAGTTGGAAAAGGGCCCATAAAGTCAATCCCCCACGCATCAAACAACTCTACCTTAATCATAACATTTTGGGGCATCTCATCTCTCTTAGAGATGTTTCCTATCCTTTGGTATCGATCACACATTTTGACAAAGGCTTGACAATCCTGAAATATTGAAGGCCAATAAAAACCACTTTGATAAATCTTCATGGCCGTTCTATTTGCTCCAAAATGTCCACCACTTGGTCCATTGTGGCACTCCTTGATGATCTTTTGCCAGTCAATCTCCATAACGCATCTCCGAATCACACCATCGGCACATCTTCTCCACAAATGAGGATCACTCCAATAATATAAATTCACTTCACGGAGAAACTTCTTATTAGCGTAATCCGTAGTGAGATTTGGAGGCAACTCATGAAGAACCAAGTAATTTGCATAATCCGCAAACCAACATTTATGAATCTTCAAAGCAAAGATAGTTAGTGCCTAATATTAGATTAGGGCTTCTCCTTTCGTAGGAGGATGGGGAGCTTCGGATCCGCTGATTGGGACTTTTTTGACCATTTCCCTTAATAATCATGAGGATTTTTTGTTTAAGTGTGAAGATAGCCTTTCTGTGCCAGGATCTTTTGCCAGGGATTACCGTTAGCTTATCTTGCTTTTTCATCAAAAAATCTCTGAAGTTTCATAACATGTATGTGTAGGTGATGTATTTCTACTCACCGAGGATATTAATTGCAGGTTCTCTCTTTTTTTTTTCGAGATTCCCCTGAGATATGGAGAACGTTCTATTATAGCTCTTTGATAGTCTAGCAGGAAAGCGGCGGATATTCAGTGAATAAAATAAAAGAATTATCTTTACTTTGATTGAATTCCTTTTTCTGGAATCAGAATTTGCCTAAATCCTCTGTTCTTGCTCTTTATCACAAATCCTACATGAGGCGAAAGGGAAATTGAAACATTCTTCATTCATACTTCAAGTAAATTCCAGAGCATAATCAAATAGATAAATTAGCGCATAAATCAACACCATGTCAGCTATTCAAAAATTTACATATCTTTTTTATTTTTCCGCATAAAGACCGAATCAAAATTCAAAGCATTTTTTAAGAAGAAATCTACGTCTTAGTCAAATGATTCCCACAGACGGCGCTAGTTGATAGATTGGGTTATTCATCCATCAACAAATTAGGAGAATTGTTACTGGAATACATATGAGGAAGCATTTAACCAGAATGAAAATTGATACTTCTTTAATGTCTTCATGATGCTACCTTGAAAAAGCCTTTATGATCTCCAACTCAACACCGTAATCCTGCAAAACAGAACTGGAGGAGTGGGGAGGGTTCCTCCGAGAAGACACTCCAACGCTCAAGTCAGTACCCGTTTGAGAGAGAAAAAATGAAGATCCGCTTCAGCAAAGCTTGCAGCGGAGGAGAAGTATCTAGTAAGAGCGTACCTTTTCTTGGCGAAGAAGATTGAGTATTTATAGTAGAGTAGAAGGTGAGGGTAAAAGAATAATTACCCCTTATTTATGAGGTTAAACTGGTCTTTTTAGGGGGGACAAGTCAGTTAGAAAGAATATTTTAGTTATGATTAATGGTCCCCAGAGTGGACCCCACAGTCACGTTTTTTTTCTTTCGCACTTCATATGAGGATCTGGGTTAAAGAAATGAGGGCGACGGAGGATTATCTGCACCTGATATGTTCAGATCACTAATAGACCGGCTTGCGTGTTCATATCTTTGAGGGATCTGGCGAAATTATCGCATCTGTTCGGGCATCACTTCTGCGTCCCAAGTGTCTAACGGGACATTACAGATCACTCCCTATCAACTACTCCCCCCAAGTCCCTGGAACGATTCCTAGAGATTCCAGGTCTAATATAGCTTCCTTGGTAAGCTAGAGTGGCGGAGCCGTCTTGTCACCTGTCTATTGGTCATCATTGCCCGAGGCGTAATGATGTCTTTACCTTGGGGAGATGAAACGTCCCGCATTTTTAACCCTTGATTTTATTCGGCTCCATCTGGGCCGTCTATTCTTCCCGCTATATTTCCTCCCTAAAAATAGGGAAGATTCTCCTCATTATCCGGTCATCTTCTCCGACGAGAAAGGAGATTAAGTTTTGCAACCGGAGATGCTCCTCTTTGATAATCTGCAGAATGATGTCATCCTTTTGAGCAATCCTTCTATTAAGAGGTATTGTGATGATAGAAATGCTATATTTTAACAGAGGTTGTATTCCATTTTTCGGGCCTGTGATGATCTTTTCTTGTCAATCTTCATTCTTCTTGAATGAACAAGTGAAATTTCTGAGGCTTCTATTTCTTTCTTTCTTTTCTTTTATTTTTTTGAAATATCAGAGTGACATCTGATATATTTTATGTATCTATATTTCCAGAGGCATTATTGGAGTGACATCCAATTTTTGTTTCTGTTGAAAACTTCTTAAATATCATGTTTTTATTCTTGCATATCCGAATGACATCTGATATTTCCTGCTTTCGTAGAAGTATAGCAAGAGTGATATCTCGTGCTTACTTCTATCAATAAATCCTTAAACCAATTTTCGAATTTTTTGAAGCATTATATATGTAAGCCTCGTTCGTGTACGTGGACACGCATATACATATGCATTTACTTTCTTAGCTTACGCATGTTGAGGTTATTGTATATATATTACTTATTTTTTGGATGTTTGCCTCGACAGAATTGTCTTGTAGATCCCTGGTGGTGGGACAAAAATTATCTTACTGATTTTGAGAGAGGGATCTGCAATCCACAAGCCTCGTGCCATCAGGTCTGTGTTCCGCAGATCTCTTTTTTGAAGGATTTGCAATTTCCAAGTTCTGTATCATCAGCTCTCATGATATACAGGTCACCAAATTTTTCTTTGGTGCCTTGGCCTCCTAACCCATCTGTCTTCCAGACGAGCTGGGGGACCTCTTCGGACCGGCAGAAGAAAATTTTCCTCTGCCAGTTCGGGATTTTAGACTTCATCTTTACTCTAAAGCCGAGGCTAGTGGATAGGTAAAACCACCCTGCACTTGGTTTGAATTGGAAATACCTAAGGATCGTCCCTAGGGTAAGAGGAGAATCAAGGCGAGCGGTCTCGACACCAAGACCCACTAATTGCCTAAAGGAGTTCGGCATAATTTGCCCTAGGGCAATGCCGAACCTCTATTGTAAATCTGCAAAAACCGGAGGCAAGGGAAGACGAAGACCGCAATTTAAGCAGTCCTTGTAGACGGTGAAAAACCCCACCGGAGGCGCATAATTGGGAAATAAGGAGAGCAGAATTGGGAAATAAATACTTTTCTGCTATTTTCCGAACCCTGGATGCATCTAAAATTGATGCAAAATCACGAACCCTACCGGAATCCTTATCTATGGCAGAAATAGCAACCCTACGTATACTAGGAACTAGAGAATCAACAGTAAAACACTCTACATCTACAAAAGCTGACTGACTAAATGTTGCCGTCGGGTTCTCTCCTCAGGGCCTTCGTCGCTATGAGAATGACTGACACGAGAAGAAGAAGCCATGGAGGAAATAACTTACTCATGCTTAGGAGACTGAGACTGGAACTGTCTTTGCAACAATAGTAAGATTTCCGACGGTGGTAAGCGGCGGCGATAGAAGTAGCAGAAAAGTTGAAAAAAAAATTCAAAAATTCCTGTTCCCCCTTTTTGCCTTCCCTTCACGTCAAACCGTGCCCTGCCTTATCGGGAACCCAACCGGCGCATTATTTAAAAGTGATTCACTCCGTGTTCGGCTTCGGCCAAATGATATTCATGTCACTTCGTCGAATTTATTTTTCAACGGGGCAAGGTATTTCTTTTTTACCTCGTATTTTGACGAGATGAGCCGAACTCGACTTCGTCGAATTTATTTTTTGACAGGGCAACGCATCTTTTTACCTCGTCTCTTGACGGGACAAGCCGAACTTGACTTTGTCAAATTTATGTACTTTATACTACACTACTTCTACCTCAGCTATTTCCCCTAAGTCACACCCTCGCTTCTACACCTTTTTTGGGGGGGGGATGTGATAGGATATGGCCCAGGTCCTAGGCCCAAGCATCATGCCCAATATAATTGGGCCCCAACAGTTAAGCTTGGCTTGTGCAGCTCGGACCAATTAAGAATAAGAGACTTCTTCACCAAGGCAATCAAGACTCCTACATCGACTACAACTCAAGCTCTAAGGGAGATATAGAAGCTCGGATATCCACTATGAAGATGGAGATAAGCCCAAAGAGTCCTTATAGGAATAGACTTTGTATTAGAATCAAGCTCCAATATGAACATCTATAAATAGGGGTTTAGAATAGAATGAGGAGAGACAATCTTGTAACCAATACTCATACTAGCAATAATATCCATACTATTTTCGCCCCAGTGGACGTAGATCTATTCCAATAGATCGAACCACGTAATTCCTTTGTGTTCCTTTTACTTTCATGTTCATTTATTCCTTATTGGCATCCATTAATTACCTACGAAAACAAGATCGATCACCCTTAATTTTCTCGGCATGTGGAGCGGCTACTCACCGCCACTTGCAACGGCCATGTTTTCCCCCATCATGTCTTCGAATCGGGCGGCGGCCAGGTTCCTCGTTCGGGGGTCTCTAGTCACCATATCGACAAACCATCACTGCAGGAAGGAGGTTCTCATCTTCGGTTCACCTCTGATGCTGTTGAGGAACCGACCTTCGTGGTGAAACTGGCTGGCCGGCGGATTTTGGCGGATTTACCAACTCGTTCGCAGGGCGGTCCTCTGAGCATCGATGACCTAAGTGATAGGATATGGCCCAGCTCCTAGGCCCAAGCATCAGGCCCAACATAATTGGGCCCCAACAGTTAAGCTCGGCCCAACTAAGATAGAGACTTCTTCACCAAGGTAATCAAGACTCCTACATCAACTATAACTCGAGCTCCAAGAGAGATATAGAAGCTCGGATGTTAACCCATGAGAAGAAGAAAAGCTCAAAGAGTCCTTATGGGAATAGACTTTATTTTATAGTCGAGTTCCATATAATTAGCTATAAATAGGAGTTTAGAATAGAATGAGAGGGGAGAACAATCTTGTAACAATACCCATACTAGCAATAATATTTACACTCTTTTTGCTCCGTGGACGTAGATCTATTCCGGTAGATCGAACCACATAATTTCTTATGTCCCGTTTACTTTCGCATTCATTAATTCCTTATTGGTGCTCATTAATTACCCTACAAAAATAAGATCGATCACTGGCGCCGTCTGTGGGAACACAAAATTTGTGATTTCCGATCAAAAGTTTTTTGGGTAATCTGCCGTCATGACAAGGCCAACACGATCAACTATTGTTGCAGCTGCCAATAAGGAAAATGAGACTAAACAAACTGGACAAGGTCAGGCAGCAAATCCACCAGCTCGGGAAACAAAAATCCCAGAAGCCGAGGTAAGCAAGACATAAAGATCCAAATCCTGCAACACACTAACGACACGGGAAGGAACACGTGAGAGGCCAAACTCCGGAAATCCGATCAACCTGGAAGGAGAGGGTCACAACACCAGCCAGGAGGAGGACGATGTCCATCTCCAAAAGGACGAATTCGATAAGGCTGTAAGGGGATATCTTGCGCATAATAAGCAAGAGCAAGATTTTCTCCAATTTGCTAAGCAGCAAAAAGTCCAAAGTCGAGGTGGAGAGCACGAAGCCACCTCCGAATTGCGGTATTAGCAAAAGTCCCCTGGCGTCAGAATCGTAGGCGCACGAGACACCGGGATTCAGCCTAGGAGATTTGTCGATGATCGCCAACGGGACCACCATAACCATCGCATCTCACCTCACCGCGACGTCATATCACCTCGGCATGATACCGTCTCCTCTCGGCGCGATGAGGACAATTACCAAGGAGGGAGGTTCGGCGTGTATGGGAAGATCTCTACCCCTTTCAACAACCGAATACTTTACACTCATCTCTCAGATAAGTACAGAGTCTCGTCTATCAAGCCATACAATGGATCGTGTGACCCGAGGAATTTCTTGTCCCAATCAATACCAATACAACATGGTCAACCAGGGACTCAGCGATGATATCCACACGTGCAAGGTCTTCCTAGAATTGTTAGTAGACAATACATGCATGTGGTTCGACAGTCTACCACCTCACAGTATCGGGTCATATGATGAGCTGATGGATGCATTCGAGCAAAGATTTTTCTAGAAAGCCGAGGCAAAAACCACCTCGGCACATCTCCTCACTATCAAGCAAAGGCGAGGTGAACCTATCAGCGACTTTATGACTAGATTCAATGAAGAAAGTCTAAAAGTCGAGCGCCTAACTGATGAGGTCCTAATCTCTGCCTTCCAAAATGTTATCCAGTCGGGAGCTCTGTACAAGGAAATTGTGATGGACGAGCCTCGCACTACAAAGTAATTATGGATCATAGCAGATCGGTTCGCAAGAGCCGACGAAGCTGATAGGTGCAAGTGCGAAGCCGACAAGGCCGAACTATTAGATCGGAAGAAGGAGGATCGGAACGACCGAGGCCAAAATAGGCGAAGTGCCTTCGATAGGCTCCAGCGTGCACCCCTGGAATCCAGGCTCGGACCTCGGCAAAACTAGGAATGAAGCCAATTGACTCCATTGATGAAGCCGAGGATAGAGATCTATGAACTGCATACCGATATGTTCGAGAAGCTTCGACCCATGTCAAGTGGAGGGGCAAAGCGCCGATCCAAGGAGAAGTATTGTCACTTCCATGAGGATTATGGCACGACATGGAGGAATGCAAAAATCATGTTGTGGATATAAAGTAATTGGTGCGCGACGGCACCCTCAAGAGGTACCAAAGTCACAGCCAATATGAAGCCGGACCCCAGGGCAAAGGAAAGCGCAAGCAGAATAGGGGGGAAACAACTGTGAACCCCACGTTGATAAAAAAGTGAAGCGCCATGATGATGATGAGGACGAGGATCAACCTCAATTCAACAGAATCATCACAGCCATCACGGGGCTCCCTCAAGGTGTAACGAAGTCCTCTCTCAAGGCCGAGGCCCGAAGTCCCCAAACGGATGAGCCTTCCCATAAAAGGTTTAAAAAGGACGAGGCCATCACCTTTTCTGAGAAGGACCCGGTGCCAGAAAGAGTACCTCACCAGGATGCAATCATGATCGAAGCAGTTGTTGCCAATAAGCTAGTTCAGCGGGTATTTATCGACAATGGAGCTTCAGTGAGGGTCCTCTTTAAAGATTGCTTTAAAAAACTAAGGATCGAAGAGGCACGCCTCACGCCGGCACCAATCCCTTTAAAGAGCTTCGTATAGCAAGAGACACACACGAGGGGGGTCATCCAACTCCCTGTTACAGTGGGGAAACATCCAATCTCCTCCACCAAAGTGGTACCCTTCTTTGTCGTAAAACCCTATTCACCATACAATATTATCCTGGACAGAGATTGGTTAGTTGTAGTGAAGGCTATATGCTCGGCGTACCATTTAACAATTAAGATCCCTTCAAAGGGAGGAGTCATTATGGTTCGGGGGGATCAGAAACGAGCCAAGAAATGCATGCAGATTGCTCTACGAGGTGTTGGAACACCTCAGCATCCACAAGCATAGCAATTACAGAAACCAGAGTTGGAACTGGAAAAGACATCATCTACATCTGACGAGCCAGTAGAAGACATCGCACTGTATCGAGATGACCCGTCTATGGTCATCAAAGTGGGCTTTGCTGGTAGAGCCGAAATCAGAAAGCAGATCGTCCAACTCCTAAGGGAATACAGAGACGTCTTCGCTTGGTCACCACTCGACATGACCGGGGTCTCACCAAGTATCATCAAACACCGGCTGAATATTAACCCGGGAGTGAAACCAGTTCGGCAAAAGCAGTAGGTATTCACAGCAGAATGAAGCCAAGTCATATATGACGAAGTGCATCAGCTTCTGAAGGCACAGATACTCTTCGAGGTCAAATATCCGATGTAGATTGCTAACCCGGTGATGGTTAAGAAGCAAGGAAGAGGGTGGCGGATGTATATCGACTACACTGATCTCAACAAACAATGCCCTAAAGATTGCTACCCCCTCCCCAATATCGACAAGAAAGTCAAAGCTCTGGTCGGCCACAAGGTTTTTAGTTTCTTGGATCTATACAAAGGGTACCACCAAGTCCTAATGAGTGACGAAGACGCGCCGAAGACAACCTTCATCACTGATTTTGGCGTCTTTGCATACCAGAAAATGCCTTTCGGACACAGGAACGCTGGAGCTACCTATCAAAGGATGGTCGACAAGATATTTGAGCCTCACATCGGCAAAATTGTAGAGGTGTACGTAGACGACATTGTTGTCAAAAGCAAGGAATTAGCCAGTTGTGTCAACGACCTCAAGATCGTCCTCGGCCTCCTGCGCAAGATAAACCTTAAGCTAAACCCCCAGAAGTGTAAGTTCATGGTCCGATCTGGCAAATTTCTAGGGTGCTGGGTTTCTAAAGAAGGATTACAAGCCAACCCATCCAAAGTCCGAGCAGTCCAAGAAATGAAGGTGCCAAAAACTATTCATGATGTGCACAAGTTGACGGGCTGTCTAGCCGCACTGAGTCATTTCTTGTCAAGGGCCGCAGAGAAGCAACTTACTTTCTTCAAGATCCTAAAAAGGCGCTGGAATTCGAGTGGAAAGATGAGCATAGGTCAGCATTTGAAGACCTCAAGAAATACCTTGCCAATCTTCCAACCCTATCTGTTCCAAAGGAAAGAAAAGCTCTTTCTTTGTACCTCGCAACCTCGGACAAAGCTATAAGTGCAGTATTAGTGCAGGAGGAAGGACATCGTCAGCTACCTATTTATTTCATTAGCCGAGCGCTGAAAGGGCCAGAGACGAGGTAACAAATACTCGAAAAAGTTGCGTTGGCATTAGTGAATGCTGTAAGGAGGTTATGACCCTACTTTCATGCACATCCCATACAAGTCTTGACCGACCTGCCACTTCAACAAGTGCTGACAAAACCGGAAGCGTCGGGAAGAATCGCCAATTGGGCAGTTGAGCTCGGCGAGCACACAATCTCCTTTTGCCCTTGCCAAGCCATCAAAGGTCAAGCCCTAGCAGATTTCTTGGTGGAAGCTAAGTTCACAGAAGTGCCGAAGCCGACTGAACCCTCCCCAAGCAAAACTGATGCCAAAGCTCCGAAAGAACCGCCTAATGATTGCTGGAAAGTCTATGTGGACGGGGCTTCAGGGTATTCGGGAAGCGGAGCAGGCGTTATACTCCTCAGCCCAGATGGACAGGAGACGACTTATGCACTTCGGTTCGACTTCCCAACAACAAACAACAAAGTGGAGTATGAAACTTTAATCACCGGACTTCGTCTAGCTCAGGCTCTCCAGATACGAGCTGTACAAGTTTACAGTGACTCCCAGGTCATAATGAGCCACATGCTAGGCAGGTACGAGGCTAAAGGTGACAGAATGAAAAAGTACCTCCACAAAGCCAAGACCTTGCAGCAGTACTTCTCGTATTTCAAGTTGATTCGCATCCCTAGGGGGAAAACAACCTAGCAGACACCCTAAGAAAATTAGCATCGTCATCTACGAGCTCTCCCGTGGAAGAAGTCAAACTCCAAAGTATAGACGAAGCCGAGGTCAACCTACTAATTGACGACGAGCCGAACTGGATGACCCCTCTTTGAAATTATTTGGAGAAGGGGGAACTACCCAACGATAAGCTCGAAGCTAGGAAAATCTTGAGTAAGTCTCCAAAATACGTTCTTGAACAAGGAATGCTTTACAGAAGATCATACCCACGCAGCTCGGCCCAACTAAGATAGAGACTTCTTCACCAAGGCAACCAAGACTCCTACATTAATATAACTCGAGCTCCAAGAGAGATATAGAAGCTCGGATGTTAACCCATAGGAAGAAGAAAAGCTTAAAGAGTCCTTATGGGAATAGACTTTGTATTATAGTCGAGTTCCATATAATTAGCTATAAATAAAGGTTTAGAATAAAATGAGAGGGGAGAACAATCTTGTAATAATACCCATACTAGCAATAATATATACACTCTTTCTGCTCCGTGGACGTAGATCTATTCCGATAGATCGAACCACGTAATTTCTTGTGTCCCGTTTACTTTTACGTTCGTTAATTCCTTATTGGTGCTCATTAATTACCCTACGAAAATAAGATCGATCAGTAAGTATCCTCTCTCTGGCGCACAACTTTCGCTTCTACCATGGAGTAAGAAGCTCGAATTTGATTTCGGGAACAAACGGCTCATGTATACGCTCATCTTCTATCGACTTTCCTGCGAGATTCGGATCTTGAATCTTTTGGGGGAAGTCTAGGGTTTCTGTAATTTGAATCTCAAATAAATTAGAAATTTGACCCTTCTGCTTTTAATATTGCTATTTGTGCCCCAAATGTAATTTATATTGCCAAATCACTTGTTCTTGAATAAACATTGGCAAAAATCATTACGAAACTTTTTTTATGCTTTTTTTCTTGAAAAAATAGCAAATGCACCCTTATCCCTAATGCATACTACTACACTAACGCCCCTCTAACGCCGTCCGTGTAATAAGGAGTTTACTAGTTGTACTATTATTAGTATGCTAATTATTTCTGAACAGGGAAAGAGGTCAAAAATCGTGAACCAGGCTGATAAGGAAAGGGGGTCTTGAACTAAAGGAAGTATTTTATTTATTTACTTGGGTGTGGGGCACACTTCAACAATTATGAATGAATTTTTTAAATTTTTTTGATTATAAGGGCCGTGTACGCTTTTTTAAAAGAACCTTATAACGAAATAGTATCCTCTATACCAACTATTGTGTTTTAACTGTGTATCCAATATTAAAATTTATTAATTTTATAATGTTTTTTTATGAATTTTTTTTATTATAATAAACATTTATAACTAAAAAATGGAATTTTTAAAATAATATACCCTAATTTTGGATTTATCAACCATATTTTAGCTAATAAAAACTTGAAATTAAATGCTAAAAAATAATTATAAACCCTAATTTGGGTGAGTGAACCCTAGAAAATAATTATAAAATTAAACTAAATCATTATAAATTAACATTATTGAATAAAAATATATAAAACTAGTAGAAATTAAAATTTGATACATGATTAGTACACCGAAATTGGTATAGAGAATCTCAATTGCATTAGAACTTAAAATTTAGGGAAATTTGTTGGAAAGATTGGGGGCAGGGGAAGGGGGAATTAAGGCTTTTGCACAAAATTTCTCATATCCCCTAATTCGCCCTAGATTGAATATGCAAAGAACTCCAAGCCCACCAAACCTCATCTCCTCTCTCTCTCATTATCTTTGTTGCAAGTGAAAATGCCTAAACCTAAAGGGTTTTGGGTAAGTCAGTTTTTCAAGATAAGATTTTTACTAAACTATAGCGAGTTCTTAATGTAAAAATCAAACCTCTCTAAGATATTAGATAATCTTGTTTTAATGGGTGAGTAGTGAGTTCTTATAAAACTATAGTTCAGCTTAACTTTTATGGAGGAGGGTTTCTTCTGAGAATGAATTGTGAGATATGTCAATTTTTTGGTCTGCATATATCACTCTCCTTTCTCCCGCTTCAAATACAAGCGGGTCCCACATCCAAACTAATAAAAATAAATATAAAACGATAGAGATGAGTGCAGCGTTAGGGGGGAAGGAGGCGGTTAGAGGAGGGGTTTTCTCACCCAAAATTATCTTGAGATGATATACATTGCGAACGATATGTCAGGGTGAGCTGCATGTGAGGTGTACGTACTTGAGCACAGTTAAATTAAGAGTAGCCTTAATATGAACTGAGCTTTGAAGTGGTGGGTTATTTGGACCTAATTTGGATTAATTCAAATTGTTGAGCTCTATCAAGAAAGAATATTGTAAGTATAAGAACTTTGTGCTACTAAAATGGTAGAATTAAACGAGATTGTAATAATATAGAGTAAATTGGAAACAACCATAATGAAAATATGAGGCCCTATACTGTATTGAAAATATATATGGATGAGATCTGATATAAAATTCAATTTGTATAAGAAATTAGAAGCATTATGGTCCCTTAATGGATGAAATATATACGGTTAAGATTATTAGTGTGAAATTTCGGACAAATAAAATACATATTATAAATGATGACTCATTTTAATTATAAGGGCAAATTAGTAACATAGAAAAAAAAAAACTCCATCCCTACGTAATATGCAAAGTGGCGATAATCATGGGATGGGATTAGTGATGATCATATCCAATTTTATTACATATAAACCCAACTTCACAAACAACCCAATATAATAATAAAAATAATATAATTTTCCATAATATTTACATTATTTAATAGTTTAAAGATTATTTTATACAATGCAATATATTTTCCAAATTAATTTATGATGGATTATATTTCAAAAACATATCTAATAATGAAGTTTTTTTTTTTTGTTATTTTGATGATGCATAATGCACTAATGTGCAATTCATTTTAATATTTTTCAGAATGCATAATGAACTTATATATAATGCATTTTGAAGTATTTTCATAATGCATTAAAAATAAAATGAAAATAAAGTGATGCATTATATTTTCCAAATTAATTTATGATGCATTATGTTTCAAAAACATATCTAATAATGCAGTTTTTTTTGTTATTTCGATAATGCATAGTGCACTAATGTACAGTGCATCTTAATATTTTTATAATGCATAATGAACTTATATATAATGCATTTTAGAGTATTTTCATAATGCATTAAAAAAAAAAAAGTGAAAAATATATAATGCATTTTAGAGTATTTTCATAATGCATTAAAAATAAACTTAAAATAAAATGAACTTATATAAAATGCGTTTTTGAGTATTTTCATAATGCATTTTAGAGTATTTCCATAATGCATTAAAAGAAATTATGCATTGTAAAATGAAAATAAAATGCATTATTTAATTAAATATGTGAAAACATACAAAATATGGGTTAAAAAAAAATAAAATACAAAAGATTAAAAGAAACATGATATAAGAACGAATGTAGTTAAAGTTAAATAATTAAATAGTCAAACTTTTAAATATTACTAAAAAAAGGAATTATATATATCGTCCAATAATACTAACAAAACTTCCAAAAAAAAGCTATCGAATATATTTACTAACCCCATATATTTTCATGATTTTAGGAGTCGAACAGTTGTATATATAGAATTGACTACATTATCCCTCACTTCATTATAACCTATATTAAAGTAAAAAATCTGTAATTAATGTTAACCATTGATCACAGAAAAAAAGAATGGCTTAGATCTCTTTCTATTTTTTACTGTTGGGAACCCTCTCCAGTTGTTTTGATGATGTTTTACGAAACCACACTTAGATCTAGGTTACTCTTTATTAGAGTATAGGTGATAGGAGCCATCTGTATTTATTAGGACATATGTAGTCTAGAATAAGTTGAACAATCCAGCTTGTAAAGGAGGAGATCGTTTTATCAAGCTCTTCTATAGGGATCGATCTAGCATCCAGCTCCTGCCTCACCTGCTACAGAAGGCATGCTGCCCTACTGTATATCTTATCCAGCTGGTTCCTGCATGCCTCAAGAATCAGCTGGTCTCTCAGTCCACTAGTGCCACGTCGGTTGCCAACCTGGACCAATACTAACTGATGAAGGTGACTCAGCACCAACGGCTCTCTGCCATCGGTAAGAGCCTCAATGGCTAGAATCCAAATTCTAGGCCTATAAATTCCTTCATCTTCAAAGAAGTTTCTTACGGGAATTTCATTTAAAGAGCCGAAACTCTGCAGAAATCTCAAGCATTCAAGCAAAATCAACACTCGAAATACCTAGAGAATTCACAAGTGTTGAGACCTCTCGAGATTTCACCATTGCTACTCAATCTGAGTTCTTGAGCATTCACTGCTGTTCAAGAGCTCTACAGAAGCTACTCCTTCAAGTCAAGAAGCTGATTCACGAAGAAAGAAGTAATTCTGTTGCTTCACCATTTTCAGTGAAGATCAAGCTTTGGAAATCAGGAAGCTCGCTGGTCTAATAGTTTGTAAGTTGTAAGGGTCATGATCCAAGAATCGTGCTTAGATCTCGACAAGTGAGTCGAGCTCTAGTACTGGTCCTCAACCAGTAAAAATAAGAGAGAAGTAGGATCCAAAGTGATGAGACGGGACCTAGCATTGAAGAGATCAATCGGGACTTGCAGTTCGGAGGAGCAGTGACGAGATCAAGAGCTAAGAAGTTGCAAGGTTATTTGCAATGCTACATTCCGAAGAGATTGGAGGATGATGGAGTCGAATTTCATCAATACAAGTTGGTGAATTTAACAAGTGTTGAAGATGAAGATTTGGGCGTCCATCATTGAAGAAAAGGAAGACAAGTCCAAGAAAACAGATTTTCTTATATTTTATTTGGGCTTAAACTTTGTATTTGAGTATTATGTTTTTTTTTTGAAAAATAGTCAAGCCCAACACTTGATATTTTCAGCCCTTAGGGTAGTATTTAAGTTAATTTTCGAGATTATGTTAGGGAGACTTGATTGAATGAAAAACACCTTTCACGTTATTCTCTTGTCTCACAAAAACTGAAGGTTGTTGGTAGAGTTTGATTGTTGGCACTTCAAACTTGAATTCAATTTGTTCGTGATATCTCGTAGTATCCGGGTTAGTCGAGCCACGAAGATTGCTTGATAATCGCGTTTCGGATCCTTGTAGATTTGAGGTTCGATTCTGGTAATTTTCATCCTTTTGAATTTCAAATTTTGTTAATCCTTTGTTTGATTTTCATTCTCAGCCATTCCTCATCTTTTATATATCCCAAATAGCCATTACCCATCGTTCGTATAACCATCCGATCCCAGAAACCCTTAGATTAATTCTAGATTCCTTTTTTAACCCTAAAACTGTCCCGAAAAATAGTCACCGTCCTAAATCGAAAACTACTCGTGCATTTTCTCTGAATTTCGGATATGTTCTTCCTAACCCTAAGTTGTAACTCGTGTTAAAATTTGAGCTTAATCGGAATTGCATTGCTTAGGTTTTCGTCGATGCCTATTCAGTGTATTCGTGGGTAGAATTTAGGGATTATCATTCATATTTCATAGTTGTCGTTTGGATTGAATCCCTTTGTAGTTGACGTGTGTTCGATTCGCAACTTCCGGATATTGTAGATCGCATCAAAAAGGTTAAAGGAATTCTCAATGGAACTTGATGTGGACGTAGGAGGGTTTCTTCGAACCACGATAAAATCGACTGTCTCGCTCTCTCTTTCTTTCTTTATCTTTTCAGTTGATTTAATCATATTGCTACTAACCTTCTTGCATCATACATTCATCCTACCGACTTTACAAATAATTTTCATTTAAAAGAGTACTTCAACAAAACCACCAACTTCCGCATCCAGCTCGCTCCCCTTCCTGATCAGCAACAAGTCTGCTGAAATCGAAGGAGATCGATTTGAAACTCTAAGCTCGCTCCTTTTCATTGAGCCTACTGTTAGTTCAAAGCTATATTTCGCAAAAACTATTGGAGATTGGTGTAACCCCCCCCCCCCCCCCCCCTACACCAATTAGCTCTTTCTAGGACCAATACTTACCTAATAGCTCTTTTTTTACATGATCTCCCACATATATATATATATAAGAACAACCTCTAGTGTAAGAAATAAGAACAATCATAAGATGTAGATCATTACTAAATAAACGGTTAGATATAGTTTCATTTAT
This sequence comes from Mentha longifolia, assembly GCA_001642375.2. Lineage (NCBI taxonomy): Eukaryota > Viridiplantae > Streptophyta > Magnoliopsida > Lamiales > Lamiaceae > Mentha > Mentha longifolia. The sequence goes on along the minus strand of CM038120.1, from coordinate 10,719,042 downwards.
CTATAATTTAATTTCATTTTTTGACTTTTGATATAAAATAGGGGTAAACATGTAAAGGGGAATCAATTACCATATCAAGTCATACCCACTAATGGCGATAATCACGTTTCCTTCACAAATCTTTCATAATACAAGATTTTCAAGATTTTCTTTCCTAAATTTTCATGCAAAAGTAATCGCCACCAATTCCTAGTAATCTTATCGAGAATTAATAGTTTTAGTTCCATGAATCGAAATGCATAGTTGTTTTTATTCGATGCATAGCATTAATACATTTGATGCATCTTTAATCTGAGCCACTTTTTTTTTTTTTCCTTTTCTTTTTTATAAGTCGAAATGCATTGTAGTATTATTGTTCATGCATTATAGTACTACTGTCGATGCATTATATTACATCAATTAGTGCATTATTGACATTGCAGTTTTTGTAGTAGTCGCAATGCATTATAGTATTTTTTATCGATGCATCAAATGGTCAATAAGAATGATCTTGCACCATAGATCCTTTCTTAAGAAATGGTCAAATTTCCATTAAAAATAATATATTAAAAATGATATTTTGAGTGGACTGTAACGACCCGTATTTTTCCTATCTACTTAAGAAGTATTTAGAAGAAATTATTTGCTCTTAGTGATTTAATATCACTTAGGTATAATAGAATTATCTAGAAGGAATTCTATTATAAATCGAGTAGCCACTTGATTCCCAATAATTCTTAGTAACTATTGAATAATCGAATAGACACTTGATTTCGATATTTGGCTAAGTATTAAATTTTTGCTTTGTTATAAGTTAGCAAATTAAATCAATTCGAGTATTTCGATTATTTTATCCACTAGATATATTAGTATGTTAACATGCCAAATCCATTTACAATTTCGATTGGGCCGAGCCCATTAGCTAAATAAATTATTGGGACAAAAGCCCACTTAACACTCAATTCCATTCAATACTGGGCCGTGCCCAAATCGCATAGAGGGAACGGCTATTCAGCCCAATTCATTACAATATAGATTAAATTACAAAAAGTTACAAGTCAACTTTTGTGAGCTAATGTCAGTAATCAAATCTACTAAAATATTACATGCTTTATGTAGGGGTGGTTCGGTATACCATACCGGGATTTTTTGGTCATACCGATACCATACCGAAAGTTTCGGTATGCATAATTTTGATATTGATACCATACCAAACTTTTCGATATACCGGAGTTCGGTATACCGAAATTTCAGTATAGTTCAAACGGCATACCGTTATCGTACCTTATTTTCGGTATACCGTAAACGTACGGTATACCGAAAATATAAATATCAAATATTTAAATTCCACAAAACATAAAAAACACTTAATACTAATAATAATTATCTCCAACAAGCAATTAATATATAATTCATTAATTATTTAATATATATACATATATAGTTATATAAATATATCAATTTATATATAATTGTTTAGAATTTTCGGCATATACCAAATCTTCGGCATATACCGCGATTTCGGTATGTACCAAATATCGGTATTTATTGAAAATTTCGGTATACCAAACTTTCGGTTCGGTACGGTATACCGCAGTATTTGAAATTCATATACCGTTACCATACGAAAACCTTTCGGTACGGTATCATACCATACCGAAAATACGGTATACCATAAATTCGGTAAAATATGGTATTTTTCGGTATGGTTCGGTCGGTATACCGATATTTCGGTATTTTAGTCCACCTCTAGCTTTATGCCATAAATCTTCTCCTCCTGCATCATATCTTTTGCTTGTGCATAAAAAGAGCTACAAGTGTATAGCTGCACCTTTAGCCAAAGACCTACAAAACAATAGAGTTGACATTAGCCTTTACTGAAAAGAGAGTTTAGAGAGTTATTGTCCAGAGAATCAAACCAACCTCAAGCATATATACCCCTCCAACGATGTACACACTATCACTTTCCACACAACACTAAAATCTACAACATTTAGATAGAGAAAAGAAGAACGAGAGAGTGAGAGTAGGAGAGAAGCTGCAACAGTAGAAGAAGGGAGGAATAGGAGCAGACCTCCATCCTTTTGCCACTACAACAGCCCCTAACACTCTCCCATTTCACTGAGGTAACAACCAACACCCAACTCTAAATGTTAGTAAGCATACTACTACTTTCTTCTTCATTCAAAAACAAAATGAACCAACAGCATGTATGCAGCCATAAACTTAGCATGCTTCCATTTTCTTTGACATACTCATTGTGATAAAATGATTAAAACACAGAGATTAAGCATGCTCTTGTCAAACCTTAGCACCCTAATGAAGCAGGTAAAGTCCTAACTAATTCCAACCTAGCTCAGAATCATTCCATGTTCTTGTAACAAACCAACCACAATACTCATAGCAAGTAATCGAGTAAGCAGGTTCCTTTAGCTTTTCTACAACAAGTGAAATGGCTTATTGAGTAAAAGCTTTTGGTACAAAAAAGGGTTATAACCTTGTTTCAGAAACGAGTAATTAAATCAAACAAGATTAATAAGCTAATAATAACAAGACTAAATGAATAAAGAGATAGAGCGAGGAGAATTCGACCTCGTCGAGGCCGAAGCCTCGACGGAAACAGATTAGCAACATGAGCGGCGACGAGCTGAAATAGAAAGCCCCGATCGCAGCGGCGTCTCGGCGCAGCATCGCCGAACCTGCAAAACAAAAGAGGCGAGTCAGAAATTTATTAACTAAAATCATCAAACAAATCTGAATCTAACTAGAAATCGAAACGGGACTATGTCCCTAACCCCGGGGGTTAGGGATGTTAATTTTCGGGCAACTGGGAGAACAAATTCGAAATCGATTCCAGCACCGAAGTCGACGAAGAAGAGGAGAACTCGAACTCAGTCCTGATTTCATCTTCCAATTAGGGCGAAAATCCCCAAAATTAGAACTAGGGTTCCTTGCAGGGAATTTCAAAAAGAAGGTGAAGAGAGAGAGAACCGGAGGCGCGATAATGGCAGCCGGGACATGGGCAACGGAGAGAGGGCGAGGCGGTCGAAACCAAGCCTTTAACCCCAAATCTCAATTTGGGGGAAAAGGGGGGGCAGCAGCCCGACGGCGACGGCCCGTCGACGGTGGTGCGACTGCGGCGGCCGGAACATGGCAATGGAGGAGAAGGATGATGCGACGTAGAAGAAGGAGAAGGGAAGAAGAAATCGCAGAGGAGAAGAAGAGAGTTCGAGAGAGAGAGATCGCAGAAGAAGGTCGCGTGAATGAGAGAGAAGGAGGGTTTGGGGTATTTTGTTCAGCAGGTTAGGATCGGGTCGGGTCGGCTCGGTTCGGGCTTGGGCTGGGTTCTGCTGAGGGGCTGGGCCAGCAAACGGCCGAGTTCTGGGCTATAGGTTGGGCCGAGAATAAGTGGGCCGGTAGAGAGTGGACCAAACCCATTATTTGAGCTGGGCCGGATATTATTAATTTCCTTGGGGTGATTTAATTATTTTCCTTGGACCGAATTAATTCAGATAATTAATTTATAACCCAAACCAAGATAAAATATGTGATTCAAGTTATCACTAATTAAATTATACAGTTCTCAAAATTTATAATTCACGAGAGAATTATTTTACGAGATAAAAGATCTAACTTATAGAAATAAGTTGTTAACCAAGAAATAAATTTATTAACTAAGAGTTAATAATCAAGATTTAATTGATTAAGCTAATCAATTATACAATTAGAATTAATTATTGGGAAGCGTCTCAATTAAACCTTAATTCTAATTAAATAAATCAATTAATTGATTTATTAAGACTTAGTCGAATTAGCTATTCGTATAACCGAATTAATAATTCAAGATTAGATAACAGTGACGATGTCACTTAAAATTTGGAATAATCTACGAGAAGCTATAGAGCTAGGATTATTCGATAAGCTTTTATCGTTCGAATTAAGAATTTTACTGTATTCTTTTATCAAGGTCGAGCGGAGAAGGAACAATCACCGAAGCGAAGCTAGAATTCATTAGCACTTAAGCAAAGTGAAGGAGGTGGACTTTCTTTTAAAACAAAGCATGTTTTATTAGTTGATATAGCTCTTTTAAAGATTGTCATGCCATAAAATATTTTGTTTTTGTATGATGCCTATCTGTTATTGGTTATGCCAATTTTATAAGAATCGAATTCGGGTCCTTGTATGGCGAACTACTATACTTGGACTAGTGTACATAAGTGGTCGACTCGCTTAGTGTGGCGATCGATCAGGTGACGAGTGAGGTGGCCACCTCCTCGGGCACCACAGATCAGATATGGTAGATTACAACAGAAATTTGACTGCAGTCACTTTTGAGAACTAAGAGGTTTTAGTAAACATAGACTTTAAGAAAAACCCTATGTTTCACTCAATATATGGATGACAATAAAATCAGTTTTGGGCAAAGTGTTCACTGAGTACAATTTGTACTTAGCCCTGTACATTGTTTTTAATGTGCAGGTTGAGCAGGTTGAAGCGGAGTGACCGGCGAAGCTTTTGTCAATTTAGTGAAGATTTAGTTGTTGATAACTCTTGGTAATACATGTCTTCATACATGTATTTATAGCCATACTTTCGTTGCGTACACTCTGATGTTCTTAAAGTTCCTTTCAATTTAGATGTATTCTGAGTCATAATCATGACAAGCATTGTCCCACTTTATCAGTTATAAGTATCAAATTTTCTAGAAATGAGATTGCCCTGAGAGTCGATTCAAGAAATGTTCTTCATTTATCTATTATTTCATATTCATAGTTTACAGTCACGAATTTATCAAGCTTAGCTATTTATTTAGCAAAGTGCGGTCGTGTCATGGACACTCATAATGAAAATTCAAATGCATTAAAAATATCTAATATTTATTTACATGATCAGATTATATTAGTCGATGCATTATACTTTGTTTTGTGATGCATTTAAAAGAAAAATACATCTATAATGCAACGTTGCAAGCTATATCAAAACTTTACTCAATATGCATGCATTATAATGCACCAGATACTAACATCGTATGCATTTAAATAATATATCAAATGCAAAAATAATTAACCCTAAACTTTTAAATGCCAAAACATAAAATAAAAAAAATAAAAAAATAGTAATGCACTATTATTGCATTTTAATGCATCATTATTTACTATATGATGCATCAGCCTATATAAGACAATGCATCGATAAAATTGATGCACTATACATAGATTGAAAGCAAAAATTAGATTATGTAATAAAAGGAGTATTGCTACAATGCCTATCATGGGCATACTTAATGTGACAACGAATGAAGTGACAATATTATAAATAAAGAAGCTATTTTAAATATATACCTTAAATAACTAAACCTTACGAAAAAAAATAAAAATTAAACCCTACTAAAAAAATCTCAAGCCTAAATGATAAAAATTTACGATGTGGCATTGACACATCAGCGGCGGGCACAACCGTGGGTAAGGAAGCGTTTCTGATAATAAAAAATATAAATCAATGCATCTTTAAATTTGAACAAAAAACCACTGGAGATCAATTCATTTCGTACATCAAAGTACATATATAAAATTCAAGAACAAAATTAAAATCATTTAGAATATTTTGATTTTGTAATTCTCGAAATTTATAGTAACAAATTTAATGTAATAAGATGCATCAGTGGGCATTTAATAATGCATTATACTACATTTTGAATTGCACCGTATCCAAGTATCTATATATATATATATATTTTTATATTATTGAAGTAAAACCTTGAAACAAAAGGGAACAATGTTTCGATGTGCACTAGTATTAAATAGATTACAGTATTTGGAAACGCATTCAAATTCCTTGATTAGTGGAGGTAGGCGGTTACAAATGATTAGTATTTTACGTATGTATCCTTTAGTGTTGTCTAGCCACTGTTTGAAGTCAGAAATACGCATTAAATACTAACCATAGATCAAACAATAATAGAGGTGTAGATTTTTTCTTATTTCTTATTTAAGAGTCTATTCTTATTTGATCTTCCCTCTATATATTGATTGCTCACTTTTGAAGGTGAGTAATGCAATAATATCGAATAAGTATTCGAGTCGAATTCACAAGGAATGTCAATATGTAAGAATTCCAATTAGTAACCTAGTTATCTAATCACTATTCAAGCTACCAAACATCATGTTTTTGTGTTTTTTAATTTAACTAATAACAATCAAAGTAAACAAATTCAACAAGTAGCAAAAGCAAGCAACAAGTAATCAAATGATGAAAACTCAATATGAAATGAAAGTGACTCCAATTATACTTCGATTAGGTCTAGGTGATAAGGATGTAGGACTTTAACTATAATTAGCCATTTTAATATAATTTCATGTGGGAAACCTCCTTACTATGATTCATTCAATTCTCATTGCAACTAAATCAAGTTGATTAATGAAATACCTAATTCCGACTAGGACATCAAGTAGATCATTAACTCCCAATAGCACATTGAATTCTTTAGCCCTACTATCTCTAGCATGCAATTCTCTTGTTTCCTAGCATCTAATCCAAGCCTCCTAAGCATTAGATCAAACACTTGATATGCAACTATGGTGATCAAGCACAATTACATAATAAAACATGGCACCAAGAGAATTGAACATGAATTAGAAAGTAAATTCATAAATCAAAGTCTAATCCCATCATGTAACGTCCCGTAATTTCCCTCTCTAATTTAGAAATTAAATCCTTGTTTAAGGAAAGAAATCCCAAGTTGTATTAAATTCTTCTTTATATATATATACATTACCGAGAAAGGAAGTTCTCGATTAGATTAAGTAGCGACTTGGTTTTTGAATAATCTTAGTTAACGAACAATCAATTAGATACTCGATTGAAATTTTATCGATTAAGTATATAATTATCGTTTGATTATACCTAGCAAAGGAATAAATCAACTCAAGCATTTCAATTAGTATCGACCCACATATCGTAATTATTAATTACGAGATTTCTTGGTAGGAAGTAGGTTAACGGGCCAAGCCACTACATTGGCGAGCCATTAATTAAAGTCCAACCTTTAGTAATTAATTCTATTCCCGACTTGGAGCGAATTATGGAGAAGGAATTCTCTAATTAGTTTATTAGGAGGAGAATGAGGATACATCTTCTTTTCTAATCAAATAGCAATTTGATTACGCTAATCCCTTCGATTAATTAAATCGATCGTGTATTCGATGAAAGTTCATAGGATTCGAGTCGATCGAATATTCGATTAATCCTACTATCGAATAATTATAATGTTCTCAATAATCCTTTACTTTAGATTAATCAAGTTAAGAGTTGACTTAAGTGATTGAAGATTTCTAATGTTTATTATTATAGCAAGGCACAATGGTTTAAAGTATTTTTCTTTAAATAATAAACTAAATGCAATAATAACAAGGAGCTTATAACCAGTAATAAATACAGCCTTATAACAATAAAAACAATCATTCTTCAATAATTAATAATGAAGTATTCTATTACACCAAAGTCAACAAGTGAAGACTTTATATACACATTAAGGTACAACAAGGGGATGTACACGGCTCCCTTCTAATTCAAGAAGCAACACCTCAAATCTTCTCCATCTCCATAGACTAGCTGAGTACTAGCAGCCCTAGAAGCTCCAATAAGAACCTGCAAGGAAGAAAGAAATAAGCCAATAAGAAAGAGAGATTTGGGGGATTTTGTACAATGTAGTAATCAAAGGCTATATATATATATATATATATATAGAGGGGAGATCACATACAAATGTCTAATTCCGTAAGAAATAAGAAATGATCTTGACCATTAATTTTTAAAGATCTATGCTCATTTATTTTTCTTGTATTTAATTAAAATATTAACTCTTAAAAGTAACGGAAGGTTAATATTGTCCTTAGTATTAATCATGGACCGTTATCCCTTAATTCAAGGGATCAGTTGGCGTTTTATTAATGACACTATCTCATTTCCTTTCTTATTTTGATATCTCTTTTTTATTTAGCATTAAAACACATGAATATTTTGTAATTTAGGTCTTAGATCAGACTTTTAGGTTCTTTTTTTTTCTTTTTCATTTGTTTCATTGATCTATTCATCATTATTTTAAAGTTTTTTTACTTCCATTATTTTGTATTTCGTTAGACAATAATTTTAATATGCAATATGTTTTACTTTATAATGCATATCATTAAGTAAACTAATGCATATATGATATATTTTCAAGAATATAGCAAATAATTTCTAATCAGTTTTAATTTTACAAGGACATTATTAATTCCAATTAGAGATTTATGAATCTAAAATTAAGGTTCATTGATAAATTCGTAAATCCTTAATCTAGATTATCGAATGTTATATAATAATTTGCAAAATTGAAAATATGCAATGTAAATTGAACATTTATTGTATAGTGCATTATTCTAAGGCATTATTTTGCATTATATAATAGCATGTGATGCATTATTTTAGATTCAATTCTCCAGTTAACATATATGTTAGTCTTTTAATGCATTAGTAAAATGTGCATAAATGCATAATTTAGAAATTCATTAGGCATTATCAAAAATACTGTACAGTGCATTATATAGAAGTTCATAATGCATTGTAAAAATGCATTATGCATTATCAAATACTCAATATTGTACAATGCATTATATAGAAGTTCATAATGCATTGTAAAAATGCATTATAGAGAAATTCATATATGTTCTTGAAATACATAATGTATAGTATAAATTTGGGATATATAATGCATTATTTAAAATAATCCTGAAATATAATATAATATATTATTAGTGTTGCTCTTTGATTAATTATTCAATGAATTGTAGATATTATGAAAGACTCAATTTTTTTATTATTAATTAGTCGATTGTAAAGTGCTACGGTTTGTTAACTTGAACATATTTAAATATTATAAATTGGATAATATCATCACCAATCCCATGAATATAGCTTATTTCACATATTACGTAGGATGGTAAGTTTCTTTATTTTACTAATTTACCCTTATAATTGAAAATTGTCAACAAATATGGTATATATTGGATCCGTGTGAAATGTTGTGGAGATAATCTTGACCGTTTGTTTTCTATCTATCAATTAATGGACTATAGTGCTTCCTATTTCTTACACTAATTGAGTTTTTTTACCAGATCTCATCCCTATATATATATATATATATATATATATATATATATATATAGTGCAGCCACACTACAACCTTACACTTCCCTAAAATCTTAAAAACACTTAGAATTTTAATAAGGAGTCAGATTTATAAAGTGTTGCAAGTCAACAATAGTAGGCTAGCCATTAAAGACTATCTACAAAAAGGATTTCATGCTGTAAGTCAAGAGAAAAGACAACAACCATCCCCTATTACTTCAAACTTGAAACCCTATGATAGTACCTATCATCAATCTCATAAAAGCAGCCCTCAGCCCTTCATCCTGCATTCCCAAACACTTAAAACACATAAGAGAAAACAAACAAGGCATAGAGAGAGAAAGTTGATAGAGAGCGGGAGAAAGGAGAAGAAGTTGCAGCAGCTACTAAGGAGAAGAAGGAGTTGAGCTGATGCGATCTCAATATGCGGAAGCTACGAATCGAACACACATCAACTACAAAAGGATTCAATCCAAACGACAACTATGAAATATGAATGATAATCCCTAAATTCTACCCACGAATATGAAATATGAATGATAATCCCTAAATTCTACCCACGAATACACTGAATAGGCATTGACAGAAACCTAAGTAATTCAATTATGATTAAGCTCACATTTTAACACGAGTTATAACTTAGGGTTATGAAGAACATATAAAAAATTCAGCGAAAACGCACGAGTAGTTTTCGATTTGGCACGGTGGTTATTTTCAGGACAGTTTTAGGGTTCAAAAACGGATCTAGAATTATTCTAAGGGTTTCTGAGATCGGATGATTATAAGAACGATGGGTAATGGATATTTGGTATGAAAGATGATGAATGGCTGAGAACAAAAATCAAACAAAGGATTAACAAAATTCAAAAATTAAAAGGATGAAAATTACCAGAATCGAACCCCAAATCTACAAGGATTCAAAACGCGATTGTCAAGCAATCTTTGTGGCTCGACTAACCCGGATACTATGAGGTATCACGAACGAATCGATTGAATTCAAGTTTGAAGTTGCCAACAATCAAACTCTACCAAGAATCTTCAGTTTTTGTGAGACAAGAGAATAGCGTGGAAGCTATTTTCATTCAATCAAGTCTGTCTAACATAATCTCGAAAATTCACTTAAATACTACCCTAATGGCCGAAAATATCAAGTGTTGGGCTTGACAAAAACATAATACTCAAATACAAAGTTTAAGCCCAAATAAAATATAATTTCTTGGACTTGTCTTCCTTTTCTTCAATGATGGACGCCCAAATCTTCATCTTCAGCACTTGTTAAATTCACCAACTTGTATTGATGAAATTCGACTCCATCATCCTCCAATCTCTTCGGAATGTAGCATTGCAAATAACCTTGCAGCTGCTTGGCTCTTGATCTCGTCACTGCTCCTCTGAGCTGCAAGTCCCGATTGATCTCTTCAATGCTAGGTCCCGTCTTATCATTCCCCCCCTGCTGAAAAGAATTCGTCCTCGAATTCAAGTCCTCCTCAACATCTCGATCATCTGCAGGAAACGGAGACAAATCAGCCACATTAAAAGTGGAAGAACTCTTATACATCGCCACGAGGCATCAGCTTCGACTTCCTCAAGTTTGGAAAACGTCCCGGGCTGAAGTGTATCCAAATCTTATCACCAGGTTTGAACAATACTTGCTTGCGGTGTGCGTTCGCCTTTGTTGTGTTCTTAGCACCTTGAAGCTCGATCCTCTGTTTCACTTTAGCATGCATCTCTCGAACCTGTTCAGCCCTACGAGAACCTTACAAACTCGAAAGATGATCAGTAGGCAAAGGAATAAGGTCCGTTGGTGTCAACGGATTAAATCCATAAACAACCTCAAATGGAGACATGTGTGTAGAAAAATGCACAACTCTGTTATAAGCAAATTCAGCGAATGGTAAGCACTCTTCCCATGACTTAAGATTGTTCTTAACTAAAGCACGAAGTAAAGTACCTAGCATTCTATTAACCACTTCAGTTTGACCATCCGTTTGAGGATGACATGCAGTAGAAAATAACAGCTTAGTACCTAACTTTCCCCATAAGACACGCCAAAAATGCCCCAAAAATTTAGCATCCCTATCAGAAACAATAGTCCTAGGGATACCATGCAGACGGACGACTTCACGAAAGAAAAGATTAGCAATATTAACAGCATCGTCAATTTTTCTACAAGCAATAAAATGAGACATTTTCAAGAATCTATCAACTACTACAAACACAGAATCTTTGCCAAACTTAGACCGAGGCAAACCTAAAATAAAATCCATTGAGATGTCTACCCAAGGGGCAGTAGGCGCCGGCAAAGGCGTGTATAACCCGAATGGATTAGATGTGGATTTAGCCTTCTTACACGTAATGCATCTAGCACAGATTCGTTCAACATCCCTTTTCATGCGAGGCCAATAAAAATGTTCATGCAAGAGACTCAACATCTTAGTAACACCAAAATGACCCATGAGCCCCCTTGCATGCGACTCCAAAACAAATAATTCCCTCATAGAACAATCAGGGATACACAACTTCGAATCCTTAAACAAAAAACCCTCAGAAATATAGTACGAATCAGTAGCTCTAGATTTTCCATCACAAGATGCAAAGATAGGTCCAAAGAACGGATCATTCACATAAAAACTCTTAATATGCTCAAGACCTAAACATTGCGCATGCATAATAGAAATCAACGCGTACCTACGGGAAAGAGCATCAGCAACCACATTATCTTCTCCCTTCTTGTACTTGATCACATAGGGAAATGACTCTATAAACTCCACCCATCGAGCATGGCGTGAGTTTAAGCTCTGCTGACCCTTCAGATGCTACAGTGATTTCATGGTCAGTACGAATCACAAACTCTTTCGGCCTCAAATAGTGCTGCCAAGTCTCCAAAGCCCTCTTCAGTGCATACAACTCCTTGTCATATGTGGAGTATCTCAGGGCAGCGCCATTCAACTTCTCACTGAAATTAGCGACTGACTTCCTTTCCTGCATCAAAACAACACCAATCCCTATGCCCGAGGCATCACACTCAATCTCGAACATTTTATTAAAATCAGGCAAGACCAACACAGGAGCATTACATAATTTTGACTTCATCAAATTAAACACATGCTCTTGGGCTTTGCCCCACTCAAACTTCCTATCTTTCCTACTCAACTCAGTCAATGGTGCAGCAATAGATGAAAAATCACGCACAAAGCGATGATAAAATCCAGCTAAAACCATGGAAAGACCTAACATCAGCACATGGCTTAGGCGTTGGCCACTCCTCTATAGCCTTCACCTTCGTCCTATCAACTTCGACTCCACGACTACTAACAACAAAACTAAAAAATATAACCTCATCCATGCAAAACGTACACTTAGACAAATTAGCATATATTTTTGCATCACGCAACAACACAAACACATGCCTAAGATGTTTAACATGCTCATCAACACAAGTACTATAGACAAGGATATCATCGAAATATACCACCACATACTTCCCTATGACTTCACGCAAGACATGGTTCATTAGACGCATGAACCTACTAGGGGCGTTAGTAAGGCCAAACGGCATCACAAGCCATTCATACAGTCCATGCTTCATTTTGAACGCAGTTTTCCACTCATCTCCCTCACTCATTCTCACTTGAAAATATCCAGAACGCAAATCAATTTTTGAAAAGATAAACGCTCCAGACAACTCATCTAACATGTCATCTAATTGAGGGATAGGGAAGCGATACTTTACCGTTATCTTGTTGATAGCTCGGCAGTCCATGCACATGCGCCATTCGTTGTTTTTCTTGGGTACAAGGATGACAGGTACTGCACACGGTGATAAGTTTTCTCTGATCTGCTTCTTCTCCAACAACTCTTTGACCTGACGATCAATTTCCTTGGTTTCCTCAGGCTTGGTATGGTAGGCGGGTTTGTTTGGAAGGACTGCTCCCGGCTGGAAGTCGATCTGGTGCTCAATTCCTCGAATCGGCGGCAGACCACTAGGAATTTTGTCCGGGAAAACATCCTTGAACTCCTCCATCAAAGGCTGCAAAACAAGAGGAATAACAACATCAGGAGTATCATTAGCCTTAAAATTAACTAGAATGATAGCATTACCTGATTTAATGGCGGTCTGAACTCCTTTTACACCGATGAACAAATTCTGGTGTGACGTATCTGAACTGGAAGGGATGGTATCGTGGACAGCCTTAGCCTTCGGAAGGCCCTTGGTTCCCTTAGTACACTGAGACTCTGCCGTGGATTGTCCAGATTGGATCGGCTGCTTGCTCTCAGCACGTTTCTCCTTCTCTTCTTTGTACTTCTCTTGCATACGTCGCTGATCTTCAATCACATCTTTCGGCGCTAGTGACCACAATCGCATGGTGCGTCCTTCTCGAGTCACGGCATAAGTGTTGGCGAATCCATCGTGTATCGCCTTCCTGTCAAATTGCCAAGGACGACCAAGCAAAATATGTGCCGCCTCCATAGGGATGACGTCACACAAAACAGTGTCAGTAAAATGACCAATAGTAAAGGTGATAGGTACCTGGTATCCAACACGAATCTCGCCTCTGTCTGTCAACCATTGCAATCGATACAGTTTTGGATGCTTTTGTGGGACCAACTTCAGCTTTCCAACTGCATACTGACTAATGGCGTTTATAACGTTTCCACTATCAATGATGAGCAAGCACGCCTTATCCTGAATGGAACAACGTGAATAAAAGATGTTCTCCCGCTGATCATTCTATTTTTCCTCTCGAATCAGGCTCAATGCTCGGATCGAAACAAGGCTAACGTGCATTTGCTTCGGCTGCTCATCCACAAAATCAATGTTGCCCGTGAGTGAGCTGACTAAGGGCTGCTCGGTATCCCCTTTTACTTCTTCTCCTTCTTCTTCAAATTCCTCTTCACTCGCTGATTCTAACTCATTCTGCTCGGTAATGATGAGGACTCTGCAATTCGGACACTGGGCTTGAAAGTGTCCCCATCCTTTGCACTTATGACATTGAACGTCACGCGCTCTTCCTGGAGTACTATTCTGCTGAGGCTGGCTAGCTGGGGTAGGTCGAGGTGGAAGGGTCCGATTCTGTGCAGGCAAGCTATAATCAGATCTGCGGCTGGATGAAGGAGCAGATTGCTCAAATCGACGAGCGGGCTGCGTGGACTGGTCCTGAGGACATGTAGAAGCTGTCCTCAGTGTGGATGTCCATGGTGTCCATGCTGGTGTCGACTGGGATGATTTTCTGCGTCCCTCTCTGAGCTGCCGTTCGACGATGGAATCATAGTGAATCATAGCCTCAATGTTGGTGAAATCCCTCAACTCGACTTCACATGCTATGTCTGGATTCATCCCCTTAATGTATCGGTTGATTGTGGCAACCAATGTCTCTTCCTTCCCGACCCGGTTCATAGCCGTCTCAAGTTCTTTGTGGTACTCCTCAATCGAACGGGTGCCTTGTTTAATCCTGTTCAACTTCTTCTCAAGCTCTCGTTCATAGTGTACTGGGATGAATCTGCTTCTCATCACATCTTTCATTTCTTGCCAAGTGTCAATAGGTGGATATCGATCACGGCGTCTTCTCTCTTGCTGATTTTCCCACCATGAGGCTGCATATCCTCTGAACTCCAAAGAAGCAAGCTGAACCTTCTTCAACTCAGCAAAGTCGTAACACTCAAAAATCTTATTGACCTTCCTCTCCCAATCGAGGTACAGATCAGGATCATGTATTCCCTCAAACTCTAGAATGCTTGTTTTGATGTTGTTCAACAAGCTATCTCCATCTCCACGTCGTTGCTGATGGCCGCGAAAAGCACGCCTGGGAGGTAGATGTGGGCGATCACGTCTCTGATTCCTCTGTGGAAACTCAATTTCAGCCTCTGATTCCTCATCATAGTCATCATATTCTTCTTCATGATCATCAGACACTGGCTGGGGCCGGGGGCGACGTAGTATCTCTTGGCGGACAGGTTGTC
Organism: Mentha longifolia; assembly: GCA_001642375.2. NCBI lineage: Eukaryota > Viridiplantae > Streptophyta > Magnoliopsida > Lamiales > Lamiaceae > Mentha > Mentha longifolia. The sequence goes on along the minus strand of CM038120.1, from coordinate 10,703,937 downwards.
GTCTGAATGGTGGATCTGGCTGAATAGGCTGATTTCTGATTGGTGGAGGTAATGTTGTTCGATGGTTGAGACGTTCGAACTGCGCCATCACTTTATCCAACATATCATCGATCTTCTGTTCCAGCAATTGGTTGCACCTCTCAAAGTGTTGTGCCATAGCATCAAAGTGATACTTAGCATCCCAAGGCTGTTGAGACAACGAGGACATATCAAGAGGTGGGGTAGATGACTTGAGTGGGTTGTCTTGATTCTTGGAACTGTCTCCAGATTTCATGGTACCTGCAAAACGAACAAACGTAAAAGAAACAAATAAAAATCCTCACAGTTCCTCACAATCACTCGTTTGTTCTCTCAGATTTTTTTTTTAATCACTCGTGTATGTGTATGTCACTCAGATCACTCATGTATGTCACTCAATTTGCAGTCACTAGAGTCTCTAAACCTCAAACCCTTGGCAGAACCGATGTGGACTTCTCGGCTTGAATCAAGAACTCGAACTTGACTCTCAAAGGATCACAGGTATAGTATGAAACACAAAGTTGCTGCAATGTAGGGTAATTTGCAGACTAGGTAAAGAAAATAATAAGGCTAACAATTACGGAAGTGTATAGGTATGGTGGCTAGGTAATGGTTAAGCAAACAAGAAAGGCTGAGAAAGAAGAAAGGCTAAAGAGAAGAAAGAAAGAAAGGCTAACTAGGAATTTCGGATATAAGTCGTAACAAGTTATGAGCACTAATCCGACTTTGAACCGACTTAGGAACTAAAACCTACACTATCCAATGCACTCAAATAATATAGACGAAGACGCTCTTTTTTCTTTTTTCAACTGGACGGTATCACCTTCAAACGACTGTTTTTGTCCCTCTCGTCGAGACGTTTCCAAAATGGTATTATGGAGATTGAACGGACAAGTAGATCAAAAGATACGTCCGTTTTAAGTTCTACCGACGAAAACTCGAAGAAACGAAGACACAACTACTACCCAATACAAGAATGACACAAGAACCAATCACGAAACACAGTGACACAGTAGGGCCTTCGATTAACTCTTTTTTTTTTTTTTTTTTTAATCGATCGAAACTTTTGCCCTTAATATGTCACGACACCTAATTGGATTGAACCACGACCAGCAACACTGACGTGGCTCTGATACCAAAATTTATGATGCGATCTCAATATGCAGAAGCTACGAATTGAACACACGTCAACTAAAAAAGGATTCAATCCAAACGACAACTATGAAATATGAATGATAATCCCTAAATTCTACCCACGAATATGAAATATGAATGATAATCCCTAAATTCTACCCATGAATACACTGAATAGGTGTCGACAGAAACCTAAGCAATTCAATTCCGATTAAGCTCAAATTTTAACACGAATTACAACTTAGGGTTATGAAGAACATATCCAAAATTCAGGGAAAATGCACGAGTAGTTTTCGATTTGGCACGGTGGTTATTTTCGGGACAGTTTTAGGGTTCAAAAACGGATCTAGAATTATTCTAAGGGTTTCTGAGATCAGATGATTATATGAATGACGGGTAATGGTATTTGGGATGTATGAAAGATGATGAATGGCTGAGAACAAAAATCAAACAAAGGATTAACAAAATTCAAAAATTAAAAGGATAAAAATTACCAGAATCGAACCCCGAATCTACAAGGATTCGAAACGCGATTGTCAAGAAATATTCGTGGCTCGACTAACCCGGATACTATGATGTATCATGAACGAATCGATTGAATTCAAGTTTGAAGTCGCCAACAATCAAACTCTACCAAGAATCTTCAGTTTTTGTGAGACAAGAGAATAACGTGAAAGTTGTTTTCATTCAATCAAGTCTGTCTAACATAATCTCGAAAATTCACTTAAATACTACCCTAAGGGCCGAAAATATCAACTGTTGGGCTTGACAAAAACATAATACTCAAATACAAAGTTTAAGCCCAAATAAAATATAATTTCTTGGACTTGTCTTCCTTTTCTTCAATGATGGACGCCCAAATCTTCATCTTCAACACTTGTTAAATTCACCAACTTGTATTGATAAAATTCGACTCCATCATCCTCCAATCTCTTCGGAATGTAGCAGTCCAAATAACCTTGCAGCTTCTTGGCTCTTGATCTCGTCACTGCTCCTCCGAGCTGCAAGTCCCGATTGATCTCTTCAATGCTAGGTCCCGTCTCATCATGAGCTCCATTCCTTTTTCCCTCAACCCATCACCATCACATTTCCTTCAAGGTACCCTAAGCCAAATATGATTACTATCTTATTATGCTCAACCTTTCAGTTTTGAACTAAGAACAAGTAGAGCACATAACAAGCATGCTCACTTTCATAATCGAGTAAAGAGCTCGAACCTGTAATCCAACCCTAGAATCTAACAAAAGAGCTTGTTACTTCAATCAAAACAGAGCAAGAATAGAATAGAGAACAATAAACTCATGAACACACCATGTTCCAAATTTGTAAGCTAAGTTCAACAACATAGAAACCTCGAACTTATTCTTATTCAGAAATTGCAGAAGCAAACTCCTAAGGCACTAGAAATCCAAAATTCAGAGAACTAGTATTAATAGAAGAGATAGAAGGGAGCAGAATTCGAATCCCCGTCGAAGCCAAAGCCTCGACGGTAGAGAGACTGAGGCAAGAGAAGCCACAGCGGTTGCACCTTCAACGTCGCAGCATCAGAGACCTACAAAAGAAGAACGAAATCAGTAACAATGCATTTGTGTTAATTAAAACAGAGAGGGAGAGAAATGAGTGGCGGGTCTGCAGCAGCCGGCTTCACGCCGGCGAAGGAGAAAACAGAGAGGCAGAGGGCTCTGCTCAGGCGGTGGTGATGGCCGGAACGACATCGTGATGCAGCGGCAGTAGCAAGCGCGGAGGTGATGGTGACTTCGAGGGAGACCGGTTCGCGGTGGCGAGCCACGAAGCTAGAGGCGGAGCTCGAAGGAGGGCGCGGATGAGAGCCATTCTCAAACATCAGTGACGGCAGTGAGCAGCTGCCGCCACACTGGGGACGATGAAGACGCTGCAGCAACGTCGAGTCGTTCCGGCGAAATGATCAGAGAAGATGAATCGCAGAATTGCAGGGACCGATCGAGAGAGAAGAGGGATAGCCGATTCAAGGGGTAGTGATTTGGGGGTTTTGTTTCTGCGGGTCGGGTACAGAAACCGGACCGGGTTTAGGATTCAGGCCGGGTTTTCAAGCTGAAGGGCTAGGCCTGCTCTTACATTATATTTGGGCCAGATTAATTCTAACAATTAATATAACCCAACCCATTACAAATAATTATGTAATTCAAGAATCACCGATTAAATTATACGAGATCCGATCAATAATAATTCTCGAGTAAATTATTTTACGGGATTAAAAGAATTAATTTATAGAAGATAAAATATTAATCAAGAAATAAGTTTATTAACTAAGAGTTGATAATTAAGATTTAATTGATTAAGCTAATCAATTATATAAGTAGAATTAATTATTCGGAAATGTCTCAATTAAACCCGGTTTCTAATTAAATAAATCAATTAATTGATTTATTAAGAAACAATCGAATAAACTATTCGTATAATTCGATTAATAAATCGAGCTTAGAAAACAGTGACGATGTCACTTAAAATTTAGAATAATCTACGAGAAGCTATAGAGCTAGGATTATTCAATAAGCTTCTATCGTTCGAGTTAAGAATCTTATGATATTCTTTCTTCAAGGTCGAGTGGAGAAGGAGCAATCATCGAGGCAAAGCTAGAATTTAATAGCTCTTAAGCAAAGTGAAAGAGGTGGGCTTTCTTTTAAAACAAAGCATGTTTTATTAGTTGATATAGCTCTTTTAAAGTATTGTCATGCCATAAAATGTTTTGTTTTTATATGATGCCTATCTGTTATTGGCTACGCCAATATTATTTAATCGAATTCGGGTCCTTGTATGGCCAGCTGCTATACTTGGATTAGTGTACACAGTGATCGAATTGTCTAGTGTGATGATCGATCAAGTGACGAGTGAGGTGGCCAACTCCTCGGGCACCACAGATAAGATATGGTAGATTACAACATAAATTTGACTGCAGTCACTTTTGAGAACTAAGAGATTTTAGTGAACATAGACTTTTAAGCAAAACCCTATGCTTCACTCTGTATATGGATGACAATAAAATCAGTTTTGGGCAATGTGTTAACTGAGTACAATTTGTACTTAGCCCTGTACATTATTTTTAATGTGCAGGTTGAGCAGGTTGAAGCGGAGTGATCGGCGGAGTTTTTGTCAATTTAGTGAAGATTTAGTTGTTGATAACTCTTGGTAATACAAGTCTTCATACATGTATTTATAGCCATATTTCCATTGTGTACACTCTGATGGTCTTAAAGTTCCTTTCGATTTAGATGTATTCTGAGTCAGAATCATGACAAGTATTTGTCCTACTTTATCAGTTACAAGTATCAGTTGATCTAGAAATGAAGTTGCCTTGAGAATCGATTCAAGAGATGTTCTTTATTTATCTGTTATTTCATATTTATATTTTATAGTCACGAATTTACCAAGCTTAGCTATTAATTAGCAAAGTGCGGTCGTGACACATCACTTAACCCTAATCTAGATATAATTAGAATCACAAAGAGGCTTAGTGATTAACACGTATTTTATGTGCATGTTGAGTGTATTTTGCATGTGTTTGAGTCTCGATTTATGTGCTTAAATGCTAAAAAATGCTAGGTTTCTTAACTTGTAGCATACATTCTATCTTTCTCATTTTCTCTCGGTTTTCGATCTATTTTTGTAAGATTGAAAGAGCATTCATGTGGTTAAGGATCGAAGGCTGGAAATGAGGAAGAATCGAGCTCAATTAGGGTGAAACCTAGGTTTGAAATGCGGAATTTAAATCTATAGAGTTAGGGTTTCACTAGTTTGATTTCAATTATGTTTTCCTCGTTCTCTCGAGTCTCTTTATGCTTTTTGCAGGAACAATGGAGAACTCATTTGGCCAATTGGATCATTCCATGTCGAAGAGGGGTTCGTTAGGAGTCCATAGCAAAAAGCGGATCGAGAATCGGAGTTCGGACGAGAGAGAACGAGTGAAAACGGAGAAAGCGCGCAAGAGACGAAGAGTTGACCGGTCAAGGAAGAGGACGACCGGCGACCCAGCCAGCGGTCCAGCCGGCCGCCGGCCCCCCTCCTCTGGACCGCCATCAGCCACAGAGATTTTGGCGCCCTGGCCGGCGACCCAGCCGGCGGTCCAGCCGGTCGCCGGTCAGCCGCCCTTCTTCACTTAAGGGGCGAGTTCGGCTCGCCCAAACTCGCCCCGGTTCGTCCCGTTTCGCCCCGATTCGACTCAAACTCGATTTTCAATGTATTTAATCCTAGAATTCACCCCATTTGTGGATCTTTTCCATACTTTACCACCCCAAGAACCCTAATTAGATTTTATACTTTCCTCTTTAGTATTTTCATGATTGCTTGAACTACACTTGTTGGAATTTAAATTCAAGCATAGATTCTTCTTCCTTATTGAATTCTCTTTCTTTTTCTTATGATTTCATCTATTTTTCATGGTTTAATTTCTTTAATTATGTCTAGCTAAATTTCCCTTTGGTTCCAATATATGAAGATATGATCTAGAAAACTAGGTTTTTGGATTTTGTTGTTGGATTTACCTTCTAATTCATATGTCTTGTGGTTTGGGTCTTGAATATTATTGCATGATTGATTGGCCATCATTGAGTGCATACAAAGTGTTTGGTTAAATGCTTAGGAGGCTTTAATTCATAACACTTGGCATCAAATCACACCATATTAGTAATTCTTGCTAGTAGGAGCTTCTAGTTAATTAATTGAGCTATTTGGAGTTAATTTATGCATCTTGAGACCTAGCGGAGATAGATGTCATAGGTTAATCCACTAATATTGATTGCTTCGAGAGAAGAATTGATGTTTACTATATATAGAACTCCCATATGAATTAGATTAAAATGGCTAATCCATGCAAATCCTTAAACCTAGGCCTCTAGTGAATGTTGGATTATATTTGGAACCATACTTTCTCTTATTGGTTTTTATCGTTAGTTCATCGTTTGTTATCTTGTTTAGTTGAGTTTGAAGTTGTCATTTCATTTGATCTTTAGCTTATAGAAAACACAAAAACATGTTGATTGTTAGCTTGGATAGTAGTTAGGTAACTAGATTACTACTTGAATCTCATTCGCCATTGTATTCCCTGTGGATTCGACTCGATTATACACATCGATTATTATTGCATCTCCCTCACCCCTAAAGTGAGGGCAGGTCAATTGCTAGACATGATCAAGGAAAATAAACCATAAGAAATTGATGAAATCATAATCAAAAGATAGAGAAATGAATAAGGAAAAGGAATATGGTCTTCAATCTTCAATCCACCAAGTAAATCTTCACAAATCTAGAAAATACCAAAGTAGCAAAGAGTAAATCTAATTTAGGGTTCTAGAAATGTATTAGAGTGTAAAAGTACCCAATTGGGGAAGATTTGGGATTTAAATACATAAAAATTGAGTTTTGGTTCGTGTTGGACCGAGTTTGATCGGACCAAACTCGGTCCTTAAGTGGGGAAAGGTGGCCAACCGGCGGTCTGGCAGACCGTCGGGCCAGGCCACCGGAAATACTGAAGTTTGTGGCAGTCTGGTGGTGGTTTTCGGCAGTCTGGCAAACCGCCGGCCATACCGCCGGTCTTCCTTCTTCCTCCGGTTCAACTCCTTCTGTCTTCCTTCTTCCTGTTTTCTTCTTTCCTTCAACCGAACCGGCTTTCCAACTCGAATTTCCACCTTCTTAAGCTCGTTTCTTCCTCATTTCCGGCCCTCAATCCTTGGCTACTTGAATGCTCTTTCCAATTCCTACAAAAATAGATCGAAAACCGAAAGAAAATGAGAAAAGTAGAGAACATGCTACAAGTTGAAAACCCTAGCAATTCTAGCATTTAAACACATAAATCGAGCCTCAAATATATATGGAATACACTCGTCATGCACATTAAATACGTGTTAATCACACACACACACACACACACATATATATATATATATATATATATATATGAATGGAGAATTAATATACCTATTCTAGTATAAGAATGAAAATTTTTAAGATTCATTTAATTTTGTACAAAATATACCCATATTTTCAAACTCCTTCCTTTTTCTTCAATTTTTTTTCATTTTCTTTTCATTTTTTTTTCATTTTTTAGACTGTCAAGATATAATTATCTTTGATTACCTTCTACCGAATAACTTGACAAGAAATTGTCAATCTCTTACCTTCTCCAGTTGCTGGAACTGCTGCTTGAAAGCATTTCTTTTTCCCACAGGATCTTCGAATTGGATGTGATAATTTAAATGCAACTAAATCATATAATCGAGTTTAGAATGTTATACCTCAGATCTGTGCCGACGGAGTAATCTACAGGTCTAGATTACTGAGGTGTGATCCCTTTCCTCGAAGTTCTTCGACTGTGTGGGCGTCTAGGAACTTTGGAACCAGGAACTCTCCCTCTGCTGATGATAGGCGCCGATTCTCCTTTCAGAAACTTAGGTTTTTGAGAATCTCCTCCTCCTTATTTATAAGAGGAGGGGGCGCCACTTTCCTTGTCCACTAAGTCACGGGCTTTAATTAATTAAAGCCCGGTTTAGTTAATAATTACTGGAACAAATTCTAATTAAATACAATTAGAATTATCCCTAATTATTATAAGGAAAATAATATATAATTATTAAATTAATTATCTAATTCCTTAATTAAGAATAAATCTTAATTAATTAGATATTAATTTATTCCATAATTATATAATTAACCAGAGTACAATTATTGAGATCAGATGAACACTAAAAGAGGAAACTGACGTCCCTTACACTACAGTAGGCGCCACATTAATGGGCTCAAACCCATAATGCCTATTTTCAGTCCAAAACTGATATCCCTCAATAATACCATGAATTCCTTTCCTGAAGAGCTCTTGGGCCACCCCAGGGATCTATGTACCAGACAGAGTTTAGCCTTACCTAATGAAATAACCATGATCAACCCAGAACATTTATTTCATTAGAGTTGTGATGCATTCCACTAAAGAATCACAACTGAATCACCGCTCTGTCCCAATTTGTAGATTGGGGCTGATACTTTATTTAGAGCTATCCCCGTGTTTAATGACTCCGATATCCATTAATTAATTAGAGCTCCTCTGACTGCTCATAATTAATTAACATCTTATTTTCCTCAAGTAGTACCCGTTCACCCCTTATTATTATACCTGAACTTAATCAGCATGCATGACTTGGTATAATAAACCTTGTGAACTCCCTGAGGGGATATCTCTCAACCTAATACGGACACAGTGTCTCGATATAACTAATTAGACATACTATGTGCCCTCATGTTACCCAAGATGCAAGTCATCAGGGATGCTGCGATAGACCCTTAGCTATACAAGTCAAAGTAACAGTGAACAACACATATATCTCTAATAGCATATCGAGATTAAGATCATATCTCTAAATCCCGAGATCTCTAGTTCTTCACCTATTGCTAGGGTCAGTATCAGAAGAACCTTATCTCACTCGATCCTGTCAATACGTTCCACCGTACCAACATAACTAGCGACTGAGACCCGCCACTACCGTTATGTTGCAGTCTAAACCGATAGTTTTCCCAAGCTATCTCGACTGTGACACTGTTTATATCTCATAATTATTGTCGAACGCTGCGTGATCTCCCTGACACCCGAGCCGTCCACGTGTTCTAAAACATGAGATATATGGCTTATTCTTATTAATATATTTATTCAGATAGGTGATTGTTACCAGTGGAATACATGTCATATATACTAAAACACGTTTTTGCTTTAGCTATATACAACAACCCCAACAATCTCCCACTTATACTAAAGTAAAAACTTTTAGTATACCCATGTGTCTATCGGAAACTATATGGCATCACTGTATTTCACATCTTCTCCCACTTATACTGAAAGATTTTACCGTGGGAGGATCACTGAGACAATGCCCACCACGTGCTTCCGAGGTGCCGGCATACTCAATTTAGTGAATAAACCGCCATATAAACATTCCTGCTTAAATGTTCCTTTATACACGCAATATCGCCTTATGGTTACATAAACCAATTGGTACTCCTATGTGTTTTTCCAGGTTGACAAATCCATAGATCTTGCTTCTGCACTTGAAAACTCATGTGAGATTTCTTGCAAGATAGGATTACTACCATTTCACAAAGTAAAGTTTCCAACCATACAGCTGCTTTAGTAGCTCCCACTACATATTTAGCTTGTCATGAAAGAACTCTCATAAATATTTTACTGTTCCGAGATTCTCCAAGGTATGGTTCTCCTTTTCTAAGTGAACACATAGATTTAAGGTCGATTACCTCATTTACCAACACACTCCCCGATTATCCGTGTTCATTAATGAACTATATTTGTTACCTTGCACGCAGCAATAGCAAATATCTGACACTTTTTCGATATAAATTATATCGATAACCTAGTCAGAACAGTAACCTACGTAGAATACTTGAATCATGTATACTATCCTTATGGATGTACCCTACATTATTCAAATTCTGCGTCTTAAACTGTTCGGATAACCATCACCATTATGTCTGATAATACTTTCACAATGTTGCCAAAGTTAGTGATATCATCACATAATGTACAAGAAAATCACACCTATCATCTTCATTACCATGAGAACTATAACATTTATTGACACGTTCCATAAAACTTGATTTTATGCATGTCATTCCATAAATGCTCCTATTATTCGAATTTCCGCAAGAGTTATCAAGCATTCAGAATAATGTCCTTAATTGATACACATTTGATCCAACATAACCGTTATATCCAAATATTTTCCTGCCAAAAGCCATTGACTTTAAACAGATATTGGATTATAACTTATGAGGTACAAAAAGTGTTAATATAGAAATATAAAAAAAAAATTCTATATTTTTCATATCAACTTTGTTCTTCCATTGCCCTTTGCACTTTTCATCATGGATCTAAATCCAACATTGAACCTTGCAAATTAACATGGATCGTATCAATTACTTTAACCTTCTCAATTAAACTTTCATGTTCACGTGGTCGTTTCTTTCCTCATGTACATGAAAAACGATTTAGTGTTCTATTTCTAAAAACACTCCCACTGCAATAAAGATGACCTTGTGCAGAATACTTGTGACTATTCATTCTTGTACTTCTTGACTTATTGAAATTCCTTGAATGATCCTATCATTTTTGAACATTCGTTCAATAACGACCTTTTTCATCACCTTATCCTTTTAATCTTTTATTGAAACTTTTACTAATCCAACTTATCACCAATCTTAATTCAACTAATTTGCAGTATGATACATGCAAATATCCCTTATATCCAACTTGAGTTAAAATCGGTCATAATGTCAATTTATACTCAAATTGTAAGGTAGAATTATAGATACTTGACATAGTTTAGTAATGTTTCAAAACAAGATGAGAAAAGAGGTGAGAAACAAAGAAACAACTACATTTATCTAATCATATTTGAGATATTCCATGTTACTAGATAATTACTTCAACACATGAATGAAAAACATTTAACAACCAGTGTTAAAATCAAATTAACACAAATGTTAAAACCGAAATCATCCATAAACCAATTCAAAACAAATGTACCGCCAAAATTTGGCACCAATGTTATGAAAAACAGTAAAGTAATGTATCATCCCAAACATCTATCTCAAAACCAAAAGATAAAATAAAGAAACAGAAGTCTTCGAGTAATCAGCAACCGCATCAACCATCAATGCTCGCTGACACCAGGACTCGAAGCCGCCTCATCATCCTTTGTGGCATCGCCTACAAAGAAACACATGTAACAAACCATAATTAGTATCCACCAGTTCAATCCGTCCAATAAAGGACTAAACCAATGCTAATATGTTTCATCATGTTACATTTAGAGACATACCTTCATCCATCTTTTGTTTCTTATGTCGCCTCAGAGGTTCCTTTTCGGAATCACGACTCGTTTCACTTTTAGCCCTCACCCTATCGTATATCTTCTTTACCTCTCTCGACCACATGACCACCTTCTTTCTCTCATTGTCGACTTCAAGGAGCTCTTCGAAAAGAGTTTCCAAATCAGTATGGTCGACTTGAGATTTGATGATCTCCATGCGAAGAGCAGTAAAAGAAGCCGATAGAGAAGCCAAGACAATGTCACACTTTACTTGTCCAGAAAGTGTGGCGCCATATGTCTCATAAGTCTGAAACAGCTCGCGAAATTCCATGACATAACGTTCCATGTCATAATTATCCTCATATTTCTTAGAGGATATTTTCCCAAAAGTCTGGAACCTCAGAACGCGGTTTCTTACATCCATAGGAACTATCTTAGAGGAGGTAATGGAATTAAAAACTTGATTGCGAAAAGGATCCATAGACATATCTGAAACCAAATAACATAAGTTGACAGTTAACAACTTATTTAATAAAAATAATTTATGTTATCAATGTTATAACCCTTTGACAAAATAACATTGAACCAACAAACGAGTAGCCCAAAAATTTTATACTTGAGTCACGTAGGGCGACCAGGCAAGCATGAAATTTTCGACCATGACTTCTAGAGCCAGTTTATTTCTCTTATCATCACATGGACCCTTGTGAACTAAAGAAATAATAACCCGTACCTTAACCGGACCCTACTATTTTGAGAAGTGACCTCGTAGGGAGGATTCATCAATTAGTAGCTAAGCTTTAACCATATTATTCACCTAACCGAGTTTATCTACAAGATAGCATAGAAAACGAGAACTATGCCGGTATTGTAGATGCCCTCTTAGATTATCTCACTTAAAATTTCCACTAAGGACCGAGTTAGAGCCTGTACGTGCAAGCCACGTAGGGTGGACGTTTACTCGTACAACTCCCACTCTCCTAAAGAATATTCTAACTTATTGAGAAATTTTACCGACGAATATACGGGCACGGGGTTCGATATCGTGTAGGCCACGTAGGTGGACGTCTATCCGATTCTAATCCTTGACTTCGTCTAAAACCAAATATGGAGGTCCCCAATTAATTAATTAAAACTAATTGATTTTACCGCTTAGTCTTTTTATTTTCAAAGGGTTTTATGCGATATACGAAGCACGTTGACAATTAAGTCCCATCGCATGATTTCTAAACGCAAGTAATAAAACATGCTCGCTTTTGAAATCATAAATCCATGCTATTGACACCTTAGGCATGTTCGTTTCTATTACGCATTTAATAAAAGCAACAATAACATGCAAAACATGCTTTCATCACATTGCGTAATTTAAACCATCCATAGCATGCATAATTAATTAAATAAATAAATAGGCTGCCGACCGGGAAGGATAAAACCTATCTATTACAATTTAATTAATTAAATCCGAAACAAGCTTCGGTCTTGGAAAGTCTTCACTTGGTCTTCAAGTCCACCTTCCATAATTAGCAAGTAGCTCGAAATGGAATTAGGGCGCGGAATTCCCTATTTCCAAAATGAGACGAGACGAATGATTTTTGGAAACGAATTAAGTTACGAAAACCTAATCGTCAACGATCACACTAAAGTTTCGGAAAACCTTAGCCCTCGTTGAACGACAAGGACCATTCGTTGAAAAACGAACATCCCTCGTTCGCTTGCCACGTCACTGACACGTGTCATGTCATCACACGTGTGAATACACGTGGACGACCACGTGTCGAACCGGGGCAAAAAAACCGGGTTGAACGACTGAACCGGGATGGATTTGATCGGGCCAGCTGCTACCCTTGCAGCCCGGCCCGTATCCAGCCCATCAGGCCCAACATCGGCTCAATCATCATCATCGTTGTCGTCTTCATCGAGCTACAACCGCTGCTGCACATCCGCCGACGAACCGCCGCCGCCGCCGACCGCTCCCACTCGAACGACCAGCTTCTTGACACCAAGGAGGCACCGGTTTCTAGCCATCACAACAGCAGCAGCGGAGAAGAGGCCCTCGACGGCATACGTACAGTGAAAACCCTATCGCTGCCGCCATCGTCCGCCTCCGCTCGTAGCCACCGTTGTCGCCGAGTGCTCCCACTGCTCCGGCAGGTCTCCCGGGCAATGCCGAGAAGCCACACCAGCAGCAAGCAGCCGCAGCAGCCCACCGCAGCCGCAGCAGTTGGAATCAGGGCTGCGCGCGGAAAAAATTTCGCCGCCACCCGTCTCCGTTGCTGCTGCCGGATCTGCCGCTACCTCCGCCTGTCCGTCATCACCGCCGAGCTTTGCAGTCACCGCCGTCGTCAGCATGTGGCCCGAAAACGCAGCAGCAGCCGTAGCAGTTGGGGCTGAAACCCTCGACAGCGTTCGCACAGCGGAACCCTAACCGCTGCCGCCGTCGTCCGTTTCCGCCACCGTAGCCACCCCTGTCTTTGCCCACGTCTCCGTCCACTTAAGACCACATGCCCACCTACTCCTCCTCCGACGTTGCAGCGGCGAGCATGGGGTTTGGTTGAAACCCTAAGGGTTTCGACCCCAGCCGCCGCCAACCACCGTCTCCCGCCGCCGATTCTGCACCACCGCCCCCCGTTCCGACGCCGCTTTCGCCTAGGGTTTAAACCCTAGGGCTAGCCGTCGTGAACGACGGAGGCCGTGTGCTGAATCGCAGCCTGAAACAGCTGCAGCCGTCGTCGGCTCAGGCACATGTGCGACACGCACTTCCACGCGCGTCGTCGCCGTCTCCTCGATTCTCATGCCTCGTTCTTCTATTTTCCAACTCCGATTTCCAGCAATTACAATACCAAATCAAAAAATACATGGAAAGATTACAGAAAAAATGAATCCTATTCTAATCGGTACCTTATTTCTCACCGATTTGAAAACAACACGAAAAACCGAATAAAACGGGATCAAAAACAACACACGTTGTTCCCGGACAGCAGCATGCACAGTTTATAGCATAATTGACTCGAATGCATGAACATACATTTAATCCAATTATCACAGAGCCAATTCTAGAACCGTGGCTCTGATACCAGTTGCTGGAACTGCTGCTTGAAAGCATTCCTTTTTCCCACAGGATCTTCGAATTGGATGTGATAATTTAAATGCAACTAAATCATATAATCGAGTTTAGAATGTTATACCTCAGATCTGTGCCGACGGAGTAATCTACAGGTCTAGATTACTGAGGTGTGATCCCTTTCCTCGAAGTTCTTCGACTGTGTGGGCGTCTAGGAACTTTGGAACCAGGAACTCTCCCTCTGCTGATGATAGGCGCCGATTCTCCTTTCAGAAACTTAGGCTTTTGAGAATCTCCTCCTCCTTATTTATAAGAGGAGGGGACGCCACTTTCCTTGTCCACTAAGTCACGGGCTTTAATTAATTAAAGCCCGGTTTAGTTAATAATTACTGGAACAAATTCTAATTAAATACAATTAGAATTATCCCTAATTATTATAAGGAAAATAATATATAATTATTAAATTAATTATCTAATTCCTTAATTAAGAATAAATCTTAATTAATTAGATATTAATTTATTCCATAATTATATAATTAACCAGAGTACAATTATTGAGATCAGATGAACACTAAAAGAGGAAACTGGCGTCCCTTACACTACAGTAGGCGCCACATTAATGGGCTCAAACCCATAATGCCTCTTTTCAGTCCAAAACTGATATCCCTCAATAATACAATGAATTCCTTTCCTGAAGAGCTCTTGGGCCACCCCAGGGATCTATGTACCAGACAGAGTTTAGCCTTACCTAATGAAATAACCATGATCAACCCAGAACATTTATTTCATTAGAGTTGTGATGCATTCCACTAAAGAATCACAACTGAATCACCGCTCTGTCCCAATTTGTAGATTGGGGCTGATACTTTATTTAGAGCTATCCCCGTGTTTAATGACTCCGATATCTATTAATTAATTAGAGCTCCTCTGACTGCTCATAATTAATTAACATCTTATTTTCCTCAAGTAGTACCCGTTCACCCCTTATTATTATACCTGAACTTAATCAGCATGCATGACTTGGTATAATAAACCTTGTGAACTCCCTGAGGGGATATCTCTCAACCTAATACGGACACAGTGTCTCGATATAACTAATTAGACATACTATGTGCCCTCATGTTACCCAAGATGCAAGTCATCAGGGATGCTGCGATAGACCCTTAGCTATACAAGTCAAAGTAACAGTGAACAACACATATATCTCTAATAGCATATCGAGATTAAGATCATATCTCTAAATCCCGAGATCTCTAGTTCTTCACCTATTGCTAGGGTCAGTATCAGAAGAACCTTATCTCACTCGATCCTGTCAATACGTTCCACCGTACCAACATAACTAGCGACTGAGACCCGCCACTACCGTTATGTTGCAGTCTAAACCGATAGTTTTCCCAAGCTATCTCGACTGTGACACTGTTTATATCTCATAATTATTGTCGAACGCTGCGTGATCTCCCTGACACCCGAGCCGTCCACGTGTTCTAAAACATGAGATATAGGGCTTATTCTTATTAATATATTTATTCAGATAGGTGATTGTTACCAGTGGAATACATGTCATATATACTAAAACACGTTTTTGCTTTAGTTATATACAACAACCCCAACACTCCAACACATTTAATAAAAAGCTAGAATGGTTGGGGGGGGGGGGGGAATTTCCCTGTTTTTCTTTCCTTTTCTTCAAATTCTTTCGTTTTTTTTCATTCTTCTTTTTTCAATTTTTTTTTCATTTTCTTTTCATTTTTTTTTTCATTTTTTTTTTACTGCAAAGATATAATTATCTTTGATTACCTTCTACCGAATAGCTTGACAAGAAATTGTCAATCTTACCTTGTCCAACTCGTTTAACAAAAAGCTAGAATGATTGGTATTTCGTTGCTTATACTTACTGATGGCAAAAATGGTGAAACTCTTATTTACTGATGGTAAGAACTGGTTAACGTTTTGCCTTGATAAGACAAGAAGTGGTATGAAGTTGATTATATCTTGCCAAGTAATTGTTAAGAAGTCAAATTGATAAGAAATTATCAAATTGTCACCAAACGATTTAAAGAAGGTAAAGAATTGACAAATTATTACCAATTAATTTTTTGAACTCTTACCAAATAAATTGATAGAAGATAAGAAGTTGTCAAGTTCTTATGAGAAAAGAGTTAGAGAAGGCAAGAAATTAGAACACTTAACAATTCAACCGATTTCAAGCACAATGACTATCTCAATCACTCATGAACCAATTCAATATTCAACAATAGAAATTTTCCTTAATTTCTAAGCCAAAAAATTAGAACACCTAACAATTTTATTAAAATAACCGATTTTATTAAAAATATTGTCGGGAATCGGATTTGTCATTCCAAAAAATACACATAAGTATTTAACAAAAGACTAGAATAGTTGGTATTCCGTAGCTCTTACTTACTGATGGCAAAAATAGTGAAGCTCTTACTTACTGATGGCAAGAAATTTTTAATTTCTTACCTTGATAAGACAAGAAATGAGGTAATGTAACTACGACTAACTACGGAAAGGACGAGACAAGAAATTGTACCATTTCTTACCTACTGATGGTAAGAAATCGTTAGTTACTTGCCTGCATGAGTCAAGTAATGGGGTGATTTCTTAGATTAATTCAATTTTAACATAATAAATTCAATTTCTTGCCAATTATTTCACATTCTAAATGGTGAAACTCTTACTTACCATGACAATAAATGGTTAACTTCTTACTTACAGATGTCATGAAATAGTTAACTTCTTGCCTTGATAAGGCAAGAAATTATTTTCAACCCAATTCAAACACTCATTTAATAACAACAATGCCAAATACAAAAAACGTAAATGAAAACAAAAAATTACAATAAATTATTTCGCAACATAATTTATATACAAGAATTCGCAGCACAAACTCAATAATCAAATTAAAAATAATAAACTAAGCAAAATGACTTCCCATAAATGGAGGCAAAAAAGGCAAGAAATACACAAGAGAGACAACCCAAGAGAAAAAATACTCTCGCTCCCAACCCCTCATTTTCCTCCCATACAACACACAGTAAAGAGAGAAAAAAAAGGAAGAAAAAGAACAAACAAATCCAATCCAATGAATAAAAAAAAAACAAAATAGGAAAACAATGAATACCTACATCTAATAATTATCTTTCCCCCACCTTTTATCACACTCTTCACATCTGGAAAAAGAAAAAGAGCCCAAAAATAATGAAATACCACCTAATAAAAGTAAATCTAAATCAAAAGAATAGAAAAGAAAAAAGGGAAAATAGAAAAGCAATAATACTCCTTATTTTGTCGAAGTTCCAGCTCGACGAACATAGTACGACCCTCTCGATCTTCTCTTCCTCAGCGCGTCAATCTCCTTCTCGCCTTTGCCGTCAACCGCCATAGCACGACGATCTCTTTCTCGATCTCTAATCACAACGGCGGCTTCCAATCGGTAGCGATTCGTCGTCAAGCCCTAGCTCTGTCCTGTCCACAGCGCCGCCGCCGACTCCTTCAGCGGCAACAAGGAACTAGAAAAAAGAACTATAGAGAGAGATAGAGAAGAGGAACTATAGAGAGAGAGAATCCTAAATCATCCTAAAATCAGAAAATAAAAGAAGGAAGAAAGAAGAAGGAACAAATACAGATATCTAGATATTTTAATATATTTTATTTTATATTTTATGTATAGTATTATTAATATCTATTAAAAAATCAATAAAAAAATTTAAATTTGTTGTGGTCAAGTTTCGAACCTAAAACCTCATGAGTAAGAGCCTAAGAGCTTTAGTATTTTAGTATTTTATTTTACTTATCTGTTTATAACAATCAAAACACCCAACCCAAGATTAACGCTTTTCTCGATTTTGTTAATGAACTTTTAACTATTTTTATATTTTACACTTATTTATATGGATATTCTTATAGTTATACAAATAATATATAATATTTTGTATATATTTATAGTAAATATCAATATGTAATAAAAAATAATTATAATTAAGAATTTTGCATTGCAAAACTTGAGTTTAAGATATTATATTGAATTTATATTAAAAAGAGATCTCTTTATTATAACTTTAATGTACTTTTTTTATTTTATAAGTTATGAATTTACTTCTATTTGTGTATATAATGTATTTAATTTTATAATTAATATTATTTAAAAATGGTCCAACCCCGGTTGAACCAATTGAACCGTGACCCGGAGGCTTCGCCGGGTCGACCTCCAGTCCGGGTTTTAGAATATTGGTTTCAATCACATCTTGATGATTTTCGTATGAAATATACTATCCGATTATATTTATTTGAATCCGACCCGGATTCGTCCCGTATCCGTCCCGTGACTTTATACCGAATATTCCGAATTCGTATCCGAATCCGGCTTTTCCGTATCCAACTCTGAATTCGAGAAAAAAATATACAATGGGATACTGTATGAGCACTATCCGTTTTCACCCCTAATCTTTAGACACTTTCATTTTTTAGCAGTAAGTCACATAGTGAAATTACATTATACCCTTCATTGAAATCAATATTTACTTTTCTATTGTTGGTTAAATAAACATGAGCCCACAAGAGAGAGAATAACTAATCAACTATGACAGGGGTATCAAAGGAAACATTTTACACATCATCACAACGCATTAAATTTTGCGCCATAATTTTTGTTTTCAAAGATTGTGAACCGAGGGAGTCAATGTTAAATGTGTATTTTGTCAAGCATTATGGTTTTTTTCTTGAATAATATGGAAACTTCGGATGGACTTTTTTTTGTGTGGATATGTTGGGTTTTATAATTGTTGATATGGGCTAGTCCCTGAATTTATTAGATTTGAACTTTACTTATATTCCTTCCCTTCCATCCCAAAAAAATGAAACTTTCATTATCTTTACTATTTAAAAAAGCCACTCAACGTCAACGGTTGGGTATTTATTTTCTCGACATATTTCTTATTGCCTAAGTTTTGCTACTTGTCCAACAAGTCAAGAACTCTAAACCCTAACCTTACTTTTCTCCTATAAATATACCTCCCTTCTCTCATAATAAAACACACGAAAATCTTCTCCTCTTGACAGCTATTTTTCTCTCTTCCTACAGCTGTTGATTTCCTTTTCCTTGCCTCTCACATCAAATACGTCTCCAGCCCTCGACTCACGAGTGTTTGTGAATCTTAAGTTTCTGTGTTAACCTTCGAGAGTGGTTTTGGCATTGAGACTAGCTCCAAGGGTCTGCCGGAATTTGCTTTTAAGGCAGTGGTGCTTGCGCCACGACATAGTGCTAACGATCAATTTATTTTCTTTATTTGTGCAGTTTCAACGTCGGTTCCAACAATCTAAAAGCGAATCATGGCCACAACGAATCGTGTGCTACCCAATCTTTTGAGATTGGAGCCGTTGAGCGTATTACAATCGAAACTCCTATCTTTTCGAACAATTTGTAGCTATCAAATTAGAGCATTGATTTAAAGGTCTAATTTTACGGTGTAGTATGTCGAGCGGTACGTAAGTCTATATCAAAGTTGCTTCAATTTCACAAATTGATAGCTTTTCAGATAGTTTGAATCTGATAGGTCATTTTTACAATATTTTCCCTACTGCTGTGACAATTGTTACAACAACGTGAGAATTAACATGAAAAACATTCTCAATTGACATGCAAAAAATGACATCATCATGTTATTAGAAAAAACATTGGCATGATTTTCTTATTACCTAGCATTTTTGAATTAGAATATTGTTTTTCGTAGAAGATCAAATCAAATTTCTAAATAAAATTTTAAGTAGTTTATTCTCCTTAATTGTCTTTGCAGACCTCTCTTCATAATTTTAAATCGAAGTAGATATCATGATAGAGTTCTAATCAATAGGATGTGGCAGTCAAGTGGACAAGCATCATTACTAGAACTATATTGACTTCTGAAATTTTATTGTGAGATAATCCATGGATATTTGGTAAAATATGTTAAATGTTTGTTAAAAACTTGTTTTCCATTGCATGTCTATCTAAGAGAAGTGACGCAAATCCTGAAACATTTTCTTTAAACAGTGGAGATCGTGGTTTAAGCATTGTAGCCTTCCGAACTGACCATGATCTGTTTATCATGTTTTTTCTAGGCTTCTTTTATGTGTAGTTTATTTCAAGAAGCTTCTTGCTGCTGCATATTTTTGACAAATTTTGAGGATATATGAAGTTATTTATGAACATTGAGATGGCTTTGATGGCTTTTTGAAATGGAAATCATTATTTCCGGTGAGATCTTTCTAAAGTTGATATTAATTTACTAATCTTTAATGGATTTATTTATATGTGCTTAATGTATCACTGATTGATTGAATTCTATACTTTCTTTTATATTCTTGTGAGTATTTGAAAATTACGATAATATGTGCATACATGATACCTAAGAGCAAATATGAAACATAAAGACTTGTTTTTGTATATAAATAAATTCAGTGGTGTGGATATTTATATATTTATTTGTATAAATGATCGATCTTATTTTCGTAGGTAATTAATGAACGTCAATAAGGAATAAATCAAGCACGAAAGTAAAAGGAACACAAGGAATTACGTGGTTCGATCTATTAGAATAGATCTATGTCCACGGAGCAAGAGTATGGATCTTTATTGCTAGTATGAGTAGTGATTACAAGATTGTTCCCCCCCTCATTCTATTCTAAACCCCTATTTATAGGTAATTATATGGAGTTCGACTATAATACAAAGTCTATTCCTATAAGGACTCTTTGAGCTTATCTTCCTCTTATGGGTTGGCATCCGAGCTTCCATATCTCTCTTGGAGCTTGAGTTGTAGTCGATGTAGGAGTCTTGGTTGCCTTGGTGAAGAAGTTTCTCTTTCTTAGTTGGGTCGAGCTGCGTAGGCCGAGCTTAACTGTCGATGCCCAATTATATTGGGTCTGATGCTTGGGCCTAGGAGCTGGGCCGTATCCTATT
Organism: Mentha longifolia; assembly: GCA_001642375.2. Classification (NCBI taxonomy): domain Eukaryota; kingdom Viridiplantae; phylum Streptophyta; class Magnoliopsida; order Lamiales; family Lamiaceae; genus Mentha; species Mentha longifolia. Next base: position 10,682,921 of record CM038120.1, on the reverse strand, counting down.
AGTTGCCTTGGTGAAGAAGTTTCTCTTTCTTAGTTGGGCCGAGCTGCGTAGGCCGAGCTTAACTGTCAGGGCCCATTTATATTGGGCTCAATGCTTGGGCCTAGTAGTTGGGCCATATCCTATCACATCCCCTCCCAAAAAAGTGTAGAAGTGAGGATGTGATGTAGGGAGAATAGCTGAGTTAAGAGTAGTGTGAAAGAATAGTATGTTGCCTCATCGAAAAATAAATTTGATGAAGTCAAATACGTACCCTTCCGTCGAAGACGAGGTAGAAGAAAAGTGCATTGCTTTGTCAAAAAATAAATTTGACGAAGTCAAATGCGTACCGTCCCGTCGAGGATGAGGTAGAGGAAAAGTGCCTTGCCTCGTCAAAAAATAAATTTGACGAAGTCAAATGCGTACCATCCCGTCGAAGACGAGGTAGAGGAAAACTACATTGCCTCGTCAAAAAATAAATTTGACGAAGTCAAATGCGTACCGTCCCGTCAAAGACGAGGTAGAGCTGAAAAGCACGTTGCCTCGTCAAAAAATAAATTTGACAAAGTCAAATGCGTACCGTCCCGTCAAAGACGAGGTAGAGCTGGTCATGTCCAGAATGAGGCCGAGGTGAAGCTTACCGCTGCACAAGAGAAATATGACGAGTTGTAAGCTCGGTTTCTTGAGCCGGAAGAGAAGCTGGAGATCTCTAAAGAAGAGGCCGAGCAGGTCGTCCAGGAACACACAGAATATGAGGCGATTATCCGCCGAACTGTTGGAATGACCATCTCCGAAGCCGAAGGGAAGGTAAAAGAGCTCGTATCTCGATGCTCCAGTTATTTATAGCAATATGGAGCGGTCCTGGCAGCTTTGAGAATAAGTGGACGAGCTAAAGTGACTTGCCGGCATGTATAAGACGATTGTTGCTCGCCGTCCAAGACTAGAGCTTGTTTCCTCGGATGCTGGGCCTTCGAGTTCGTCTAATCCCGGTTCCAGTTTGAGGATTGTTGATCGTCATTCTCAGGAGTTCCTGGATCTATAATGGCAGTTGTCAACTAAACGAGGCTGAAGTCGAAGGGTATAAACTGGCCAAGGTAATCATTGTATTTCTTCTCCTTTGTCGAAATAAAATTGAAGTTTTATTTGTGAGCGTCCGTCCTCATAAAGGTATAACTCACAATTCTCCTTGTAATATACTACGGTAAAAGTACCTAGCTTATTCTCATTTTTAAACGAAGGTAGTTCGTCCTCGTATGGAATGAAATCCTCACTTTTAAATGAAGGTAGTTCATCCTCGCTTTTAAACGAAGGTAGGTTCGTCCTCGTTCGAAATGAAGGTAAGTTCGTCCTCATTTGAAATGAAGGTAGTTCATCCTCATTTTTAAACAAAGGTAGGTCGTCCTCGTTTTTAAACGAAGGTAGTTCGTCCGCATTTTTAAATGAAGGTAGGTCGTCCTCATTTTTAAATGAAGGTAGTTCGTCCTTGTTTTTTTTTAAACGAAGGTAGCTCGTCCTCGTTTTTAAATGAAGGTAGGTCGTCCTCGTTTTTAAAGGAAGGTAGCTCGTCCTCGCCATAAGATGAGGTTTAGGCTTTAGATAGCTCAACCTCGTCATAAGATGAGGTTTAGGCTTTAGATAGCTCGACCTCGTCATCAGACGAGGTTTAGGCTTTAGATAGCTCGACCTCGTCATAAGACGAGGTTTAGGCTTTAGCTAGCTCGACCTCATCATAAGACGAGGTTTAGGCTTTAGGTAGCTCGACCTCATCAGAAGATGAGGTTTAGGCTTTAGATAGCTCGACCTCGTCATAAGACGAGGTTTAGGCTTTAGATAGCTCGACCTCATCATAAGAGGTTTAGGCTTTATATAGCTCAACCTCATCATAAGACGAGGTTTAGGCTTTAGATTCCTTGTTTGTCGAGAAATATCGATAGGGGTGGTCCCCTTACGCGCGTTTGGATTTTACCCCAATTTTGGGGTTTCATTCATCCTCGAAAGGGTATTATATCATCCTCGAAAGGGTATTATATGCATAAGAAATAAAAGAAAAATATTTTTTTTATTAATAGAAAAGAAATAAAAGAACCTGAATAGACGACGTAGATAGAGCCTCGTCTTTTTTGAACCTCTTGTGTGAGGGTTCGCCTGCTTGGGGACTTCAGGCTGGATCTTGATGTGGTCCGAGCTTGGACTCTAAAGATCCACATTGTAGCCTTTCGAAGGCACTACGTCGACTTTGGCCTCGGTCATTCCGATCCTCCTCTTTCTTCTATCAGATGGCTCGGCCTTGTCAGCTTCGCGCTTTCTGTCAACTTCGTTGGCTCTTACGAACCAATCTGCTATGCTCCATAATTGCCTCGCAGTACAAGGCTTGTCCCTCACGATCTCCTTGTATAGGGCACCCGACTTCTGTTTCTGAAAGTTCTCGGGAGTTCTTGAGTGTTTCTTAATTGTTTCTTTGAGAGTTCTTGAATCTTTTCATCTTCGTTTTGATGGTTTTGCGGCTAGGGATAAAACGGTTGCCAAATTTGACCCGTAACTCCGATTTTTCGCCATAATACCATTCCTGAAGCGGAATGGCGCTCCGCATCAAACTCATCACCTAGCCGTGACATATAGGTACGGCAAGCCAAATTCAGCCATTTACTGGTTCAAATCAGCCGTTGAACTTTTCCGGTTTTTGGGAATTTTGGGAATTTTTGCAGTTTTCGTCCAAGTAACTCATAATCTGCTATACTAGAGCATATTGGGTAGTGTAGATTCAATTTCTAAGTTGTTTTAAGTAGGGTTACCGTGCTTATCCATATCTTGAAGGAATCCTTTGGGGGTCGGATCTCTTGCCAGTTCTTTCCCAGGTCGACAGCGTGTTGCCGGGTTCGGATCTTGCACCTGGCTTGCCCCGTTCGTGGATTTCTGCTCCCCGAACAGGTGGATTTATTGTCGGACCTTGTCCAGTTTGCTGAACCTCATTTTCCTTGTTGGTAGCGGCAACAACGGTTGATCGTGTTGGCATTCCTGTCATGACGGCAGATTACCCAGAAAACTTTTGATCGGAAATCACAAATTTAGGTTCCCACAGACGGCGCCAGTGATCGATCTTATTTTTGTAGGTAATTAATGAACGTCAATAAGGAATAAATCGAGCACGGAAGTAAAAAGAACACAAGGAATTACATGGTTCGATCTATTAGAATAGATCTATGTCCACGGAGCAAGAGTATAGATCTTTATTGCTAGTATGAGTAGTGATTACAAGATTGTTCTCCCCCCTCATTCTATTCTAAACCCCTATTTATAGATAGTTATATGAAGTTCGACTATAATACAAAGTTTATTCCTATAATGACTCTTTGAGCTTTTCTTCCTCTTATGGGTTAGCATCCGAGCTTCTATATCTCTCTTTGATACAAACCTTGGCAGATCCGTAATTCAACACGCACGCGGAAGACTCAAAGATACCGATGGAAAATTCCAAAACCTCCTAGATCGAATCCAAGAAGTAATATAGACAAGACGAAGCTCCCTATACCCCAACTGGTATTGTCTAAGCAACTCGGGGATGATGAATGACACACAAACGAGGGTGATGAACTCAATTGATTCACCGGATAAAGAATTCCACTTGCACACAAGAAGAACTCGAAATACTCTCTTAAAGAGAAGAAACAATTTTTCATATATCAATAATAAGTCAAGAATTTTCGTCCAACATAATGCCATATATATAGGCTGAAAATAAAACCTAGTCTAAGTAGGAAATAATTAAAATAAAAAGCCCATCACTAAAGTAGGCTAAACTGCTAAATAAATAAGCCCATAAAATCCTAAAATAATAAAAATCACATAATAAAGTCTTGGACTAGTAATAAAAACGAAAATTAAACTTCTTCCATCTTCAGCCCATGTCATCTTCAATCCTTAGCCCACGAGCTGAAATCCTCAATCCACAGGCTGCATCACTCTTGAAGCTTGAGTTGTAGTCGATGTAGGAGTCTTGGTTGCCTTGGTGAAGAAGTTTCTCTTTCTTAGTTGGGCTGAGCTGCGTAGGCCGAGCTTAACTGTCGGGGCCCAATTATATTGGGTCTGATGCTTGGGCCTAGGAGCTGGGCCGTATCCTATTGGTTGCCTTGGTGAAGAAGTTTCTCTTTCTTAGTTGGGCCGAGCTGCGTAGGCCGAACTTAACTGTCGGGGCCCAATTATATTGGGCTCAATGCTTGGGCCTAATAGTTGGGCCATATCCTATCAATTAACTATGAATTATATTTCGTTGATGCTATTTGTGGGTATTAGTCAAAATATTAGTTTATGATTTTTTTATTTAAGCTCAAACCAAATTGAGGAAAATACGTTCATGGTTGATTATGGTTGGTTTAGTTATTGCTATGGTGATTAATGACCGTATTGAGAATTCAGTTTTTTGTATATAAATTAAATGTTGTGGTGTTTTTTGGATGGACATGAAATGAAGAGATAACAAATAAAATAAAATTTGTCCCCTGATTCTTATTTTACTAGTAGGATTTTAAATGTGGTTGCAACTAATTTTTTATATATGTTGTGCAAATCTCTAGAAAATCATGACTACATAGATTGAGAATTTGTCATTAAGTAATACTAATAAGCTGTGCAACAAGATTTATTTAAATACTTAGCTAAATATATTATTCTTTGATATGATAGTCGACATTTAAATCATGTCTTATCCTATTTTTGACGATAATCTGCTAATTGCTAATAATCTTTGTGAATAAATATTTTTTGAGGACATGTTGTGTTGCTTGAGGTGACCAATTAACTTTGTTTACGTATACTTTCTTAGCTTGGTGAACATGGCTAGGCCATCATTGTGTATGATGTTGTATTCAAGCATCGATGAACATGCTTGGGAAAACAATTATGAAACTGCTCAGAGCAAAAGATTTGTGTTGGAAAATGTGGGGGTCGGTCAAACGAAGTTGTATCATTCTCATGTTTATTTTGATGAGATTTTGACGTCTGCACTTGAACCATTCATGGTTTGGTTGTGCATTAAATAGACGTGGAGACTGCTTTCCTAAATGGTAATTTGAATGAGGAGATATATGGTATGATAAGTTTCACAATACTATTTTGCTGAACAGGTTTGAAGTGAATGGTTCTGAGTTTAGTCTGTACGCTAAAACCCGTGGATTGGACTATGTGCTATTATGCTTATATCTTGATGATATGCTCATATTTGGTACATGTCTTGATATTGTGTTGGAAACAAAATCGTACTTGTTTTTTGTTTTTGATATGAAAGATTTGGGTGAGGCAGATGTTATTCTTGAGATTAAACTGATGAAATATGAGCATGGATATTTGTTGAGTCAGTCTCATTATGTGGAACAAGTGCTGAAAAAGTTTAATTGTGATGATCTTGTTCATGTGAAATATCCTTATGATGCTAGTGTGCAGTTGAAAAAGAATTTAGGTGAGCCTATATCTCAAGATCAATATGCTCAAATTTTAGGAAGCATAATGTATTTGATGAGCAGTACTAGACCTGATATTGCTTATGATGTCGATTAAGCCGTTATACTCATAATCCTAGTAACGAGTATTGGAAGGCCTTGTATCGATTGATGAAGTATTTGAAGGGGACGAAAGATTTATGTTTGCACTATTCTACCTTTCCTGAGGTAGTAGAAGGTTATTGTGATGCAAACTAGGTTTCTGACAATGATGAGGTGAGTTCCACAAGTGGATATGTGTTCACTCTTGGTGGGGGTGTTGTATCGTGGAGATCGGTGAAACAATCATGCATAGCAGGTTCAACCATGGAGTTTGAATTCATTGCTTTAAAACTAGCAAGTCAAGAAGCTAAATGGTTGCGTGAGTTGTTGGCTAATGTACCGTTGGGTAAAAAAAACAAAAAAAAAAGAAATCTTTAGCCCCGATTTCACTTCATTGTGATTCACAATCTGCCATTTCTATTGCAAAGAGAAAATATATCCAGTTGAAACATGCTCTAGTGAGATAGATACTTGGAGATGGGGTGATATCTCTCGACTTTGTTAGGTCGGAGAAGAATTTAGCCGATCCTTTCACTAAGGCTCTTATCTAGCGACAAGTGGAGGATCTCTCAGCCAGAATTTGTATGACGACATTTAATGGAGGAAGCTAATATGGTGGATACCTAACAGGTCAAACGAAACTATATTAACTTATCTTTATTAATTTGTTAAGATATGTATTAACATGTGTTGAATACAGTGTGTTGAGAATAGCTGTGAGCTATATGGTTCTGCTGTGGAGAACATTGAACATAGAGGAATCTTCACCTATGAGAGGTAATCCATCTGCAGTGGATTTGATTGTACTATGATATTGAGGTTGAGTTTTGACTCTTAATAATTCTTGCAGTCTTGTTTTGCGAAACATTTTTGGTATGTTATATGCGTATAATATATTAAGTGCCTTGGTGATTGCACTTTCATAGAATTACCTAACTATGTGTGAAGATATGCGTCTTTTCTATGAAAATGAATTTTCTAGAGCACATATGGGAATCGAAGGTATTGTTGTAACTTTGTTGTTTATTATCGCGGAGACGTATTTGATTATAGGAATGATGTGTGTTGTGGGGGTAATTATGCAAACTCATGAAGTTCAAACCGAAAGGTACTTTATGAGAATTGCCTGGTTTCCACTTCACTAACGTTCAAGTTCAAAATCGAAAGATTACTTGTTCCTATGCATCAATATTCCTTTCGTTTCATTTTCTTTCCTTTCTGTTCTTTTCTTCTAGACCGTTCTTCATTTGTGGGGGATTGTTGGAAATGAAGAACTCTTCTTCTTCTTTGTTTTCCTCCTTGAAGCCTTAAGTTCATTGTACCACATAGGAAAATGATAGAAGTTAGATGGAGTATATATTAAGTTGTGAGTGGTATGGGTTTGAATGAGTTAATTGGCTTTTGGGAGTGGATTATGCTTCGGAGACCACATGCACGCGCGCTGCCCGCCCGGTTGTCGTCGCGCGTGTGTGTGAGATGATTTGAGCCTTGTGTCTCGTTTTCTTTTTGCTCACGTCGATTGCGGTTGGCCTTTCCTATTGCCTAAATTTTGCTACTTGTCCAACAAGTCAAGAACTCTAAACCCTAACCCTACTTTACTCCTATAAATATACCTCCCTTCTCTCATAATAAAACACACGAAAATCTTCTCTTCTTGACAGCCATTTTTTTCTCTTCCTATAGCCGTTGATTTTTTTTTCCTTGCCTCTCGCATCAAATACGTCTCCAGCCCTCGACTCACGAGTGCTTGTGAATTTTGGGTTTATGTTTTGGCATTGAGACTAGCACTAAGGGTCTACGGGAATTCGCTTTTAGGGCAGTGGTGCTTGCGCCACGACACAGTGCTAACGATCGATTTATTTTCTTTATTTGTGCAATTTCGATGTCGGTTCCAACAAAAGATACTACCTCCATCTCACCCACTTAGTCTCATTTCTAAATGGCACAAGAACCAAAGAAAATGGGGATATGTGGATATAATTAATTATGAGGAGAGAGAGTTAATTGTAGCTAAGTATTTTTTGCCATTTTAGGAAATTGGACTAATAAATCAGACGGACCGAAATGACAAATGAGACTAAGTCAATGAGATAGAGGTAGTAATCTCAAATACCTTTTCAAATAGGATTGTTCTTTTGCCCATGACTGATGTGACGTGTCACATCAATTTTTTTTTATTTAGAATTTAGTTTTTTTAGTAGAATTTATTTTAATAATAGTAATAATAATAATAATAATAATAATAATTGTTAAAGTAGGGTTGATAAATCCAAAAGGTATATTATATTTAAATATTCTATTTTTTAGTTATCAATGTTTATTATGATTTATTATAATATAACAATTTTTACCAAAAAAAAGAATTATACAACTAGTAAAAATTAATATTTAATACACGATATGAACACCGTTGTTGGTATAGAGGATTCCATCCGGGATTTCTGTTTTTTCACATTAATCTACTCAACAAATTAAATATGCAAGCGAGACTGAAATTAATGCAAAAGGCAACAACACAGGCATCAACAACAAAATTACACCTCGATCACAACATAAATAATTAAAAACTTCTGCATTCAAATACATAAAACCATACAAACATAATCCAAACTCTCTCTAAAATCCACTGGTTCCATCTTCACATCGCGTAGCGTAGAGGATAGCTGGTTTCTCCAAAAAGCTTGAGCTCGGTGCAAAATGCTTATTATAACTAGTATATCTTCTTCATAACGACTAAAATTTAAATTAAAAGGATTATTGAAACAAAATTAAAGTAATACCAACCGTAACATAATCTAAATAGGAGACGGAGCTAGATCCGGGGATAGAGGAGTCTCTTCGGCTTCAGGTGCCGGCGCCGGCCCCTCGGGTTCTGGTTCGTAGGGCGGCGGCGGGGAGTGGCAATGTTTGTGAAGGAAAAAGAAGAAATCACTATAAGGTGGTGGCGGAGAAGGGTAATTACGGTATTTGCTGCAGTGATGGTGGTTTAAGAAGGTGGAGTTTATAGTTTCAATGGACATGGATAAGAGAACTACGATAACCAAGAATTTGAGATTCATTTTGCTCTCCATCACTAGAAACAAAGTTTTTTTCTTTTAATTGTTTTTTATATCTGATTTTTGCTTGAGCTCAATGCATAAGTGGATGCATGCTCCTCTCTTTATATAGGCCTCACTCTTGAAGCAATTAACCCTAGTTAGATTAATTAATGACTATAAATAACTTTATTTGTATAGGTTTGGCTATTTAATCCATAATAAGTGAGCTAGCCATACGTCATGCAGGCTAATTGGTTGGATTATCTTTTTGTAAAAGATTATTTAATTGTGAATGAAAATACACATGCTGGCCGATTAGATTTAGCTTGAAACTTCTCAATCTTATATTAAATCCAATTGAATGTATAATTAGAAGCAAAGTGTGGCTAATTTTAGTTTCAAAGGTCTAATTTTATGTGATCGGTAGCTACTAGACACGTACGTAGAAATGAGTACAATAAAAGAAACCTATGTATGATCTTAATCTAAACTCGATCTCTATATCAATTTTTTCCACATGCATATATTAATATCTACGATAAAAAAATTTGGGTTCCAACACTTTATCATGGATCCATACTTACAAATGAATTGCGTCAATGAATTGAAGAGCAGTCAAACACTCCCAGCAATATATATGTGGATAATATTGTTGGAAATAAAAAGCCTCTCTCTCTATTCTTGTTGTCCCACATTGAAAAAATACCCTTGTGTGGAAGGGTATTGATCGATCTTATTTTCGCAAGATAGTTAATGCACGAAAACTGGGATTTAACGAACACGAAAGTAAACGGAACACAAAGGGGTTTACGTGGTTCGATCTATCGGAATAGATCTACGTCCACGGGCGGAAAGAGTATAGATCTTTATTGCTTGTATGAGTAGTGATTACAAGATTGTTCCCCCCTCTCAACCTATTCTAAACCCCTATTTATAAGTGTTTACATATGGAATTCGACTAGGATTATAAGTCTTTTCCTATTAGGACTCTTTGGTTTGATCTCCTCATTTACTGGATAAACACCGAGCTTCTATATCTCTTGTGGAGCTTGAATTGTAGTCGATGTATGAGTTGCCTTGGTGTAGAGATTCCTTTGAGGTGGGCCAAAGTGGATTCGGCCTAGGTGGGCTGTTTGGGCCGAGCCAAGTAAGGCTCTTAAGTGGGCCGAGTTGCATAGGCCGAGCTTGACAGTCGGAGCCCAATTATATTGGGCTCGATGCTTGGGCCTAGTAGCTAGGCCATATCCTATCACATCCCCCCCCAAAAAGATATGGAAGTGAGGGTGTGAGCTGGGGTAGAAAGGTGAAGCATGAGTAGTGAAAGTTACATTGCCCCTTCGGAAATTGGATTTCGACGAAGTCGGAATGCTTGCCACCTCGTTAAAACGAGGTGGTTATAAAATTTGCATTGCCCCTTCGGAAATTGGATTTCGACGAAGTCGGAATGCTTGCCACCTCGTTAAAACGAGGTGGTTATAAAATTTGCATTGCCCCTTCGGGAATTGGATTTTGACGAAGTCGGAATGCTTGCCACCTCGTTAAAATGAGGTGGTTATAAAATTTGCATTGCCCCTTCGGAAATTGGATTTCGACGAAGTCGGAATGCTTGCCACCTCGTTAAAACGAGGTGGTTATAAAATTCGCATTGCCCCTTCGGAAATTGGATTTCGACGAAGTCGGAATGCTTGCCACCTCGTTAAGACAAGGTGGTTATAAAATTCGCATTGCCCCTTCGGAAATTGGATTTTGACGAAGTCGGAATGCTTGCCACCTCGTTAAAACGAGGTGGTTATAAAATTTGCATTGCCCCTTCGGAAATTGGATTTCGACGAAGTCGGAATGCTTGCCACCTCGTTAAGACGAGGTGGAATTGGAATTCACATTGCCCCTTCGGAAATAAAATTTCGACGAAGTTGGAATGTGAACCGTCTCGTTAGGACGAGGTCGAACACGTGATGTGTCAGTTACATTTAATGCACCGTTTGGGGTCCCGATAAAGTAGGCTGAAAGTTATTAAAACTTCTTTCAGACGCCACAAGCAACATTTTTGAAATTCGGAACCCTAAAAATTTTCGGCAATTCATCTTCTGTCTTCACGCTTGCAGTGCTGCCGTCAGTGTTACACCAGAATCCAGTGACCCATTCATTGTCATCACAGTCTTCCATTGCTTAAAAAGTAAGTCCATGGCTTCCTCTTCTTTTATGCGCGAGTCGAGCGGTAGTGGTAGTCTGGATTCGGGCGAAAGGTCTATGTCGCCGCCGGTATGTCATTCGCCGGAAAATATAAATGTAGATGTATATACTGTAGAGTCGGACATTCCGTCGAATTGTAGGGTAGTTTTTGCTTCTCCCCGTGATTCAATCGGAACAGTGTCAAAATTTTCTTCAACCCTAGATTCATCTGCAATTTTGAAAATTGCAAAAAATTATTTATTTCCTGACTGGATAGAGATGTTAGTTCCTCGGCCGGAGGATAGGGCGTCCAACCCTCCGGTTGGCTTCGTAACTATCTACGAAGATTGCTTAAGCCATGATCTTCGTCTTTCCCTCCCCCTGTTTTTGCCGATCTTCTTCGGAAGTTCGGCATTCCTTTAGCTCAAATAACGCCGAACTCGTTTAGGCAGCTTACTACTTTAGGCATACTTAGTAGTCGTCACGGGGTTAGCCTGTCAGTAGAGCTGATCCTGAAATATTTTCAATTTAATTCCTACAACGGGTGGTACTATTTGTCACCCCGTCTTGGCTTTCGAGTGAAGATGAAGTCAAAAATCCCGAACTGGCAGTCGAAGTTCTTTTTCTGTCGGTTCGGTGAGGTCCTACATTTCGTCTGGAATGTGGGTAAATTGAGGAACCAAGGCACCGAAGAAAAGTTTGGTGTGCTTGATGAAGTGTTGACTAGCCTAGTCGATGAAGAATTCACCGAGGCCGATCTTGCTATGGCGGGGTTGAGCCCTTATGATCCAGACTCCATGGTTGAGCCGGTGAAGGGTGAGGCTCCACTTGGTTCGTTTATTTGTTTTATGTGTTCCGTTTCATTGTGATGAGGCTCTTACTGTTGTTCTACAGTGAAACTTCTCGGGAAGAAGAGGGCAAGGTCGAGCACTACCGAAAAGTCAGCATCCGAGGTTTCTTTGGAACGAACAGAGAGCGGACTTGGTTCCTCACCAATGGGGTCCCCTCCGGAGCGACCTCTCGTTCGAAAAACAAAACAGCAGAAGGTGGTTGTTGCTGCTCCGACTGGAGAGGAGGATTGCACAGTCACTGCAGTCCGGTTATCTGGCGGTATTGGGCGCCAGGGTTTTGGAGAACTGGTGAATCAGCCTTGGCCATTTCCCGAGGTAGTATCACACTTACAGATGTCTTCGGCATTTCATTATTATATATTTGCCAACGTTAATGTGTGTTTATGTAGGGTGCCGAGGACATGGTAGCGAGGCTAAGCGACCTTACCTCGGAATTAAGCAGTTTCCTGACCGCTGGGGTCGACCGCTTCAACAAGGTGGTCTGAGTTCAGCGCGACCTAGAGAACGAGAAGGGCGGCCTCGTCAACCGATTGGCATTGGCCGAAGCTAGGTGTCGGTAGAACGGGCTGCGGTGGAGTCGGCAAAGGACGCTGCTGAGGCAGCGAGGAGAGAGACGGCCATGTGGAAGGCCGAGGCAGAGGCAGCGAAGCAACAGGAGGCCGAGGCGGTAGCCAAGCAGGGATCGCTGCTTCGGTCTTATACGGAGAGGCTCTTCCGCTCTGAAAGATTCTCGGAGCTGGCCGGGCAGGTCGCCACGATCCTAAACACGCGTGCAGTTAGCGACGTTATCGACAACATCGCCTCTGATATTCCGAACTTGGACAAGGCCAAGTACGGATATCAGGAGATGTCAGACGCGGCTGTCAACCGCGCATATGCTGAGGCGTTGGTGGAAGGCCTCAAAAGCATTCCCGTGCTGGACAGCTTAGCCTCGTCGTCTACTGTGTTGACTGCCGAGGTGGTGGAGGGATGGCCAGTTGACAGGGATGAGGAGTTGGAAGGGTTGATTGCCGACCTCAGCCGTACTACCGAGCCCGGGGCTGACGATGCTGGCCGAGGCAGAGAGGAGGCCGAGGAGGAAGGCGATGCTGACGGCGACAATGCCCCTAGTCAGAATGAGGAGAATGCTGAAGTGGTCAGTTGATCACCTCTGTATATTCTCTCTTCTTTTTTTTTTTCTTTTTTTTTTGTGTAAGGCTTTTGTACTGCGGCATCGGTAGGATGTCGCTTGACTTTCGCCTTTGTGGCATAATAAAATTTCAACATTTAATTGAAACTTTTTTTCTTTGCGTTGTAGTCTTCCCCCACTATTTTTGATGCATCTCCGTACATAGCTCAAATCAACAACTTATTACGGGCTCTTGAAGCTAAGAATGTCGAAGCTCTTCGTTTGAGAGACCATGCTAACCATATCCAGGACGAGGCCGACGTGAGACTTAGAGCCGCTCAAATCAAAAATGACGAGCTTCAAGCTCGGCTCCTAGAGCTTGGAGATAAGTATGATGCCATGAAGGAAGAATCTATAAGGATCGCCGAGGAGCATGCTGAATACGAGGCCATTGTCCGCCGAAATGGCGGGAAAACCATTGCCGAAGTTGATGCAAAGGTAACAGAAATCGCAGCCCGGTGTAAGGATTACCACGAAAGATACGGGGCGGACTCCTGGCAACTCAAAGATCAGATGGTTGAGCTGAAGCGAATAGCTGGTATGTACGATGTGATTCTAGCTCGGCGTCCGAAATTGGCTGCTCGATTGGGAAATGACTCTCATCCTTCAAGTTCGTCCACTACCACTGATCCCTTGAGATCGTCGACTCCCGCGGATCGATCATACATGAGATATACACGGCACTCTAAAGAGATTTATGAACAAGAACGACAAAGATTGGCTCGACGACGTCGAGGTCAGAGTCTTCAACCGGGTAGGGGTCGGAGTCGAGGATGAGGTAGTGGTGAACGAGGTCGAGGCCGCTTTAATATAGATGATGTTTTAAATTTCAACTCCGACGGTGATTTTCCTACAAGATGGCTTAGTTTTAGCAAACCCAAGCCCTCGAGTTCGTCTTAATCACCATGTATTGTACTCTTCCATTTTTGAAATAAAAACGGAATTTTCTGTACTCATATTAGCCTTTTACCTTGTTTTAACATAGATATCTTTCCTTGTATTATACAAAGGTAGGCCATAATGAGCATTACCTCGTCAAAAGACGAGGTTTAGGATTAAGTAGCCCGACTTCATCAAAGATGAAGTGTAGGCTTTAATTAGCACGACCTCGTCATCCGACGAGGTTTAGGCTTTGAGTAGCACGACTTCATCAAAGGCGAAGTGTAGGCTTTAATTAGCACGACCTCGTCGTCCGACGAGGTTTAGGCTTTGAGTAGCACGACTTCGTCAAAGGCGAAGTTTAGGCTTTAATTAGCACGACCTCGTCATTCGACGAGGTTTAGGCTTTGAGTAGCACGACTTCGTCAAAGGCGAAGTTTTAGGCTTTAATTAGCACGACCTCGTCGTCCGACGAGGTTTAGGCTCTGAGTAGCACGACTTCGTCAAAGGCGAAGTTTAGGCTTTAATTAGCACGACCTCGTCATTTGACGAGGTTTAGGCTTTGAGTAGCACGACTTCGTCAAAGGCGAAGTTTAGGCTTTAATTAGCACGACCTCGTCGTCCGACGAGGTTTAGGCTCTTCTCTGTTTTAAACAAAGGCCGTATCTTTGTTTTTAACCGAGGTGGTGCCTCCTTGTTTTAAACAAAAGTACTTCTTCCTAGCTTTTAACAAAGGTGGTTCCTTCGTTTTAAGCCCAGGCAGTTTGAACTTCTATTTTTAAGAAGGTTAGGTCGGTACGCGCGCGTTTAGAATTTACTCCCAATGTGGAGTTTATTAAATTACCCTCGTCAGGGTTTCAAAATACTAAGCATAAGTGGAATAGAGAAACATGCAAGATATAATATGCAAGAATTTAAACGTATAATGAAGGAAAAATAAAAATTTATTGAAGAAAAACCCGAAAAAAGAAAAACAGCTGACAAGATGACCCGACTCTTGACACCTACGACCTTAAATGAACTGATCCTAGACATTACTCTCCTCCACTTATACAAAGTATTTTTTTAAATGATTAATGTGCCATGTGCGGGGTAAGGGCTCACCGGATAAATGGGCAAGCTTGTACGACCCTTTGCCGAGGACTTCTTCAACTCGGTATGGTACTTCCCATGTGGCTTCAAGCTTGCCGAGCCTTTCCGCTTTACTGACCTCGTTATTCCGAAGTACAAGGTCGCCTACTTGGAATTGTTGGTACTTTCACCCTTTGGTTGTAGTACCGAGCTACTTGTTGCTTGTACTTAGCTTCTCTTATGTAGGCGAGCTCTCGTTTTTCTTCCAGCAGATCCAGTTCGGTTCGGAGGTCTTCCTCATTGACTTCGGCTGTGAAGTTGATAGTGCGCGGGCTCGGCAGGCCTATCTCTACCGGGATCACTGCTTCGGTTCCGTACACCAAACTATAAGGCGTTTCACCGTTCGAGGTCCGGGGAGTTGTTCGGTACGACCATAGGACTTGGGGTAAATTTGCGGCCCAATCTCCTTTGGCTTTGTCGAGGCGGGTTTTGAGTCCCTTGACAATCATTCTGTTCGTAACTTCGGTTTGGCCGTTCGCATGAGGATGAGCTACCGAAGTGAACTTTTGGTGAATGTGAAGCCCTTCACACCATTCTCTGAATGTCCGATCGGTGAATTGTGTTCCATTATCCGAAACGAGGATGCGAGGTACACCGAAGCGGCAAACCACATTCTTCCATATGAAGTTGAGGGCGTTCTTGCTTGTGATCTTTGCCAAGGGCTCAGCTTCAACCCACTTAGTGAAGTAGTCGATGGCTACGATGAGAAACTGGAGTTGTCCGGGAGCTTTATCAAATGGTCTGACGATGTCAATTCCCCATTGCACAAACGGCCACGGGCTTTGCATGCTTATGAGGTCGGTTTGAGGTAGTCTCGATACCGTCCCATGGATTTGACATTTTGGGCACTTTTTGACTAGTTCGACTGCGTCTTGAAACATTGTAGGCCAATAGTAGCCCCAGCGCATGACCTTTTTTGACAGTGCTCGAGCTACAATGTGGCTTCCACATGACCCTTCATGAACTTCGCTTAACGCATAGTTTGCTTGGTTCGGCCCGACACATCTTAGGAGAGGTTGAAGGTATGACTTTCTGTACAGAATTCCTTCTTGTAGAACGTACTTTGGTGACTTGCTTAAGATCTTTCTTGCCTCAAGCTTGTCACTGGGCAGTTCGCCCTTCTCCAAATAATTCTGAAGAGGAGTCATCCAATTTGGTGCTTCATCATCAATTACGAGGCCGACCTCAGCTTCTTCTATACTTCGGTGTTTGATTTCTTCCACTGGAGAGCTTGTTGACGAGGACGCCAATTTGCTCAAAGCATCAGCTCGGGTATTTGCTCCTCTTGGGATTCGTACCAACTCGAAGTAGGTGAAGCTTTCTTGCAGACTCTTAGCTTTTTGGAGATACTTCTTCATTCTGTCGCCCTTTGCGTCGTATGTGCCGAGCATATGGCTAACTATGACTTGGGAGTCACAGTAGACTTGTACAGCTCGTACTTGAAGACTTTAAGTGAGGCGAAGTCCTACAATTAGGGCTTCGTACTCCACCTCATTATTTGTGGTAGGGAAGTCAAACCGAAGTGCATAGGTTATCTCCTGCTCGTCTGGACTGAGAAGTATGATGCCTGCACCACTTCCTAATTTTCCAGAAGCCCCGTCCACATATACCTTCCAACAGTCTTTTGGTGGCTTACTTGTGGGTTCGGCTCTGACAATATCCGAGGCGGCATCGAGTGGCTTCAGTGATTCCGTAAATTTAGATTCCACAAGGAAGTCAGCTAAGGCTTGGCCTTTGATAGCACTGCGTGGACAGTAGCTGATGTCATGCCCACCTAGCTCTACTGCCCATTTCGTAATTCTCCCCGAAGCTTCAGGCTTCAATAACACTTGCCGAAGTGGGAGGTCAGTGAGGACCTGAATAGGATGTGCCTGGAAATAAGGTCGTAGCCTCCTCGCTGCGTTTACTAACGCTAGTGCGATCTTCTCTAGTGGTTGATACCTTGTCTCTGGTCCTTTGAGTGCTCGGCTGATGAAGTAGACCGGGAGTTGCCGATGTTTCTCTTCACATACTAGGACTGCACTTATAGTCTCATCCGAAGCCGCGAGGTATAGGGATAGAATCTCACCTTCATGCGGGACCGACAAAGTTGGAAGCTTAGAGAGGTATTTTTTCAGGTCGGCAAACGCTGATTTCTGTTCCTCTTCCTATTTAAAAACTGGGTTCTTCTTAAGAATCTTGAAGAACGGGAGTTGCTTCTCTGCCGCTTTCGAGAGGAACCGACTAAGGGCAGCTAGGCAGCCCGTCAATTTGTGCACGTCGTAAATCTTCTCCGGAACTTTCATTTCTTGAACAGCTCGGACCTTGGACGGGTTAGCCTTTAATCCTTCTTGAGAAACCCAGCATCCTAAAAATTTTCCGGATCGGACCATAAAGGTGCACTTTTCAGGATTCAGCTTCAGGTTAACTTTCCGAAGGAGGCCGAGGACGATCTTGAGATCGTCGACACAGGTGGTTGGCTCTTTGCTTTTGATGACGATATCATCCACATATACTTCCACATTGTTACCGATGTGGGGCTCAAATATCTTGTCCACCATTCTTTGATAAGTAGCTCCAGCATTCTTTAGTCCGAATGGCATTTTCTTATATGCAAAGACGCCGAAGTCAGTGATGAAAGCTATCTTTGGTGCGTCTTCGTCACTCATCAAGACTTGGTGATATCCTTTATACAGATCTAAGAAACTGAAAACCTTGTGGCCGACCAGAGCCTCGACTTTCTTGTCGATGTTGGGAAGAGGATAACAGTCTTTGGGGCAGTGTTTATTTAGATCGGTGTAGTCAATACACATTCGCCAACCTCCTCCTTGTTTCTTCACCATCACCGGGTTAGCAATCCATGTCGGATACTTGACCTCGAAGAGTATTCGGGCCTCTAACAGTTGGTGCACTTCGTCATGTATGACCTGGTTCCGGTCTGCTGCGAATACCTGATGCTTTTGCCGGACTGGCTTTACTCCGGGGTCAATGTTCAGCCGGTGTGTGATAACATTTGGTGAAACTCCGGTCATGTCGAGTGGTGACCAGGCGAAGACATCTTTATATTCCCGAAGTAGTTGGACAACTTGCTTGCGAAGTTCGGCTCCTCCAGCGAAGCCAACCTTAACAACCTTAGTGGGGTCGTTTTCGTACATTACAACAGCTCCTACTGGCTCGTAGAATGCAGAGTTGTCTTCTAACACTTCGGATTTCTGTAATTGCTATGCTTGCGGATGCTGAGGTGTCCCAACACCTCGTAGGGCGATCTGCATGCATTCCTTCGCCCTTTTCTGGTCACCGCGAATTATAATTGCCCCATTCTTCGATGGAATTTTGATTGTTAGGTGGTACGCCGAGCATATTGCCTTCATTGTAACCAACCAATCTCTTCCTAGGATGATGTTATAGGGGGAGTTCACCTTCACAACAAAAAAACTGACGAACTTGGTGGATGACAATGGGTGCTTACCCACTGTCACTGTGAGTTGAATTATCCCTTCAGTTTGCATCTCTTGTTGGACGAAGCTTCTAAGGGGTATTGGTGCTGGTGTTAAACGAGCTTCTTCGACCCCTAACTTCTCAAAGCAATCCTTAAAGAGTACGCTTACTGAGGCCCCACTGTCAATGAAGATTCAATGGACAAGCTTATTAGCCACCACTGCCTCAATCACAATAGCGTCTTGGTGAGGTATCATTGGTGGCACTGGGTCCTTCTCTGAGAAGGTAATGACCTCGTCTTTTTTGAATCTTTTCTGTAAAGGCTCGTTTGTAGAGGGACTTCTGGCCTCGGCCTTGAGTGACGACTTCGTTGCTCCTTGTGGGAGCCCGGTAATAGCAGTGATGACTCTGTCGATCCGGGGTTGATCTTCGTCTCCCTCCTCATCATCAGGCCTGGGCTTTTTGTCGACATGGGGGGCGCAATTGTTCCCTCCTCGGTTCCTGCGCTTTCCCCTACCCTGGGGTCGGGCATCATATTGGCTGCGACTTTGGTACTTTCTAAACGTACCGTCATATACCAGGTGCTCGATATCCGCAGCTAGCTCTCTGCAGTCTTCTGTGTCATGACCGTAGTCCTCATGGAATGGGCAGTATTTATCCTTAGACCGGCGTCTTGACCCACCTCGTGACATGGGCTGAGGTCTTTGAAACAGGTTGGTATGAAGCTCATAAATCTCCGTCCTCGGCTTTGTCAGTGGCGTGAATTGAGTCTTTTCCGAAGTTTGCCGAGGTCCAAGTCGGGATTCAAGGGGGCCTCGCTGTAGTCTATCTAAGGCACTTCGGCGGCCCTGACTTCGGTCATTGCGCTCTTCTTTCCTCCGATCAGATGGTTCAGGCTTATCAGCCTCGCGCTTCTTCCTATCTGCTTCATCTGCTCGTGCGAAACGATCCGCGATGCTCCACAGCTGCTTCGACGTCCGTGGCTGTTCCCTTATGATCTCCTTGTAGAGAGCACCAGATTGGATGGCATTCTGGAAGGCTGAGATAAGGACTTCGTCGGTCAAGCGATCGACTTTCAGGCTTTCCTCGTTAAACCTAGTCATAAAGTCACTTATTGATTCTCCTCGTCTCTGCCTAATGGAAAGAAGTTGGGCCGGGGTAGTTTTTGCCTCGGCTTTCTGGAAAAACCTGCGTTCGAAAGCTTCGAGCAGGTCTGCGTATGATCCGATACTGCATGGAGGCAGGCTATCGAACCAACTACGAGCGTTATCGACAAACAGTTCAGGAAATACCTTACACATGTAGGTATCCTCACTGAGACCTTGATTCATCATATTATATTGGTATTGGGACAGGAAATTGCTCGGATCGCATGAGCCGTTGTAAGGCTTGATAGGAGGTACTCGATACTTCTCTGGGAGAGGAGTGTAGAGTATGTAGTTGGTGAAGGGAGTAGAGATCTTACTGTAAACAGTAAATCTCCCTCCTCGGTGATCGTCGCCATGCCGAGGTGAAGCAGTATGATGACGAGGTGGGGTGATGATACGGCGAGGTGAATGTCTGGAGTCTCCTCGGCGTTTATCATCGAACCTTCTTTGACGAGGTGCCGCGTCTCGTGCACCCACAATCTGGATGCTTTGAGAATCGTGTTGCTGATGGGAACGGGGTGTAGCTCCACGTTCTCCATGATGTCCAGCTCTTTGTTGGTTGACGAATTGTAAGAATTCTGTGCCTTTATATGCAAGGAAACTCTTCACTGCATCTTCAAGTTCATGCGGCTGGAGCTTTGGGGCCTCCTCCCCGTCACGACCACTGCTGTGACCTTCTTGGCTGGGGTGGAGCGGTCTGCCGAACTGATCCACCGGGATATTTCCGATATGCCCTTCCGGAGTCAGCGCACGCTCCTTCCCGGGGCATCTTTGATTAGAGCTGGGTGGATGGCTGGAGGCTTCGGTTGATTCATGAGCGGTTTGCTGGGCGTCCTTCTCCTTAGCAGCGGCGGCGGCGGCGGCAGCCTCGGCGGCAGACTTATTAGTGGCAGCAGTAGATCGTGTTGATTTCCCGGCCATCGTGATTGTAGCAAACTTGCAAAATTTGATCAAGATTCACAGATTTTGCTTCCCACAGACGGCGCCAGTGATCGATCTTATTTTCGCAAGATAGTTAATGCACGAAAACTGGGATTTAACGAACACGAAAGTAAATGGAACACAAAGGGGTTTACTGTGGTTCGATCTATCGGAATAGATCTACGTCCACGGGCGGAAAGAGTATAGATCTTTATTGCTTGTATGAGTAGTGATTACAAGATTGTTCCCCCCTCTCAACCTATTCTAAACCCCTATTTATAAGTGTTTACATATGGAATTCGACTAGGATTATAAGTCTTTTCCTATTAGGACTCTTTGGTTTGATCTCCTCATTTACTGGATAAACACCGAGCTTCTATATCTCTTGTGGAGCTTGAATTGTAGTCGATGTATGAGTTGCCTTGGTGTAGAGATTCCTTTGAGGTGGGCCAACGTGGATTCGGCCTAGGTGGGCTGTTTGGGCCGAGCCAAGTAAGGCTCTTAAGTGGGCCGAGCTGCATAGGCCGAGCTTGACAGTCGGAGCCCAATTATATTGGGCTCGATGCTTGGGCCTAGTAGCTAGGCCATATCCTATCAGGTATATATTAAGAAGTGGGATATGGATACATGAATGAGTTTGCGGACTTTTTAGATAGTGTGCTTGGGCTGCCCAAACACACACATGCAGTGGCGGAGGCAAAGGAGAGCTCCAGCACCTTCCACCCGAAAAATACACCATATTTTTACATTGAAAAAAATTATTTTTAGATTTTTTTATATTTCTAGCACCTTTATTTATATAAAAATTTGATTTTAGCACCCTCTAATTCAAATTTCTGGCTCCGCCACTGCACACACGCGCACTCCCCGCCCGAGCCCGGCCCGGCCGGGTCTGGTCGTCACGTGCGTGGGCTTGCTTCTCCGACTCCCTCTTGATTCGTTTTATTTTTTATTTTGCTTCTAGAACTTTCTTTCTTGTTCACTAGGTTTTCTTTCCTCCACAATTTTAGTGGGCTGAGTGGCAAGGGTTAGGATTTGTAGTGCATCTTGAAGCACTATATATATATGTGTTCTCTTCTTCACAAAAACACACGAAAAACCTAGCTTCTACAACCGTCTTTTCCTCTCTTTCTAAAGCGTCTCCAACTCAATCTCCTGAGTGCACGTGAGCTTGAGTGCTATGTTAACCTTCAAGAGTGGTTTGACGTCGACACTTGTCACCGAGGGTCTGCCGGAAATCGCTTTTAAGGTAATGGTGCGGCCACGGCACAACGACTGACTTATTGTTTTATTCATTTTGTTTGTGCAGATTTGTTCGTTGGCGCTCTCTCTACGGTTCGAGCACTAACAAATATTGAACTAATACAATAAGTAATTGATATTTCAAATATAATACTTAAATAGAAAATTATAGGATAAGTAGGGAATAAGCTTTATATAAATTCTATGGGAAAATTGTCAACGATAAGCTTGTAAAAGTAGTAGGGTTTCCAAGCTACTTAGGCCACCTTTGGTAACAGCTATAACACATAAGTGTACACTGTACTTATATCAGTCTTAATTACGTTTTAGTAGCCATGGACCATTTTAATCTACTGTAGGGGATTTCCATATACATATTCCAAAAACATTTTTAGTCCTTATTTGGTATTCATGTAGTAATTTATTATTATTATTATATAGTCAATTTCTTTTTCTTTTTTCCAACCATAAACGACCATGGATTTTTAATAATAGTTCTATTGTCATATAATTTTGAACTAATTGGGAATATATAGTAAGAAAGTGGCGTGTATCATCATGGAACTAAGGATACGGTTATATTATAAGTAAAGTTTACAAAACCAATCACTTCGTTTGCAATTGGGATCCTTTACACCCATTTTAGTATTCCAATTATGTACCAAATTTTAATTTCTACTAGTTTTATATATTTTTATTCAATAATTTTAATTTATAATAATTTAATTTAATTTTATAATTATCTTCTAGGGTTCACTCATCCAAATTAGGATTTATAATTATTTTTTAGCATGTAATTTCATTTTTATTAGGTAAAATAGAGTTGATAAATCCAAAATTAAGGTATATTATTTTTAAAAATTATATATATTTTTAGTTATAAGTGTTTATTATGATTTATTATAATATAATAATTTTTTATTTTTATAAAAATTATTATAAAACTAATAAATTTTAACATTTGGTACACAATTGGAACGCAATAGTTGGTATATAGGATACCATTCAACTTGTTTGCATATGGGGTTTGCATAAAGTCCAAATATATAAAATCTATCTCAAATTATTACTTTCGTTCAAATCTATCCAAACTTATATAAAATTATGCAGATTTATACTAAAACGATTTTTTTTGCCATAAATATAATTAAAGTTGTTGGAAACTTCATATAATTAGATAAAGGGATCACGACTATCACGCCATGATCAAATATTTTGACATCATAAAAATTAAAAACTAGTGTGTATGTTTTAATTGTAATGTTGTTGAAAATATTTATTTGATTGCAACGAAATATATATATATATATATATATATATATATATTTACCTTGTTTATTTATTTATTTAATTTTTGTATGAAGCTTTCATTAAGTTTAATTAGCTTTATGACACAAAAAAAAAATTCATATCGAGATAGATGCGCATATATAGTTTTTATATAGTATCAGGGGCGGACCCAGGACGAAATTACTCTGGGGGCTGATTTATAAAAAAAAATTAATGACAATATGTTTTTTTTCTTCTCACCTGAGTATGCACATTATATTATTTTATTAATAGATTTATTTCGAATAAAAATATGCATATTCAGATGAGACGGAAAAGGTATAATATTTCAAACATAAAATTTTAACACAATATGAACATAAAATTCAGAAACTGTCACCACCGCATTTTGCTAAGGATAGCTAAGACGGGAAACCGTGACTAGGGGTTGGATATAAGGAGCGGGAAAGAAAGGGGAAATGACTTGTAACTCAGTAATTAGCAAAATGAACCATTGAATAGACTCGATCAATAGAGATTTGGGAGATGAACGAAGTTAACGAGAAAAGCTCATGGCTTAAATGTTGTACAAGTATTCAAGAGAAGAAACCTTGCAAAGTCAAAAATAGTCCGAAGGGATGAAGAAATAAAGGTAGAGTAGTTCACCATTTACTGGTTCATGAAGCCAGTTATACATACTTATCAGAATAAGATAATTGAAGCGTACAACGGAAGTCTTTAACAAAATAGATACATATATGAAGATATGTATCTCTTTCTGAACCGAATTCAAAAGATGAACGAATCTCCTCTCAACACTGCCGCCCTTGCCACCTCGCTCAACCTGCAAGTTTTTGAAAACACGAGCAGGGCTGAGTACTTGATGTACTCCGTGAGGCTATGCCCAAAAATATTATTTTTAAAGTATTCACCAATCATGCATTTCACAGTTATCACAAGGTTTTATCAAAATACTTGTGTAACTAAAACCACTTTATTGCCAAAAACAATTGGAGTGCACTCCCCATTTTCTTCCACATATGTATTATCCATATCTATAAGTATGCCGGCAAGGTGGCCACCTCACGGGATGTTTCCATGCATAACCGGCCCACCTCTGGAGCACACAGTCACGACTTCGTGTACACATACCTGGCTAGCGACCTTTGCCTAACTCAGGCTCGATCGATATAACGTTGGCAATCCAACACAGATAGGCATCACACATAAACCCAAAAACATTTTATGCATGAAAGGGTTTTGAGTCAACTTGCTTTATTTTCAAAACATGCTTCATTATAGCAACAATATAATTTTCTTTGTAAGAACACCCACCTGATTGCAAAGTTATAGATCGGTTCCTGGTTTCTTCCTCACATTCCTCGACTCTCTTCCCTTGCTTGACCTTTAGGGAAAAGTCTCGTTACAGAAGATATACTAGTTTTAGAGAAATAATATATATTCCTAGAATTCTCGTTCTAGTATTTTATCTCATTCGAGTTTTAGGATTCGTATCGCTTCTAACTCGTATCGCGTCTTAGAAATATATTAATCGAGAAGATAGAATACTCCACTCGGAAAATTTGACATGCCCTCGACGTTCGATAAGTCTAATCGATAATTCTAAATTATCTAAAATCAGCTAAAGTCGACTAATTTAAATGAGAACTCAATTTCTCCATTCGAACTAGTCCCAAGACTCGATCAAGACACTTAACAAAGCAGTAGAAGGTCCGTCATATGAAAAACAAGTTCAACATTCTAAGAGAATTTGGAAATTCTGCGACCCTCTAGGAAAATAATTATTTCTCACTCATTATAAATCGAAACAGAGCATATGATATTGATTTGGAAAGATAACACATAGGACTATGACTTGTTTAAATTTCAGAATTTTCCCATGAGTGAGCTGGGAGTTTGAATCATTTATTTCCAGAACTCGGAATCTGGAAATTGGAGATTTGGCAGATTCTGGTACCAACTTTGAGTGAGGATTTCTCACTCGTTTCTTGATGGATTCGAATGAATGACCTATCAAACCTAAAGTTTAGAAAACAAGCAACAACTTTCTAGTTATACTTTTCTTCATTCGACCAAAGAAAAGTGGTCAAAACGTGGTTGGAAAAACAGGACAGAAGTTGTTCGTCGGAATTTCCTGATTGGAGATACAAACTTTGAAAAATCATAGTAAATTCATACGAACTGTGTTTTGAGTGAACGAGATATGTATAGAAGGCTAATGGAACGTAATTCAACATGGAAGAATAATTTATGTCAAATTTCGAATGAGCTGTTCTCAGTTTAGCCCGCAAGTGGGTTGATTTCCAGATTTTAAAAGAGATGAGTTGTGAATTTTAATTTGTCATAACAGATGCATATAGACTCGGATCGAGACGAAATTTTGGCTATAGATAGCTGAGAACATGAGCTACAACTTTCATTTAGGACTTGAAAAGAGATAAGGTCGGGAAAAGGTTCGAAATCGCTGAATAAAGCTGGACAGAACACGCACACTAATTGTTCGATGAAAGGTCTGATCCTGAAACTGCATTCAAAGGCTATGACTTCGACTTTTGATGATTCTAAATCATTACTTGACATCAAAAGCATGGAAGGAACTTATGAGAGACACAAAACCAAGGATTTAAGGTGTCTATCATGAAGAACAAAGGGAGGATTCTAACAAATTATACATCGATGCTCATCGCACAAGAAGTAGAACACAAATATGAGACAATCGGACACATGTATAACCTTTAACAAATATGTGTTGGTATCAACCGGTCAGAAATACACAGAGGTACTCACAGAGCTCTGTACAGTGACAGACTCGATGAGCACAAATGCAGCGGAATAGTTTAGAACGAAAAACAGATCAAGAAAAATAAGAACACAAAAATAATTTGTGCAAGATATAGTGAGGAAACACACAGAGATGTTCACTGTGAGCAGCACTGTGAGTGCAATAATGACCAGAAACTCAGCGAAAAATAATAGAAAATAACAAAGAACAAAGAAGACACGAAGATGGTTTTCGCATGATATCAGAATGATATCTTGTTGTGCCTCAAGGCAAAACAAACACTATAATTCACGAAGAATTACAAACCAAGGTTGAGGAAACGAACTATTAAAAGCTACTAACATAAACAATCTAACTATCCACTAAGCTAGTTGTATAATGATAGTATTACTCAACCTAAAACAATTGGAGAACTCTCAAATAAAACTCTCTTTTCAATCTTTCCAAAAAACGTCTTCTTTCTCCAATGAATCCTGTAGTTTATATAGAGATTGAGACTTAGCCACCAAGTTAGGGTTAGGATTTGCATGAGAGTAGATAACCACCCTTCCACGCCTCCTTAAGCATATCTCCACGCAATCTCTATCTTCTAGAAACCCTAGATGATATTGGGCCACTTTACAACTTGGTCGCTCGACACATCAACCACTACATCAGTCGCCACATCAGGTCACACGTCAGCAACCTCATCAGTCACCACATCAGGTCACACGTCAGCTGACTCATCAGCCACCTCATCACTCCCCCTTAGTCCAGCTAATCTCTTGGATTAACCATAAGCCCACTATGATATTGGGCTTGGGCTCGATCACATAGCAGCTCTGCAGCCCATGAGCTCTGTATCTGCCACATCATTGACCACATCATCACTTCCCCTTAATCCAGCGTGTATATTGTATTATACCTACACAAAACAAAACCCACAAGCGAAGAAAGACAAAAACTAAGAGATGGAATCGACTCTTAGATTCCAACAAACTCCCCCTTTTTGTCTTTCTTCATAAAACAACATAAACTCCAAGATTGGTAACCACAATCTAGAATTCTGTAAACCAAATGCTAAAACAAACAACCACGAGTGTTAGCATAAAACATCATCAATCAAAAAATGTGCAGCTACAATATCGAAAAAACAAACAAGCAGAGATAAACAAAATGTCTAACACTTTAAAAGTCAATTCTGCAAAACACACAGCTGGATCAGCATCACACTTCAGTACTTTCAGAACCTCTGTGCTCTTCAACCTCCTCAATATCTTCCTCTGTAGCAACCTCCTTATCTCCAGAATCTTCACCATCATCTCTATATCAACTACACAATACATCTCCCCCTTTTTGTGAAGAAAGCAAGGTAGCAAACTGCCTAGACTTGGCAAGACAGAGAACTGTGAGTAACATTGTCAAAACTGATTTGGCAATCGAGTAATCAACTGCAGCTACTGTGAAGGTGGCTAGAGGAATCTTCAAGGAAAGAACACCATATTCTAGTGATGAGTGGAGTAAAAAAAACATGGGTGAAGTGATTTAGGTAAGGTGATGGTATAGAGTGAGTGGTACAGTGGTTATTTCGAGTAATAGGGCTAGAATACATGGCGATAGAATATAAAAGGTTACAATATGAAGAGAGAGTCGAAATAATAGATATAAGTACAAGTGAACTATAATCTAAACTTTGAAATATATTCACTATACCCCACAAAATAGTGAGAGATCCAAACAAAACAAATTTTCAAGGGAAGTGTTCCATCACACGCCCCAAAACACGTTGCTATGCTCTGCATTTTAAAGTACGAATTATATCCGGCTAGATATGATTATTTCTCCCTTTTTTTTTTTACACCCGTTTCTCAAGAAGACACTTATGCAGAATCTTTGATACTGACTGTGCTTCAAGTTATACGGATTTGTTTTTTTTTTTTTTGAGGAATTTCACACACTAGCCAGAAACTTCGTTAGTTGCTCAAAGCAGAATACAGAGCATGCAACATCCACCTGCTTATCAGATGGAACACATCCCGAGAGAACTTCTAAGTTTCGTAAGTATATCCGCAATTTGATCTTCAGTTCGGAGATACTTTACCTCAATTATCTTTCTCTCCACCAAATCTTGAAGAAAATGATTGTAAGTGTCAATGTGTTTGATACGGCCGAATTGGACAGGATTCTTTGTAATGTGGATGGCACTGGTGTTATCACGCTGAATAGTGATGCCCTCCCCCTGAAACTCATAATCCTCTAGCATCCGTTTCAGCCATAGTAATTGCGTGGCACAACTCCCAGCTGCAACATACTCAGCCTCTGCAGTTGACAATGTCACACAATTCTACTTTTTTCTATGCCATGACACGATTTTGTTTCCAAGGTAGTAACAACCACCACTCGTACTCTTCATTCCTTTCAAGTCTCCTCCCAAATCAGAATTTGGATTTGTTTGAAACCTAGCACAAAGACAGACACTAAATAGAATATCAGGTCTACTAGAAGTTAAATACAACAAACTTCCTATCATAGAGTGGTACACAATAGCATTGACTTCATATGTCACGATTCTTCCATCAATAGGTTTGAAATGTTCCAGCTGCTCCCTTGATCCGGTCATGTGCCGAGAGCAAGCACTATCAAAGTACCAAGCTCCCCCTATCTTTGTACTTGAAGCAGTACAAACGATATTGCACACAACTTTACCTCTACCCTTCGAAGTAGTAACTCCTTTGCCTTTGCCTTTGAAGGGAGTCCCACTTTTCATTTCCTTTTCTTCGAGCATCTTCATTTTTTTCTTTTTCTTCAGCCAGTCTTTACAATACGGCTTGATGTGCCTTGCTCTGTGACAGTTACAACACTTAAACGTTCTCTTCGAGGGGATCATGACCTTCTTTTCCTGCAATTTAGAACTTGATCTAACAAATGGTTTCTCATTTGTTGATAACAGATTAGAAAAAGAAGACTTAGTAGCTTCTGAAAATCCTAGACCACTAATTCCAATTTGAGGTAAGGCCAAAACTTCATCCAATTTAGCTGAACATCTGTTTAACTTATGAAAATTCCTCCCATCAAGATCAAATTGAATGGCTTGCTTACCTAGTTCAGAATCTTTCTGAGTAAACATTACCTCTGATTGCACAAGTTGACCTTTGAGCTCACCGTTCTCCTTTGTCAAGCCTTCATTGACCTTGCATTGCTTCTTGAGTAGCAGTTCATCATGAGAAGCTTTATGTTCCACCAATACCTGAAGTGAATCATCAACGAGTTCCAATTCCTCACTTACTTCCTGTACAGGTTCCACAATACTCGTTAGACAAAACAAATTAGAGTAATCACTAGAATCGTCAGTAATTGATTCTATTGTGGCCATCAATGAGGGCCCCTCTATGGTCGGCACAGGAGTCTCCAGGGTTGGTTCACCTTCCTCATCATCACTCAACGATACAAAATTCACAACCTTACCCCGTTTCCTGAAGGTGTTAGCACATTCATTTGCATAATGTCCATAACCACGACATTCATGACATTGGATGTTGGAGTAGTCTCTTTGCTTGAACTGTTGTGGATCAGACATATTCCTTCTTGGGGGAATAACAGCCTTCTGTGGTGAACTCGGTAGTTCCTCAAGAACTACAGAGCTGTCTCCTCTTCGATTGAAGTCTGATGTGTTCTGATCCCTTTGACCTGCAAATCGGTTAAAACTTTTAACCAAGGCATTTACCTTTTAAGTTAGAAGTGCCACACTTGGTTCCTCCAAATCATCGAATTCCACATCATCATCCACTTGTTCGGAGGGGCTCGCCCTTGGTGGTGTGTATACAGAGCCAGATGATGAGGCTCGAAGAGCAAGACTCTTCTTCGGTGTGTATCCTTCTAATGCTTCCAGATTCATTTCGAACATCTTGAGATCGTTCATCACTGCAGTGAACTCAAGGGCTCCAACATTCTTCATTGTGGTGATAGCTGTGACTTTTTGTTGAAACTTGGGAGTCAAGGTGCGTAGAACTTTTGACACCATCAGCTTATTGGGAATGGGTTCTCCAAGATCCATGCACTCGTTGGCAATGTCCAGAATCTTATTGCAGTACTCACCAACTGACTAATCATTCCTCATTCAAAGGTTTTCGAATTTGGTCGTCAGGATCCGCACCCTTGTATCTTTGACTGCAGTGTCACCTTGGCAGTGGAGTTCCAGAATATCCCATGCCTCTTTTGCTGATTCACAATTCTTGATCAACTTGAACATGTTGACATCCACTGTAGAGAAGATTGTATTAAGGGCTTTGTCATTGAACGTTGCTGCCTCATTCTCTTCCCTTGTCCATTCGCTTGTTGGCTTTCGAACAACATCTCCTTCCTCGTCCGTCTTCTTGGGATGGGACCAGCCATGAAAAACATGAGACCATACTCTAGCATCAATGGATTTGATGTAGTGCCTGACCCTCACTTTCCAAAAAGAGTAGTTCAAACCATCCAACACAGGAGGTTTGTTGTACACCACGCTGGTGAGATCCATCTCGCCGTACCAGGACCGTTACTCAATATGTCGAGTGTCGGCTCTGATACCACTTGTTGGTATCAACCGGTCAGAAACACACAGAGGTACTCACAGAGCTCTGTACAGTGACAGACTCGATGAGCACAAACGCCGCAGAATAGTTTAGAACGAAAAACAGATCAAGAAAAATAAGAACACAAAAATAATTTGTGCAAGATATAGTGAGGAAACACACACAGATGTTCACTGTGAGCAGCACTGTGAGTGCAACAATGACCAGAAACTCAGCGAAAAATAATAGAAAATAACAAAGAACAAAGAAGATACGAAGATGGTTTTCGCAAGATATCAGAATGATATCTTGCTGTGCCTCAAGGCAAAACAAACACTATAATTCACAAAGAATTACAAACCAAGGTTGAGGAAACGAACTATTAAAAGCTACTAACATAAACAATCTAACTATCCACTAAGCTAGTTGTATAATGATAGTATTACTCAACCTAAAACAATTGGAGAACTCTCAAATAAAACTCTCTTTTCAATCTTTCCAAAAAACGTCTTCTTTCTCCAATGAATCCTGTAGTTTATATAGAGATTGAGACTTAGCCACCAAGTTAGGGTTAGGATTTGCATGAGAGTAGATAACCACCCTTCCACGCCTCCTTAAGCATATCTCCACGCAATCTCTATCTTCTAGAAACCCTAGATGATATTGGGCCACTTTAAAACTTGGTCGCTCGCCACATCAGCCACCACATCAGTAGCCACATCAGGTCACACGTCAGCAACCTCATCAGTCACCACATCAGGTCACATGTCAGCTGACTCATCAGCCACCTCATCACTCCCCCTTAGTCCAGCTAATCTCTTGGATTAACCATAAGCCCACTATGATATTGGGCTTGGGCTCGATCACAAAGCAGCTCTGCAGCCCATGAGCTCTGTATCTGCCACATCATCGACCACATCATCACTCCCCCTTAATCCAGCGTGTATATTGTAATATACCTACACAAAACAAAAATCACAGGTGAAGAAAGACAAAAACTAAGAGATGGAATCGACTCTTAGATTCCAACAATATTGTTTTCGAATCTTCATCTATTACTCCTAATCATGCTTGAACCGACAAGAAAAGAGAAGATTACCTCAAAGAAGTGTAAAGAAACCGAAGTGGGTTCTTCGAGCTTGTAAACCGAAGCTTCCATGACCTACTTGCAGCTCTTGAATCAGGATTTCGACCTCAGATTCTCATTCTATGGGTCGAAATATGGGGGCAGGCGAACTTTGGGAGTGATCGGAGACCGGAGGAGTCGCCGGCGGTGGCTCAAAAGTGACGGCAATAGTGGCCTGCGGGAATGGTGATGAAGAGAGAAGGGAGAGCTTATCTCTCTCTCACTAAGTTTGGGGTGGTGAGCTATGAGGAGGGTGATGTGGGTGTGGACTTACTTAGTCTTCTTGTTTGAGTGGTGGTGATATGAACACCACTCTCTCTTTCTCTCAAGATGTGGCACACACGTGCACCACACGCACTTGTATCTAATAGTATTTCTTTTAGTGGAATATCTCTACACATATCTCATCTTATTTCCGTAAAATATTTACAGAATAACATTCTTCAAAAATCATTCCAGGTAATTTCTTGCCTTTCCATAATTCCTTCATTCTCAAAATTCTCGAGATTTCATTGGAAATAATTCCAACATATTATAAAAATTCCCATAAGCTCATTTTCGTCCGTGCTCGATCTCAATTACTCAAAAAATTTATTTCCTCCTCCGAAATTTAAATTTTTCCAAATACGGATTTTTACGGCTATTATAATATTACCCCCTTAAAAAGAATTTTGTCCTCGAAATTCGTACCCTCTAATGTACACACTAGGGTAGGTCACTCATACCCGTCCTTGAACTTTCCTTGTACTTCTTCGTAGCACTGTTGCGCGTGCATCACCATTCATCTAGCAGTTGCGTTTGGACCCGAGTCATGCTTGACACATTTGTCTTGTTAATCTAGAATACGTTCTCGCTTTTCTTGTTGCCATCGATAATCTAAGCTTTTCAGCTTCGTGCTAGGATTGAACATTTTCTTGTTGCTATTAGCAACTCTGAGATTCGGCAATCTAAATTCTATGACACCGTGCTAACAGTTGCTTCTTTATAGCGATAAACAATTCCTCTATATGCGTATAATTTAATCGTGTGGTCGAATTTTCTAACATTAATCGCTTGGCGGGATAGTTAAATTCTCATGCATACTTCTGATCATTTGCCTCGCATTCTAGCTGACATCGTGTTGTAGAAGAAGCATCGTGTTAAGAGTTGATCGTGCTCACCTCTCGTTGTCTTGCCTTGGCATGGTGCTTCTCGTACCCTTGTTCATCAGGATCATCATTGGTTCGCCCGGGACTAGCTACTTGTTTGCTTCTAGTCTAGCGTCGTGTTTCGATTTGATCATCTCTACGCTCGAAAGGTGAGAACACCTTGTTAGTTGTAAACTAACATATACGTGGCACTACCCACTTAAAAAGAGTACGTCATAACCTCATTGTAAACTCATTTAAAATAGGGTAGGGAACTTCGTATCCTGACCGGATGCTTATGACGTTGTTACACCGCATAATCGAACAATCTTTCATGCATAAGTCTAGTCAGCCTATCGACTCCATGTGCCTCGTAATCCGTATCATCATGAACATAATCATCATTAGCTTCTCGACAATCACCTGATAGCCATAATTTGCTAGTACGTCGATCATCATTCTAAAGTAGCTATACTTTGTATTTATCATCTATCGCACCAATAGCAATACATACATCATAACATTTTCGACTATCATATTCGATAGCCGTATACACCTTGCAACATTATCAACTATCACCTTCGATAGCCGTACATCTTCTCGTATCTTATGATAGCTAATCATAAAACGTATCGTGGCATGACATTGTTTTTACTAGTTTTCTTCTTGAAGAAAATAAAATCAGAAATCACGAATGCTTTCTTAGTTCTCGTTCTGATAGCTTCACACGATGCCACATTCTTGTAAGCTTCTAATGTTCTTGCTAAAAGAGTCGGGAAATCTTAATTGGTCTAGTCTTTCAGATATTTGAGCAATAAGATAATAGGGAATTCCTAAAGCATTTATGTGTTCTCCTTGTGCAAGCTCGTGAGTCCATCACACTTTATCGTCCTTTTTTTGTAAACATTCAACTATGATGCCATTTCAAAACTCATGCAATTTCAAGCTTTGGAAATAAAATATAAGAACTTCACTTCACCATATACTTCCCTCATAAATATCATGCAACTCATGCTTCTGCAATCTCATGAACTTTAACAACTTATGCAAATCTCAAAACAAAAAAATAAATATGGTACCTTATTTCCTGTCGAGCGTG
Source organism: Mentha longifolia (assembly GCA_001642375.2). NCBI lineage: Eukaryota > Viridiplantae > Streptophyta > Magnoliopsida > Lamiales > Lamiaceae > Mentha > Mentha longifolia. Next base: position 10,649,488 of record CM038120.1, on the reverse strand, counting down.
GCATGGAGGCGTGTTGAGAGTTACCACCAAATTTCTAACTAGTCTAGTGAATCTAGCTAGACTATACTTGAAGAAATTTTAGCTCAGAGCGAATAAGATACTCTGATACCACTCTGTCACGACCTCATTTTGCTAAGGATAGCTAAGACGGGAAACCGTGACTAGGGGTTGGATATAAGAAGCAGGAAAGAAAGGGGAAATGACTTGTAACTCAGTAATTAGCAAAATAAACCATTGAATAGACTCGATCAATAGAGATTTGGGAGATGAACGAAGTTAACGAGAAAAGCTCAAGGCTTAAATGTTATACAAGTATTCAAGAGAAGAAACCTTGCAAAGTCAAAAATAGTCCGAAGGGATGATGAAATAAAGGTAGAGTAGTTCACCATTTACTGGTTCATGAAGCCAGTTATACATACTTATCAGAATAAGATAATTGAAGCGTACAACGGAAGTCTTTAACAAAATAGATACATATATGAAGATATGTATCTCTTTCTGAACCGAATTCAAAAGATGAACGAATCTCCTCTCAACACTGCCGCCCTTGCCACCTCGCTCAACCTGCAAGTTTTTGAAAACACGAGCAGGGCTGAGTACTTGATGTACTCCGTGAGGCTATGCCCAAAAATATTATTTTTAAAGTATTCACCAATCATGCATTTCACAGTTATCACAAGGTTTTATCAAAATACTTGTGTAACTAAAACCACTTTATTGCCAAAAACAATTGGAGTGCACTCCCCATTTTCTTCCACATATGTATTATCCATATCTATAAGTATGCCGGCAAGGTGGCCACCTCACGGGATGTTTCCATGCATAACCGGCCCACCTCTGGAGCACACAGTCACGACTTCGTGTACACATACCTGGCTAGCGACCTTTGCCTAACTCAGGCTCGATCGATATAACGTTGGCAATCCAACACAGATAGGCATCACACATAAAACCAAAAACATTTTATGCATGAAAGGGTTTTGAGTCAACTTGCTTTATTTTCAAAATATTCTTCATTATAGCAACAATATAATTTTCTTTGTAAGAACACCCACCTGATTGCAAAGTGATAGATCGGTTCCTGGTTTCTTCCTCACATTCCTCGACTCTCTTCCCTTGCTTGACCTTTAGGGCAAAGTCTCGTTACAAAAGATATACTAGTTTTAGAGAAATAATATATATTCCTAGAATTCTCGTTCTAGTATTTTATCTCATTCGAGTTTTAGGATTCGCATCGCTTCTAACTCGTATCGCGTCTTAGAAATATATTAATCGAGAAGATAGAAAAGTCCACTCGGAAAATTTGACATGCCCTCGACGTTCGATAATTCTAAATTATCTAAAATCAGCTAAAGTCGACTAATTTAAATGAGAACTCAATTTCTCCATTCGAACTAGTCCCAAGACTCGATCAAGACACTTAACAAAGCAGTAGAAGGTCCGTCATATGAAAAACAAGTTCAACATTCTAAAAGAATTTGGAAATTCTGCGACCCTCTAGGAAAATAATTATTTCTCACTCATTATAAATCGAAACAGAGCATATGATATTGCTTTGGAAAGATAACACATAGGACTATGACTTGTTTAAATTTCAAAATTTTCCCATGAGTGAGCTGGGAGTTTGAATCATTTATTTCCAGAACTCGGAATATGGAAATTGGAGATTTAGCAGATTCTGGTACCAACTTTGAGTGAGGATTTCTGACTCGTTTCTTGATGGATTCGAATGAATGACCTAGCAAAACTGAAGTTTAGAAAACAAGCAACAACTTTATAGTTATACTTTTCTTCATTCGACCAAAGGAAAGTGGTCAAAACGTGGTTGGAAAAACGGGACAGAAGTTGTTCGTCGGAATTTCCAGATTGGAGATACAAACTTTGAAAAATCATTGTAAATTCATACGAACTCCGTTTTGAGTAAACGAGATATGTATAGAAGGCTAATGGAACGTAATTCAACATGGAAGAATAATTTATGTCAAATTTCGAACGAGCTGTTCTCAGTTTAGCCCGCAATTGGGTAGATTTCCAGATTTCAAAAGAGATGAGTTGTGAATTTTAATTTGTCATAACAGATGCATATAGACTCGGATCGAGACAAAATTTTGGCTACGGATAGCTGAGAACATGAGCTACAACTTTCATTTAGGACTTGAAAAGAGATAAGGTCGGGAAAAGGTTCGAAATCGCTGAACAAAGCTGGACAGAACACGCACACCAATTGTTCGATGAAAGGTCTGATCCTGAAACTGCATTCAAAGTCTATGACTTCGACTTTTGATGATTCTAAATCATTACTTGACATCGAAAGCGTGGAAGGAACTTATCAGAGACACAAAACCAAGGCTTTAAGGTGTCTATCATGAAGAACAAAGGGAGGATTCTAACAAATTATACATCGATGCTCATCGTACAAGAAGTAGAACACGAATATGAGACAATCGAACACATGTATAACCTCTAACAATGAAACTAAATCTGTAGCACCATGTATGGTTTTCGAATCTGCATCTATTACTCCTAATCATGCTTGAACCGACAAGAAAAGAGAAGATTACCTCAAAGAAGAGAAAAAAAAACCGAAGTGGGTTCTTCGAGCTTGTAAACCGAAGCTTCCATGTCCTACTTGCAGCTCTTGAATCATGATTTCAACCTCAGATTCTCATTCTATAGGTCGAAATATGGGGGAGGGCGAACTTTGGGAGTGATCGGAGACCGGAGGAGTCGCCGGCGGTGGCTCGAAAGTGACGGCAATAGTGGCCTGCGGGAATGGTGATGAAGAGAGAAGGGAGAGCTTATCTCTCTCTCACTAAGTTTGGGTTGGTGAGCTATGAGGAGGGTGATGTGGGTGTGGACTTACTTAGTCTTCTTGGTTTAGTGGTGGTGATATGAACACCACTCTCTCTTTCTCTCAAGATGTGGCACACACATGCACCACACGCACTTGTATCTAATAGTATTTCTTCTAGTGGAATATCTCTACACACATCTCATCTTATTTTCGTAAAATATATACAAAATAACATTCTTCAAAAATCATTCCAGGTAATTTCTTGCCTTTCCATAATTCCTTCATTCTCAAAATTCTCGAGATTTCATTGGAAATAATTCCAACATATTATAAAAATTCCCATAAACTCATTTTCGTCCGTGTTCGATCTCAATTACTCAAAAAATTTATTTCCTCCTCCGAAATTTAAATTTTTCCAAATACGGATTTTTATTGGCTATTACAATATTACCCCCTTAAAAAGAATTTCGTCCTCGAAATTCGTACCCTCTAATGTACACACTAGGGTAGGTCACTCATACCCGTCCTTGAACTTTCCTTGTACTTCTTCGTAGCACCGTTGCGCGTGCATCACCATTCATCTAGCAGTTGCGTTTGGACCCGAGTCATGCTTGACACATTTGTCTTGTTAATCTAGAATACGTTCTCGCTTTTCTTGTTGCCATCGATAATCTAAGCTTTTCAGCATCGTGCTAGGATTGAACATTTTCTTGTTGCTATTAGCAACTCTGAGATTCGGCAATCTAAATTCTATGACACCGTGCTAACAGTTGCTTCTTTATAGCGATAAACATTTCCTCTATATGCGTATAATTTAATCGTGTGGTCGAATTTTGTAACATTAATCGCTTGGCGGGATAGTGAAATTCTCATGCATACTTCTGATCATTTGCCTCGCATTCTAGCTGACATCATGTTGTAGAAGAAGCATCATGCTAAGAGTTGATCGTGCTCACCTCTCGTTGTCTTGCCTTGGCATGGTGCTTCTCGTACCCTTGTTCATCACGATCATCATTATTTCGCCCGGGACTAGCTACTTGTTCGCTTCTAGTCTAGCGTCGTGTTTTGATTTGATCATCTCTACGCTCGAAAGGTGAGAACACCTTGTTAGTTGTAAACTAACATATACGTGACACTACCCACTTAAAAAGAGTACGTCATAACCTCATTGTAAACTCATTTAAAATAGGGTAGGGAACTTCGTATCCTGACCGGATGCTGATGACGTTGTTACACCGCATAATCGAACAGTCTTTCATGCATAAGTCTAGTCAGCCTATCGACTCCATGTGCCTCATAATCCGTATCATCATGAACATCATCATCATTAGCTTCTCGACAATCACCTGATAGCCATAATTTGCTAGTACGTCGATCATCATTCTAAATTAGCTATACTTTGTATTTATCATCTATCGCACCGATAGCAATACATACATCATAACATTTTCGACTATCATATTCGATAGCCGTATACACCTTGCAACATTATCAACTATCACCTTCGATAGCCGTACATCTTCTCGTATCTTATGATAGCTAATCATAAAACGTATCGTGGCATGACTTTGTTTTTACTAGTTTTCTTCTTGAAGAAAATAAAATCGGAAATCACAAATGCTTTCTTAGTTCTCGTTCTCATAGCTTCACACGATGCCACATTCTTGTAAGCTTCTAATGTTCTTGCTAAAAGAGTCGGGAAATCTTAATTGGTCTAGTCTTTCAGATATTTGAGCAATAAGATAATAGGGAATTCCTAAAGCATTTCTGTGTTCTCCTTGTGCAAGCTCGTGAGTCCATCACACTTTATCGTCCTTCTTTTGTAAACATTCAACTATGATGCCATTTCAAAACTCATGCAATTTCAAGCTTTGGAAATAAAATATAAGGACTTCACTTCACCAGATACTTCCCGCATAAATATCATGCAACTCATGCTTCTGCAATCTCATGAACTTTAACAACTTATGCAAATCTCAAAATAAAAAAATAAATATGGTACCTTATTTCCTGTCGAGCGTGGCCCGGAAGCGTGTTGAGAGTTACCACTAAATTTCTAACTAGTCTAGTGAATCTAACTAGACTATACATGAAGAAATTTCAGCTCAGAGCGAATAAGATACTCTGATACCACTCTGTCACGACCTCATTTTGCTAAGGATAGCTAAGACGGGAAACCGTGACTAGGGGTTGGATATAAGAAGCAGGAAAGAAAGGGGAAATAGCAAAATGAACCATTGAATAGACTCGATCAATAGAGATTTGGGAGATGAACGAAGTTAACGAGAAAAGCTCATGGCTTAAATGTTATACAAGTATTCAAGAGAAGAAACCTTGCAAAGTCAAAAATAGTCCGAAGGCATGAAGAAATAAAGGAAGAGTAGTTCACCATTTACTGGTTCATGAAGCCAGTTATACATACTTATCAGAATAAGATAATAGAAGCGTACAGCGGAAGTCTTTAACAAAATAGATACATATATGAAGATATGTATCTCTTTCTGAACCAAATTCAAAAGATGAACGAATCTCCTCTCAACACTGCCGCCCTTGCCACCTCGCTCAACCTGCAAGTTTTTGAAAACATGAGCAGGGTTGAGTACTTGATGTACTCCGTGTGGCTATGCCCAAAAATATTATTTTTAAAGTATTCACCAACCATGCATCAGTTATCACAAGGTTTTATGAAAATACTTGTGTAACTAAAACCACTTTATTTCCATAAACAATTGGAGTGCACTCCCCATTTTCTTCCACATCTGTATTATCCATATCTATAAGTACGCCGGCAAGGTGGCCACCTCACCGGACATTTCCATGCATAACCGGCCTACCTCTGGAGCACACAGTCACGACTTCGTGTACACATACCTGGCTAGCGACCTTTGTCTAACTCAGGCTCGATCGATATAACGTTGGCAATCCAACACAGATAGGCATCACACATAAAACCAAAAACATTTTATGTATGAAAGGGTTTTGAGTCAACTAGCTTTATTTTCAAAACATGCTACATTATAGCAACAATATAATTTTCTTTGTAAGAACACCCACCTGATTGCAAAGTGATAGATCAGTTCCTGGTTTCTTCCTCACGTTCCTCGACTCTCTTCCCTTGATTGACCTTTAGGGAAAAGTCTCGTTATAGAAGATATACTAGTTTTAGAGAAATAATATGTTATTCCTAGAATTCTCGTTCTAGTATTTTATCTCATTCGAGTTTTAGGATTCACATCGCTTCTAACTCGTATCGCGTCTTAGAAATATATTAATCGAGAACATAGAAAAGTCCACCTAGAAAATTCGACATGCCCTCGACGTTCGATAAGTCTACTTGATAATTCTAAATTATCTAAAATCAGCTAAAGTCGACTAATTCAAATGAGAACTTAATTTCTCCATTCCAACTAGTCCCAAGACTCGATCAAGACGCTTAACAAAGCAGTAGAAGGTGCGTCATATGAAAAACAAGTTCAACATTCTAAGAGAATTTGGAAATTCTGCGACCCTCTAGGAAAATAATTATTTCTCACTTATTATAAATCGAAACAGAGCATATGATATTGATTTGGAAAGATAACACATAGGGCTATGAAATGTTTAAATTTCAGAATTTTCCCATGAGTGAGCTGGGAGTTTGAATCATTTATTTCCAGAACTCGGAATATGGAAATTGGAGATTTGGCAGATTCTGGTACCAACTTTGAGTGAGGATTTCTCACTCGTTTCTTGATGGATTCGAATGCATGAGCTATCAACACTGAAGTTCAGAAAACAAGCAAAAACTTTATAGTTATACTTTTCTTCATTCGACCAAAGGAAAGTGGTCAAAACGTGGTTGGAAAAACGGGACAGAAGTTATTCGTCGGAATTTCCAGATTGGAGATACAAACTTTGAAATATTATTGTAAATTCATACGAACTCCGTTTTGAGTGAACGAGGTATGTATAGAAGGCTAATGGAACATAATTCAACATGGAAGAATAATTTATGCAAATTTTGAACGAGCTGTTCTCAGTTTAGCCCGCAAGTGGGCAGATTTCCAGATTTCAAAAGAGATGAGTTGTGAATTTTAATTTGTCATAACAGATGCATATAGACTCGGATCGAGACAAAATTTTGGCTACGGATAGCTGAGAACATGAGCTACAACTTTCATTTAGGACTTGAAAAGAGATAAGGTCGGGAAAAGGTTCGAAATCGCTGAACAAAGCTGGACAGAACACGCACACCAATTGTTCGATGAAAGGTCTGATCCTGAAACTGCATTCAAAGTCTATGACTTCGACTTTTGATGATTCTAAATCATTACTTGACATCGAAAGCGTGGAAGGAACTTATCAGAGACACAAAACCAAGGCTTTAAGGTGTCTATCATGAAGAACAAAGGGAGGATTCTAACAAATTATACATCGATGCTCATCACACAAGAAGTAGAACACGAATATGAGACAATCGAACACATGTAACAATGAAACTGAATCTGTAGCACAATGTATGGTTTTCGAATCTGCATCTATTACTCTTAATCATGCTTGAACTGACAAGAAAAGAGAAGATTACCTCAAAGAAGAGAAAAGAAACCGAAGTGGGTTCTTCGAGCTTGTAAACCGAAGCTTCCATGTCCTACTTGCAGCTCTTGAATCATGATTTCATCCTCAGATTCTCATTCTATGGGTCGAAATATGGGGGAGGGCGAACTTTGGGAGTGATCGGAGACCGGAGGAGTCGCCGGCGGTGGCTCGAAAGTGACGGCAATAGTGGCCTGCGGGAATGGTGATGAAGAGAGAAGGGAGAGCTTATCTCTCTCACACTAAGTTTGGGGTGGTGAGCTATGAGGAGGGTGATGTGGGTGTGGACTTACTTAGTCTTCTTGGTTGAGTGGTGGTGATATGAACACCACTCTCTCTTTCTCTCAAGATGTGGCACACACATGCACCACACGCACTTGTATCTAATAGTATTTCTTCTAGTGGAATATCTCTACACACATCTCATCTTATTTTCATAAAATATTTACAGAATAACATTCTTCAAAAATCATTCCGGGTAATTTCTTGTCTTGCCATAATTTCTTCATTCTCAAAATTCTCGAGATTTCATTGGAAATAATTCCAACATATTATAAAAATTCCTATAAGCTCATTTTCGTCCGTGCTCGATCTCAATTACTCGAAAAATTTATTTCCTCCTCCGAAATTTAAATTTTTCCAAATATAGATTTTTACGGCTATTACAGAAACTTACTTAACTAAATTATTCTAACTAGCTATCTCATGCCAGCTAGAGAAATTTTTTAAATTAATTACCCAATTGATTTATAAAATTACAAGTGCAAGCATTATACATATTTAATTTAAAAACCTTGAAATAGAAATTAATCCACCAATTTAGGATTCATATGGCCAAGATACAAAAAAGAAGGAAAAAAAAAAAAAAAAAAAAAAAAAAAACCGTACAAGAAATTACGAATACAAAATTATAAAAATAAAGGGTCCCACTATTAAGTAAAGTGGCCCACTACTTTGTTTCTTAAAGCCCGCAAGTCTACGGCCTACTAATATTTTAAACGCAAAACATAAAAAACAAAATTAGTGTAAGTATTGTCTTCTTCGGCAAGACATCAATAAATTGCGCACAGTCGATGGGGCTGACCGTCACCGGCTATATGTACACCTATGCTCCGGCGGCTACTGTGGGGGCTTCAGCCCACACTAGCCCCCACGTAGGTCCGCCCGTGATAGTATGGGATATATTTGTAAATTTGGTCTTCGATAAATGTTCAATTTGTGATCCCAAATGAATAAAATTAGTATCCATTAGTCCTGTTTTTTAAATTTATATAGGTAATTAATGTATCTGTAAGTAGGCACTACCAGAAAAACGCTCATAGATTAAGTGGTGTAATCTATAGGCACGCTCATAGATAACGCTTTTATACCGTTATCTATGTGAATAAAAGATAACGGTGGGAAATTATATACATAACACAAGAAAATCGTAATCTATGTGCGTGTTTACATTACGGTTTAATACTGTTATCTATTGCCACATATGCGTAATATATATTTAACATAGATTATGGTTTTTAACCGTTATCTATCTCATGTTCATATTTTAGCTTCTCATTTATATTATTCTAATTTGCCTTTTCTTAATTTTAGTAAATAAATGATAGATATCGTATGAAAACAAAAAATAATATATATATTACCACTCAAACATTGTATACACCATCTAAACATTCTACATCATCTATGAAAACATAGTCAAAAAATGAAGGCAACACTAATTACTATCCTAATGATTTAGATATTAAAGAAGGCAGTCTCAATGCTTTGGGGGTAGCTCGACTCTGCTCTACTTGGAACTTTAGTATAGCTGCAACAAGAAAGGGCAGGAACTCCATTAGAAACCAACCAGTATAGCATAATAAAATAAGTAAAATGATAGTGTCTATCATTAACAAATGCAAGAAGAGTTGCAAAGAATGGAAATAAACACACTTTTTATGTGTAAACTGACATACACATGTTGAAATATACAACGAAGCATGCTCTTGTTGTCACTCAATTCCATATATTCAAGAATGCTCTCTAAAGATGGCTACTATATATATATGGCCAAGTGAGAGACTACAAAAAACAATACATAGATATATATATTGAGATAATGCACAATGAGCAAGTCACTACAATCAAAACTCTAGTGTAAGCAGTTGAAGCAAAGAGAGAGATAGAGATAGAAAGAATTATAGTTATGATTCTGATGACAACATTCTTCTGAGCTAATGTTGAAATCCTTCAATGTTTAGGGAAAAAAAGTTTCAAAAAATGAATCATAAGTAGAGTTATCAAGAATAACAAAAATCATGCCCAAAAAATAAGTCGGCCGATGCTTGTAACTGCAAAAATCATGCCCAAAAATAAAAAATTAATCGGGAAAATTGTGGGATGAGAGAGAAATTAGAGGTAAAAGAGGAAGGTATGTCGCTAACAACGCTGGCGGAGGCGGTGGCTGGTGGCGGCAGAGAGTTCAGAAATTAGGTTTTTTTTAAGAAAACAAAAGTACCAGATTTTATGGAGGACGGTCGCGGGGACACGAGCAGTTGATGACGGCTGATGGAACCTCTGTGTTGACGGCGGTTGTAGCAAGCTTCATCAACTGCAGCGACAGCGGCGACCTGCGGCACTTTTTCGGATTAGAAACGAGACAAGGAGAGAGAGAAATCAAAAAGCAGAACAGAACGAGGGGGATTGGGGAAAGAACGGCAACAGTGGCGACGGCTGCTGGCGATGGCGTCAGAACGTTGACGGAGAGCTGCGAAGGCGGGCAATGAAATTTAGGGCTCCACGCTTAAGCGGACTGAGGACGAAAGGAGAATTTTAATTCACCACATCTGTTACTGTAGAGTTTTTTAAGAATAGTGCTTAATTTTATACATTATATTTATATTTTCAATTTGATTTAATAACGGTCCTTTCTTAATGATTTTTCCTAACTGTTATTAAAAGTAAAGATAACAATTATATAGATAACGGTTTTAAGGATACTGTTATCTATAATAATGCTTATACATTACACTTTACTAAAAATCGTTATTAATGTTAACTGTTATGTGCACATACATAACGATAACTGTTATCTATGTATAACATACGCACATAGATAACGCTTTTATAAGAAAACCGTTATGTATGCAGTGTTATTTATAACAAAATTTCTTGTAGTGAGGGCTGGGGCTTGTGTGCCGTTGTGTATTTGCAATTCTGTTTATGCAGCAATATTAATTTTGAGAGAGTGACGATGTTTGACTCTCAGTATTCTAGATTAGAGAGTAAGCATTTTGTTTTTGTTTGTTTTTTTATTAATAATTTTTAATTTCCGATTATAATTTGGAGTATTCATATATATAAGTAATAATGCAGCGGACACAATATTAATCAAGCATGCGGCTCATCATAATAAAGCATGCAACAATCCACTCAGAGATCTGCGTCCAAGCAATCTCCACCGTAGATAATTGCTATGATCTTATGGTTAGTAATGATAGTTAAGTAGCGTGTTAGCAAAGAAGTTGTAGTTTAGTTAGTTAGTAAAGTCGGTTACATCTCATCTTCCCAGGTGCGGACCTAGGACGAAATTAACCTGGGGGCTGATTTATAAAAAATAAAATTAATGACAAAATATATATTTTTCTTCTCGCCTGAATATGCACATTATATTATTTTATTAATAGATTTATTTCAAATAAAAATATGCATATTCAGACGAGACGTGAAAGGTATAATATTTGAAACATAAAATTTTAACACAATATGAACATAAAATTCAGAAACATACTTAACTAAATTATTCTAACTAACTATCTCACGCCAGCGAGAGAGATTTTTAAAATTATTTACCCAATTGATTTATAAAATTATAAGTGCAAGCATTATACATATTTAAATTTAAAAAACTTGAAATTGAAATTAATCCACCAATTTAGGATTCATATGGCCAAGATTCAAAAAAGAAGGGGGAAAAAAAAAAACCGTACAAGAAATTAAAAATACAAAATTATAAAAATAAATGGTCTCACTATAAAGTAAAGTGGTCCACTATGTTTCTTAAAGCCAGCAAGTCTACAGCCTACTAATATTTTTAACGCAAAACATAAAAAAAAATAGTGTAAGTATCGTCTTCTTCGGCAAGACATCAATAAATTGCGCACAGTCGATGGGGCTGACCGTCACCGGCTATATGTATACCTATGCTCCGGCGGCTACCATGGGGGCTTCAGCCCACACTAGCCCCCACGTAAGTCCGCCCCTGCATCTTCCACATATAAAAGGAGTGATCTACTTATTGCATATTTTAACTTTTATGATTTGATGAATAATAACTTTGAGCTTAATTTACAGGAATTCATGTACTTTTACATGCATATTAATTAGTACAGTACTTATGAAATTTCATGGTATCAAGTGTTGAAAAATTTGCTCTCTGATTAAATATTAATAATTTATATTTAATTTATTTATTAAACTAAATAATAGATTATTGTTTTACTCCGGAAGTATATATGAACGTCATATAAGTTTCACTTTTATTATTAGTGAAAACTAAGACATAAAGACACTATGCGAGAGGGAGAAGGTGAATGGACGGCGGTCCGAAGGCGGCCGAACAGGAGCGTCGGACGTTGGCAGGAGGTGCATCGGAGGAGTGCAGGGAGAGCCGATGGGAGGGAGAAGAAGGGGTGGGTTACTTTTTTCTTTAGAAACTTCCTTGAGGGCTGTTCGGTGGAAGATCTCAGGAAAAAATTCGGAGGGGTTGGAAGAGCGGAGGATCTCTTCATACCAGGGAAGAAGGATAAGTTGGGGAAGAGATTTGGCTTTGTTAGGTTCTCCAATGGGGGGGATGAGGAAGAGATATTGGAGAAACTGAATAAGATTTGGGTGGGGTCCTACATAATAGACCATTGAAGGAGAAGGAAGAAAGGGAGAGGAAAAGGCTCGGTACAGGGAGAGAAGGGCCGGGCTATAACATGGACAACAACCATGGTAGGAGGGTGACGGGAGTTTCTTATTCGGAAGTTCTCAAAGGGGACAATGGGAGGAGGAATAAGGGCGTTGAGGAGGGAGAGGTCGTAGAGTCGGAGGGGAACATGTTGTTGTTTCAGAGTAAAGAGGAAGAAGGCTTCTGGCTGAGGAATGCAGTGACGGGTAAATTGAAAGACAAGTTCCAGTGGGCAGATCATGGCAAGGAGATAAGTGTTGAATGCGCTGGAAAGATGAGGCTCACGGATATGGGGAACCGCTTAATCCTGATGCATAGTGTGACGGAAGATAAAACGGAGGAGGTGATTAAGGGTTTTGATGAGTGGTCGGAGTTCTGGCTGGAGTGGTGGAAGCCATGGTCTCCCGCCGACGTGAACCGTAACCGGGTGATCTGGACTCAATGGATCGGGGTGCCGCTACAGGCGTGGTCAGAGCGTTTTTTCAGTCTTGGCTGCTTTAAGTTTGGAAATATGATCGAGTTGCATGAAAGTACGCTTTCACGATGTCGGTTGGACGCGGCTTACGTGAGAATTTCCACCGGTTTGAATTCGATAGATAAGATTATGGGGTGCAAGATAGATGGAGTTTGCTTCCAGATTAGAATAGAGGAAGTTAGTTGCATGGAGATCACAACACATCTCCAGATGCTTAGGGTCTCGGATACGGAGCTTGACTCGGATTCCGAGAGGGAAGAATGGCCGCCGGGGAACTCGGTGGAGGCGACGATAGATGGTAGATCGGAGTCAGAGGAAAAGGGGGAGATCTCGGTGATGGGAGGACACGTCAGTTCAGTTTCTCCGAAAGGCGACAATAGGGTGGCTACGGAGACAGCCTTGGAAAATGGAAAGTCGGCGGATAGCAATAATGATGTCGGCAATATTCAAATTTCCGCAGGTACCGAGATAGAGGCGGTGGAAGGTTTGAGGAGCGGTTGTAGCGGGCCGGTGGATGTGGGTTGGGTTGGATTCGGGCCTAGGGGTACGAAGGGAGTGGGTGGGCTACAAGATAGGGCCCACTTGGAGTTGGAGAGCTCTTGGGCTGCGGTTCAAGTGGAGGAGGGCCTTAATTATGGTGATTTTGGGCCTACAAAATCTGTGGATAATGGGCCTGCGACATTTTTCTTTAGAGAACAGAAATCTGGTTCGTACGAGACCTCGAATGTTGAGGTGGGTTATGATACAGGGGTGCCGGGTAGAGAGGAGAATGTTGAGAGGAGAGCGGGGTTAGAAGAGGGGAGAGTTAAGGGGCATGGGAGGAAGAAGGGGAAAGAGAACAGAAAAGGAAACAATTTAATAACAAAGACTGGGGAAATTTTATAAAACAAATGGCAAGTGGGGAGGAATTGAGTGTGGCAGGGAAGAAAAGGAAGAAGGATGGAGGGGGGAGAGGCGATGACTTTCAGGAGACAAAGAGTTTGACGGAGAAAGGCGGGGGCGGTTAGGAATTTGGGAAGAAGTTGGGTCTTCTGTCGATGGAGAAGGATGAAATTTCGGAAAAGTTAATTTCGGGCGCCGAGGTCGATAGGAGGAGGCTGGGAGTTGGAGATTGTAATTCCAAAACATAATTGGTTCGCTGAACATCAAAGGGCTGGGGAATAGTATTAAATAAGAAGAGGTCCAGTCCTTCTTTATTAAAAATAATCTAGTTTTTTGCTGCATCCAAGAGACGAAGCTGGGTTCTCTATCGGAGAAGGAGGAGCGGGCAATTTGGAGGTCGGAGCAGGTTCGGTGGAGCTTGGAGGAATCGATAGGACGAGCGGGGGGCATACTTTCTTTTTGGGATGACAATAGATTTTGTAGCTCTAGTCAGTGGAATTTGGGATGTGCAGTTGTGGTGAATGGAAGATGGCGGGCTACCGGAGAGGAGTACTGTATTATTAATGTCTATGCGCCCTGTGTCTCGCAGGAAAAAGTGCTACTTCGGGATAGAATTGGGTTGGTGGTGGAACAGGTGGGGAGAGTAAATACTTGTATGATAGGTGATTTTAATTCTATTTTGGAGGAGGAAGAGAGGGTGGGGTTGGGGAGAGCTGGTTCGTCGCGAGATAGAAGGGTGTTCAAAGACTTTGTTGAAAGGTATAAACTCAGGGATGTGAACTTGATGGGTAGAAAGTTTACTTGGTATAGGAGTAATGGAGGTTGCAAAAGCAGGATAGTGGTCCGCCCTCACTTTAGAGGTGAGGGTAGAGAGCAATAATAATCGATTGAGTAATCGAGTCGAACCACAAGGAATGCAAGGACGCTCAAGTTTCAAGTAGTAACCTAGCTACTAAACCTACTATCCAAGCTACAATATATCATGTTTTTGTGTTTTTTGATTGAGTAAAAACAATTGAAAAGTAATTAACAACTTCAAAATTAACTAAACAAGCAACAAATGAGCAAAGGATATAAAATCAATAGAAAATAAACGTGATTCCAATTATACTTCGATTAAGCTCAAGTGATGGGTGATTAGAACTCTAACTATAATTAACCAATTTAATCAAATTTCATGTGAGAAACCTCCTAACTATGGTTCACTCAATTCTCATTGCAATGAAGACAAGTAGATTAATGAAAGGCTTAATTCCGACTAAGACATCAAGCAATTCATTAACTCCCAATAGCTCATGGAGTTCCTTAACCCTACTATACTCTAGCATGCAAATCTTTTGATCCTAGCATCTAATCTAAGCCTCCTAAGCATTAGATCAAACACTTGGTATGCAACTATGGTGATCAATCACAATTACATAATAAAACATAGCCCCAAGAGAAATGAACATGAAATTAGAAGTTAAATTCACAATTAAAGCCTAAACCCAATCACTTAATCCTAATCTACATATAATTGAAATCACAAAGAGAACTAGCTAGACATGATTAAGGAAAATAAACCATAAAAAGTAATTGAAATCACGCTTAAAAGAAAGAGAATTCAATAAGGAAGAAGAAGATGGTTTCCAATTGCAAATCCAACCAATGTAGCTTCAACAATCTTCAAAATACTAAAAAGGAAAGAGGAAAATGTTTCTAGGGTTCTTGGGGTATTAAAATATGAAAAAGATATACAAATAGGGTGAATTTTGGAGTTAAATACATCACAAATCGAGTTTGGGTCGAATCGGGTTGAAACGGGACGAACCGGGACGAGTTTGCGCGAGCCGAACTCGCCCATTAGTGAAGAGGGCGCTTGACCGGCGGTCTGTGGGAAGGGGAACCGGCGGTCTAGCAAACCGCCGGCCAGACCGCCGTCAATGCTGCCAAATGAGGTGGTTCCCGGCGGTTTGACAAACCGCCGGCCAACCCGCCGGTTTTCCTTCTCTTGCGCGACTTCACCGTTTTCGCTCGTTCTCTCTCGTCCGAACTCCGATTCTCGATCCGCTTTTTGCTATGGCTTCCTAACGAGCTCATCTTCGTCATGGAATGATTAATTTGGCTAAGTAAGTTCTCTATTATTCCTGCAAAAATCATAAAGAGACTCGAGAGAACGAGAAAAACATAAATGAAATCAAACTAGTGAAACTCTAACTATAGAGCTTGAAATTCCACATTTTAAACACAAGTTTCACTCTAATAGAGCTCGATTCTTCCTCATTTCCGGCCCTCGATCCTTAGCTACTTGAATGCTCTTTCAACTTCTTACAAAATTGGATCGAAAACCGGGAAAAAATGAGAAAAATATAAAGTATGCTATAAGTTAAGAAACCCTAGCATTTCTACCCTTTAAGCACATGAATCGAGACTTAAACACACTCAAAGCACACTCAACATACACATAAAATACGTGTTAATCACTCCCCCAAAATTAAGCCATTGTTCGTCCCGAACAATGAAACGAACAATCAAAACACTTAACACGTATGGGGTGTGCATTTTGAGTTCCTCGATGCCTCATATCATCTCAAAAACCATTTTAGTTCAAGGAAATTCTCAAGTCAAGCCAAACATTCATAGAATCATTCACTCTCCTAACTTAGAACTTAATCACTCAAGCACATTCAACCCTAGACCTCACAAGAAGTGTGTGTATCACTCGATCACTCAATATATGGAACAAGGTAATCACTCATCGAAATCATGCAATACACAACTTTAACCATAGGCTTGCCTATCAACTCAAGTTTCCAATACCACAATGCATGCACAAATTAGGATCAAAAAGGTCTTTCTTAAGCTTGTAATGTAGGGACATTGGTTAAGGTAGGGAATTTTAGGATAAGTGGCTTAAATCTTCATCTAAGCTCCTTCACCTCTTTTCTTCACTTCTCTAAGTATGAATTTTTTCATCTTCCACCTTATCCAACCCCTTTTTATCAAATGAACCCAAGCTTCTACCTAATATCTAAAGAAACACTCCTTTATGCTCTTATTCTTCTCTTTTTCTTGTAAGAACTTTGTTCTTACTACTATATATATATATATTTTTTTTTTCTCAATAAGAACTTTGTTCTTATTCTTTTCTTTTCTAACATTGAGCTTATAAGAGTATCCTTTCATTTCAAAATCAATCTCTAGACCCTTCACCATCACCCACCATTTCTCATGAATTTTCAACTTCTATCAAGGTTCCCTTAACCATCCCTCACCCCCTATCATCCGGTTCAAGAAGAAAAGGCTCTATTCAAGGCTCAAAATGGGACGACAATGGTAATGAAAGATAGGTTAGTGTTTAGGGAAAATGGCTATGCAATGATGGCCTAAGATCATCTCCTAATCATGCAAACATGTAATATTTCTAACTAGAGTATCAAGGCAAGTTCTAGTAAAGAATATGTAAAGCAAGATCAAGCTCTCAAGAAAGGATATTACTATGTAAAATGCATAGTTTAAGGCTCAAAAATCCTCTCAAGCTTTTTGCCTAGAGTCTAAGTGCCTAAGATCAATCCTCCCAAGCCATTCAAGTGAAATAACCCTAATCATGCTTGACTTACTTGAGAAATTTCAAAAATGTCACCATTTAGCATTAATCATTGGCATCTCACTCTAATGCACTTGAGCAATTCAACACGTGCTTTCACATTCACACATGCAAGCATACATGCATTTTCTTCAAAACATAAACTTTTTTTTCAAAATTTTCCAATGATTCTCCATTATTAGCTCATCTCCACAAACCAACAAACCAAAGAAAGAATTTTCATCAATTAAGCTCATCAATTTCCAAACTCGACACCAAACAACTTAAACAAGCACAAATCATGCATTTACCCCAATCAACCACAATCATCAAGCAAAATTAAGCATACAATTAATGAACACATCAAATAGAAGCTTGAAAAATACCAAAAGTAAAGTAATTTAAATTCCTTATCCTACCCCCCTCCCCTAAAATTATTTTAGAACATAAGGTCTAAAATGAGTTTGGAGGGAAGAATAATAAGAAATTTAAATTACACTTACAACGGTCCAAAGCTAGGTTGATGATGGTTTTGAAAGTCATTCCATCCTTTGCTTGCTTGATCGATTTGATTCTCTTCCTTCACTCGTTCCCATCATGATTCGACCTCATGCTTTGACAATGAAACACATGGAACTTGTGGAGTAGAAATGAACTTAAAAATAGGAAGTATTAGCATAGAGATAAGTAACAAGTAGAAGGAATGATTAAATCAAAAATAAGAAATAAAAACCAAAATCAAACTAAAGAAACTAACTAAAATGAAAATGAAAAGGATAGTTGTTGGGGTGCCTCCCAACGAGCGCTTAGTTTAACGTTGTTAGCTCGACAATACCTCTTTCAAATCATCAATGCACTTCAAACACGGTCCTCCCACGATCAAATACAATCCTACTCTCAATAAACTTACAATCCTCCATATGCGAATTGCTTGACATCTTTTTGAACATCTCCACGAACCTCATCTTTTTGAACATCTCCACGAACCACTTCATCTTATCATCTATCGTCGGTGTTGGATCAACTAAGCGATGATGGAATGGAGGCTTTGTTATCACATCTTTGGTAGGAAGAGGCATCTCTACCAACTCATCCTTTTGAACTTCTTCTTCAAGAATAACTTTCCTTGAATCTTCCTTCTTTGCACAAAGGGCTTGAACCTCCTCCTCATAAGGGATGTCTTTGATAAGAAAGTCCTCCTTTTCACTTTCAAGCTTAGCATGATTCTCGTAAGCTTTGCCACTCCTCAATGTAATTACATTACATTGGCTCTTCGGGTCTTTCTCCATATCGCTTGGAAATTGGCCTTGCTTGTGTTGAGAAGCCACTTGGGGAACCATTTGGCTCACTTGGCTTTTAAACATCATTGCTTGTTCAACCAAAGCCGAGACCGTACTTTCCATTGTGGCCACATTTTGCCTGATTTGAGCTATGAAAATGTTTTGTTGAGAGACCATTTGAGCTTGTTGAGATATCATTTGAGCTTGATTGTCCAACAATTTTTGCATCATTTGCTCCATAGGCAAAATCTTCTCCAATGCAGTCACCTCTTGCCCGATTTGAGCTAGGAATATGTTTTGTTGAGTAACCATTTGATTTTGAATTTCCAACACTTGTTGCATCATTTGCTCCATATATGAGGGACTCTCCTTCGGCTCTTCAATCATGTCTTGAGACACCAAGAAACCCGGAGGTGGTTGGAGAGCATCGTTTGCATTTCCAGAGAGAAGATTTGGATGGGTTTTATGCATGTAGCTTGAATATCCACCTTGATTCTCATAAGCATTCCCTTGTTGGAAATTGCTTTGCCCATTGAAATTCCCAAAATTCCTTTGATTGGCATAACACAGCTCCTCATCTCTTTGAGTCTCCACATCCCAATATTGTTGGGGGACATTATTCCTTGCCCATCTTTCTTGGTCTTGCTTCCACCTTCGAAGTTCCTCCCTCTCTTTCATAAGAGCCTCCATGTTTTGTTCATTGACTCCCATAGCTTGTTCTTCAATGGGACTCCTTCTTCTATGTCTTCTTTCAAAGTTCAAGATCAAAGGTTGAATGAGTTTCCCTTAGACCTTGTGTGCATGCACCTACAAAACAAAAATCAAGAGAGAATAATGCTTGAATTAGTAATTCAATAACCAAATCAACTATTGAAACTTAAACTATGCATTCCCCGGCAACGGCGCCAAAAATTGGTCCGCCCTCACTTTAGAGGTGAGGGTAGAGAGCAATAATAATCGATTGAGTAATCGAGTCAAACCACAAGGAATGCAAGGACGCTCAAGTTTCAAGTAGTAACCTAGCTACTAAACCTACTATCCAAGCTACAATATATCATGTTTTTGTGTTTTTTGATTGAGTAAAAACAATTAAAAAGTAATTAACAACTTCAAAATTAACTAAACAAGCAACAAATGAGCAAAGGATATAAAATCAATAGAAAATAAACGTGATTCCAATTATACTTCGATTAGGCTCAAGTGATGGGTGATTAGAACTCTAACTATAATTAACCAATTTAATCCAATTTCATGTGGGAAACCTCCTAACTATGGTTCACTCAATTCTCATTGCAATGAAGACAAGTAGATTAATGAAAGGCCTAATTCTGACTAAGACATCAAGCAATTCATTAACTCCCAATAGCTCATGGAGTTCCTTAACCCTACTATACTCTAGCATTCAAATCTCTTGATCCTAGCATCTAATCTAAGCCTCCTAAGCATTAGATCAAACACTTGGTATGCAACTATGGTGATCAATCACAATTACATAATAAAACATAGCCCCAAGAGAAATGAACATGAAATTAGAAGGTAAATTCACAATTAAAGCCTAAACCCAATCACTTAATCCTAATCTACATATAATTGAAATCACAAAGAGAACTAGCTAGACATGATTAAGGAAAATAAACCATAAAAAGTAATTGAAATCACGCTTAAAAGAAAGAGAATTCAATAAGGAAGAAGAAGATGGTTTCCAATTGCAAATCCAACCAATGTAGCTTCAACAATCTTCAAAATACTAAAAAGGAAAGAGGGAGATGTTTCTAGGGTTCTTGGGGAATTAGAATATGAAAAAGATATACAAATTGGGTGAATTTTGGAGTTAAATACATCACAAATCGAGTTTGGGTCGAATCAGGTTGAAACGGGACGAACCGGGACGAGTTTGGGCGAGCCGAACTCGCCCATTAGTGAAGAGGGCGCTTGACCGGCGATCTGTGGGAAGGGGAACCGGCAGTCTGGCAAACCGCCGGCCAGACCGCCGTCAATGCTGCAAAATGAGGTGGTGAACCGGCGGTTTGATGTTGGTTCCCGGCGGTTTGACAAACCGCCGGCCAACCCGCCGGTTTTCCTTCTCTTACGCGACTTCACCGTTTTCGCTCGTTCTCTCTCGTCCGAACTCCGATTCTCAATCCGCTTTTTGCTATGGCTTCCTAACGAGCTCCTCTTCGTCATGGAATGATTAATTTGGCCAAGTAAGTTCTCCATTATTCCTGCAAAAAGCATAAAGAGACTCGAGAGAACGAGGAAAACATAAATGAAATCAAACTAGTGAAACTCTAACTATAGAGCTTGAAATTCCACATTTTAAACACAAGTTTCACTCTAATAGAGCTCGATTCTTCCTCATTTCCGGCCCTCGATCCTTAGCTACTTGAATGCTCTTTCAACTTCTTACAAAATTGGATCGAAAACCGGGAAAAAAACGAGAAAAATATAAAGTATGCTATAAGTTAAGAAACCCTAGCATTTCTACCCTTTAAGCACATGAATCGAGACTTAAACATACTCAAAGCACACTCAACATGCGCATAAAATACTTGTTAGTCAGATAGATAGGGCGTTGATCAATGAGACTTGACTGGATAGGTGGCAAGATACTTCACTCCGGGGGCTTTCTCGTTCAGTGTCCGATCACTGTGCAATCATTTTAAGGGCGAAGGTGGAGGATTGGGGTACCAAACCTTTTAGGTTTGTAAATGCGTGGATGGAAGGAGACGGTGAACAAAGCATGGAAGGAGGAGGAGATAAGAGGATGGGGCTGTTATATTTTCAAAGAGAAGCTGAAGAATTTAAAGGATAGATTAAAAATTTGGAACTTGGAAAAATTTAGGTCTATGGATCAGAAAATTTGTGCTCTCCGGGATGAGATGTTTACGCTTGATATGCTCGATGATGTGTTTGGTCTCTCGGAGGAGGAGGTCATAAGAAGGAAGGAAATTTCTGCACAGCTGCTTCTCCAACTTAACAATAGAAAAAGCCTCATGGCGCAGAAGGCCAAGTTGAGATGGTTCAAGGATGGAGACTTGAATACTAAAGTGTTTCACAAAGCCATTAAGTCTAGAAGGTGTAGAAATGGGATTACAGGCTTGGAGGTGGGAGATGAGTGGGTTGAGGAGCCGATGAGGGTGAAGGAAACCATCAAAGAACACTTCAGGATTCAATTTCAAAAGAAGGCGACGGTCCCGGTGGATCTTCCTTTGGACTTCACAGAGGCAAAATTGGACGAGGTTGATGGCAAGGGGCTTACTCGGGTGTTCTCAGAAGATGAAATCCGGTCGGCGGTGTGGGAATGCGATGGGTTGAAGAGTCCGGGGCCGGACGGCTTTAACTTTAGTTTCTATAAGAATTGCTGGGAGGTGATTAAAGATGACCTGCTGAAGGTGATGAGCGAGTTTCACTCCAATGGAAAGTTGTGTTGGGGTTATATACTGCAGAGCATACTTTTATGCATGTATATTAACTGTATCTTTCTGTTTTATGGAAATAAATATTGTCATATGATTTGCATATTAATTCGTGTTATGGTTATGCAAATAAATGTCCGGTACTATATATTATAGATAATATGGTGTGGGTGGTCGCACGGAAGATCATATTATTATTTTCTTATATAGTTAAATGGTGTTCGCAACTGAAAGTAATCTTGGACAAATTACTTGTTAAGGTTGTAGTATAATGTTGGATAATAGTTGGTCTTGGCTATTAGCTTATACTAGTGCATACGATCAACGTTGCACTGAACGGGATCGAGGTGAGATAAATCCTTTTATACTGACTTATTAAGGATCACATCTCCGACGATTATTATTTCTTAATTCTAGTTGTCATAATATTCAATTATGTATTTATCATAGTTATTGCTTTGATTTACCATGAGTGAGAGTTATCGCAACTCAAAGAATCTCCGTATCTTGGGTAATAATATTATAAATATGATAATTAATATTATAGCTAGAAATCGTGTCTCGGTGCGCCGAGTTGATGATGTCCCCTTGAGGCGTTCTAAGGATTATTATATCAAACCCTGCAGGTGGATTAAGTTCCGATATAATAATGAGGTCGAATGGGTACACTCTTGGTATAAGATATTAATTGATTGGAGCAGTCAGTAGCTTAAATTAATTAATGGACATGCGATATCTTAAACATGGGAAATAATATAATTCAAAGAGGAGCCCGGTATGTAGTAATTTGGGAATGGACGGCGATGCAATATTATTTTACTATAGTGGAAAGGCTATAATATTAATATAATTAAATAGAGTATTCGGGGCCAGAGAATACTTGAATTATTTAATTATATTGGAATGCCCAGTCCATGTCCTCCTCAAGATCCCTGGAGTAGCCCAATAGAGCATAGCCTGGCCCATTAACCAAGCCCTGACTTCTCCACCACTCCACTTCTTATCTATAAATAAGGGATAAGTGGAGAATGACATTACGTGATTTTCAGATTCATAAATCTGGGAGAAGGGGTGCCGGTTTCTGGGTAGTGCAGAGAAGATAGATTTTCGCCCACTTAAAATTCTTCTTGTTGCTAGGGAATACTCCAGAAGATCTCGGGGTTTACGATCAAGAGCTAGATCTCGTGTGCAGAGATCTAGTGCGTGGAAGATCATTATCTCGACTCAGAATTCCACCGGTGATTCGCAAACAGGTATATATGATTTAGATCTATTTCCGCTTTCAAGATCTGAATTCATATGTTAATAATTATTGTAATTAATTAAATCTACATCCGAGGGATCCCGGATCCAACAACTGGTATCAGAGCCAACTCGGCTCTGTAGATTTAATTAAGTATAATTATTAGATTCATATTATTTGTATTGGATGCAATTAATTTGTTGTTGCAGAGATCCAATTATCATGGTTAATATGAATGTTTATGGTTTTAATTATGTATTAAAATCAGCCTGTTTGTGGCTGCGTTTGTAAACACACGAGGGTTGATCGTATTAGATTAGATTTTTTTTTGATTTTATTTTTGTAAATTCAATGTAAATCTTGAGATCTATGTAATCAATCAAACCACCATGAACGGAGGATGAAACAAACCGATCGATGGTGGCTGTAGTGGAGAAGAGGAGTCGGACGTCCCATCGGACGTCGAAAAAAGGATGGCGGCGCTACGGTGGTAATGGAAATTGCGGCTAGGGTTTTGACCCTACCGCGTAGATCTTCGATCACCGGTGCTGCAGCGGGCTGCTGCACCATCTTCTCGACGATGGCGATGTGAGAGCAGCGGCGGCGGTGATCGACCGCTGTAATACGACGGCAACACGGCTAGGGTTTTACAAAACCCTAGCGGAACGTGGCGCCTGACTGCCAGCTGCTACACAGAAGATCGGCGTCCTAGTTGATGCCGATGGGCTGCTGCATGTCGTGGGGAAGGACGGGACGCGCGGCAGATAGCGGAGCAGCGGCGGGAGCTCATGTCGCGTTCAGCGGCGGCGGCGACTGTGCAACTGCTCCCTGCTGCGTTTTCCGGCGTCCAACGATGCGACGGCAGTGGGAGCAGCTCCGGGACAGATCTCACCAACCTCGGGTGTGCGGCGGCAGTTGGTGGTGATAGGAACGACGGCAGTGTTCCGGTGAGATGTCGCGGCGGCGCGTGTGGTGCACGCGTGGCTCGGCGGCGGCGTGTTGACCGGATGGTGACCGGCCGTTGAGTAGCTTGTTCAACAAGTTTATGTTTATCCAGAAAATATTTGATTTTATCTGGATAGATTTATTCTTATCTTTGAAGATTTAGTATTATCCAGGTAAATATGATCTTATCTGATTAGATTTATTCTTATCAAAAAAGATTTGATCATATTTAATGGGATATGTTTCTATCTTTAAAGATTTGATGTTATCTAGGGAGATATGATCTTATCTGATAAGATTTATTCTTATCAAGAAAGATTTGATCATATTTAAAGGGATATGTTTCTATCTTTATGTGATTTGATCTCATCTTGGATAAAATTAATCCTATCCAACCACCATGCCTGATTTGGAAATTAGGGTTTTTCCACACCCTAATAAATCGAGCTAAACAGTGAGAGATCTCTGGCGGGTCTCCTCGACCTTGTGTGAAGATGCAGCGGCGGTGGTGGCGGCTAGAGGAGACGGCGACGGCTGGTGAAGGCGACGGCTAGGGTTTTGGCGGTTAGGGTTTCTCAAACCCTAGCGGGCCGAACCCTGGGCCCATTTCACGGCCCGTAATCTCGGCCCAACGACGCACCACGATTTTTCAAGCTCGTTCGAAGAATTTCAAGGCCATGATGATTGGATAATTATTTATTTAATTAATTATCGTGTGCTTAATTTTTTGATGTTTTGTGGATAGCATGTTGTTTAATTATTCATGATTTTTAATTACATGCTATGCTTGAAAAATGAAATAAAACCTTGGTTTAAAATGACTAAGTGGTATTATATTAATTTTAAATTTTCAATTAATTTTGTATTTTTCGAAAATTCTAAATTAATCTAGCCTCCATAATTGGTTTAAAAATGAATTAATTAGCATTTGCTCACTGATCCGGGCGTATCCCTACGGAGGTGCTAATTATGGATTTCATTGGTTTAAACTTCCTAAAAAGAATTGGAATTTCAAAATATGGATTAAATAACATTCTCTCACTGATCCGGGCATATCCCTTGGAGGTGTTAATTAATTTCATTATTTTGAAATTTTGATGGATAATATTGAAAAATAGTTTTATATCGATATCACCTCCCTATGGTAGGGTTATTCTTATAAAACGGTATTTTTCGGAATATTAAATTATGGTATTTCACTTAGATGTAAATTAATTAATTATTTCCCGACGGAAAAGTAATTAATTTAATTTACATGGCTAGGAGTGACCGACTGTTAATTTCATCAATCATAAGGTGAAGGTTGATTGGATAATGAAATTAAAGGCGTAAAAACCTACTTAAAGAGATTATATGTAAACGTCCACCCTACGTGGCTTGCATATAAAATCTAAATGAGTCGGGGGTTGCATTTATATTGTCCTTAAGGTTTTACAATATAATTATGCTTCAAAGTATATGACATTAACTTTGTGTTAGTTATTTTTATTTCCAAGCTATACTATGTTTTTCGGCTCACTTGATTAAATACTCAATGAAAAACAAATTCGAGAGTTCCAATTATTACGATTGGAAATGTAACTTGGACATTGTCTTGACTGCTAACGAACACAAGTTTGTCCTTACTGAGGAATGTCCTTATGTACCACTAAGGAGAGTATGCCTAAATAGTGTGAAGCTTAGTTTCACGGAGATGTTTAGTCATCATGGATACCAAGTTTGACAAAATATTCTTTTGTCGATGAAAATGGTTGAAGGTACTCCTATTAGGGACCATGTTCTTAAGATGATCAGTTGTCTTAAATGGAGATTCTAGGTTATGAAATCGATGGGAAAACTTAGGTCGATGTCATAATAGAATCGATCCCTATGAGTTTTGATGTGTTTCGGTTCAACTATAACATGAATCAATTCATGTACAAGCTAACCGAATTGCTCAATGAACTCATCAATGCTGAGATGTTTCAAACCGGTTCTCAAGCATTGATCACCACAGCTTCAACTCCTTTTAAACCGAAGGATGGTTAAAGGAAGAAGAAGCAAGGTGGTGGTGGTTAAGGAGGTGACGCTCAGAAGGTGAATAACTACTCAAGGTGGGATAAAGAAACCAAGAGGAAAGTGTTACCGTTGTAAGCAGAAAAGACAAATTATGGCGGCCTGTCCTCATTTGAATGGAGGCAATGGTCAAGGTATATCTTGTGCATTTATTCAATGTGGTCGAGATTACCATCACAGTGGGAGACACTACGAAAGTAGTAGCCATTGCAGTGGGAGATGCTGCGAAAGTAGTGGTCAGTGCAGTGGGAGACACTACAAAAAGTAGAGGTCAATGCAGTGGGAGACGTACATTAGTTGTGCACAAACTGCAGTAAATAGCACAACATCAATTCTTTAAATGTAAAGAACCTTCTAGTATGAATCAAACATATATCTGCTATCTAAAGTTTTGGTCATCTTAGATCCAAGGGCAATAGATTAGAAAGTATGTTGAATTTGATTCATGCGGACGTGTGTGGTCCAATATCGGTACAAGCTAAAGGGTGGCTACGAGTACTTCATCATTTCTTGATGATTACTCAAGGCATGGGTATATTTGATTAAACGGAAGTCTGAATCCTTGATAAATTCAAGGATTTCAAGGCTAAAGTTGATTATCATCATGGTAAATATATCAAATCTCTTCGGTTTGATTGAAGAGGTGAATACCTTAGTGGTGAATTTTTGGAACACATGTCAAAAGCTGGAATCGCATCCCAGCTTCCTGCGCCAGGAATACCACATCAATGTGGCATGGTGGGATGAAGGAACCGAATATTCTTAGAAATGATTCGGTTGATGATGAACTATTTTGATTTACCTTTTACGTATTAGGGTTCTAAACTTGGTCCCTTTAAGGACCTCGTACTGAAATATGGTTATTTGTAGGATACCCTAAGGTAACGAGAGATGGTCTATTCTATAGTCTTGTAGTCCAAAAGATCAGAATTAACACAAACGCTCGATTTTTGGAAGAAGGCTATATGAATAGTAATAAACCCACTAGTGAGATCATATTAGAAATGAGGGGAAAAGGCGGTGCCGGAACCACCCGTACTAGATATAACACCACGAACTGCACCACATGTTGACACTAACACAAACTCTCAGGTAGAGCCTTGTCGTAGTAGGAGGGTCATCTTTTCAACCTGAAAGATGGTTGTGTTTGGGAGAATCTTCGGATATCTTACCAGGTAAAGATGACATTGACCCATGGACAAATATAGGCAATCCAAGAGAAAGATGCACAGCTTTGGCGAGTTGCAGTGGATTCTGAAATTGAATCGATGCATGATAAAATGTGTATGACATTGTAGAAACTACCTTAAAGGGTAACTCCTGTTTGGGTAAGGGAATCTACAAATGTAAGAAAGGATCTGACGGTAAGGTTGAGACTTTTAAAGCTAGGCTTATGGCGAAAGTCTCGCCTGTTGCTATGCTTAAGTTGATCCGGATTTTCTTAGCCGTTGCGGCTCATATAGATCTGGGGATTTGGCAAAATGGATGTCAAGATCATTTTTCGAAATGGCAGTCTTGAGAAATCCATTTACATGCGCCAACCAGAAGGATACATTGCCAAAGAGAATGAGCATCTGGTTTGCAAACTTACGCGATCCATTTATGAACTTAAGCAAGCATCTCAGTCTTGGAACACACATTATGAGGTAATCCAGTCATATGGATTTATTCAAGTGTGATTATGAGAGCTGTGTGTATAAGAAGTGCAACGGAAATGATGTGATGTTTCTAGTACTATATGTTGATAACATACTCCTGATTGGCAACAACGTGGAGTAGTTATCGGACGTACGGATGTGGTTGTCCAAGAAATTCAATATAAAGGACTTGGGTAAAGCTGTTCACATTCTTGGGATTAAGATCTTTCGTGATCGTAAGGAGAGAATGTTGTGCTTGTAACAAGTGGTTTATATTGATGTGGTAGTAAAGTCTTTTAGCATGGAAAACTCCGAAAAAGGCTAATCGCCATTGTTATAAGGAGTTCATTTTTCTAAAGAAATGTGTCCTAGGACATAGAGATAGATAAATGACATGAAGGCGGTTCCCTATGCCTCTGCAATAGGAAGCACATCTCGGACGATTATTATTTCTTAATTCTAGTTGTCATAATATTCAATTATGTATTTATAATAGTTATTGCTTTGATTTACCATGAATGAGAGTTATTGCAACTCAAAGAATCTCCGTATCTCGGGTAATAATATTATAAATATGATAATTAATATTATAGCTAGAAATCGTGTCTCGGTGCGCCGAGTTGATGATGTCCCCTTGAGGCGTTCTAAGGATTATTATATCAAACCCTGCAGGTGGATTAAGTTCCGATATAATAATGAGGTCGAACGGGTACACTCTTGGTATAAGATATTAATTGATTGGAGCAGTCAGTAGCTTAAATTAATTAATGGACATGCGATATCTTAAACATGGGAAATAATATAATTCAAAGAGGAGCCCGGTATGTAGTAATTTGGGAATGGACGGCGATGCAATATTATTTTACTATAGTGGAAAGGCTATAATATTAATATAATTAAATAGAGTATTCGGGGCCAGAGAATACTTGAATTATTTAATTATATTGGAAGACCCAGTCCATGTCCTCCTCAAGATCCCTGGAGTAGCCCAATAGAGCATAGCCTGGTCCATTAACCAAGCCCTGACTTCTCCACCACTCCACTTCTTATCTATAAATAAGGGATAAGTGGAGAATGACATTACGTGATTTTTAGATTCATAGATCTGGGAGAAGGGGTGCCGGTTTTTGGGTAGTGCAGAGAAGATAGATTTTCGCCCACTCGAAATTCTTCTCGTTGCTAGGGAATACTCCAGAAGATCTCGGGGTTTACGATCAAGAGCTAGATCTCGTGTGCAGAGATCTAGTGCGTGGAAGATCATTACCTCGACTCAGAATTCCACCGGTGATTCGCAAACAGGTATATATGATTTAGATCTATTTCCGCTTTCAAGATCTGAATTCATATGTTAATAGTTATTATAATTAATTAAATCTATATCCGAGGGATCCCGGATCCAACAAGTTAGTGAGAGGTAGTAACTCTTCTTACATTGGACTGCTACCAAAAAAGAAGGGGCTAGTAATCTTAAAGACTTCAGGCCTGTATCTTTGATTGGGAGCTTGTACAAGGTTATAGCAAAGGTGCTAGCCCGAAGAATGAAATAGGTGATGGGGAAGATTGTGAGAGAGAATCAAACGGCTAAGGTAGAAATATCTTGGATGGGGTGGTCACTCTAAATGAGACGGTAGAGGATGCTAGGAGAAATAAGGGGTGCAGACTTATTTTTAAGGTGGATTTTGCGAAAGCGTTTGATTCTGTGGATCGGGAGTATTTGTGGAAGATGATGAGGTATATGGGTTTCCCTATTAAGTGGATTGGCCGGATGCAAGCGTGTGTTACAACAGCCTCGGTGAATGTCCTCGTGAATGGTTGCCCATCAGGAGAGTTTAGGTTAGAACGAGGTATGCGACAGGGGGATCCACTTTCACCATTTTTATTTCTAGTGGCAGCCGAGGGGTTGAATCTTCTGACCAAGAGAGCTATGAGGGAAGGGTTGCTGCAGCCGGCGTTGGTGGGGAAGGATAGAATTGAGATTTTATATGTACAGTACGTTGATGATACGCTCTTTGTGGTGCGAGGGAATATGGGAAATACGGTAGCGGTGAAATGGTTATTAAAAAATTTCGAATTGTTGTCGGGTTTAGCTGTTAATTTTGATAAAAGCAGGCTATTTGGTGTAAATATTGAGGCAGAGAGGCTGCAGGAAATGGCGAATCGGTTGGGTTGTCAGGTAGGGGAATGGCCGTTCCCATATTTAGGCTTAAAAGTTAGGGGAAGAGTGAATGGGGTGGCTAGTTGGAATGAGGTAGTGGAGAAGGTGAAAGGAAGGTTGAGAAGTTGGGATCTGAAGGCATTTTCTTCAGCAGGTAGAGTAACGATTGTTAAATCGGTGTTAACGGCGATGCCATTATACTATAATATGTCATTTCTCCGTTTGCCAAAGAAAGTTGAAAATCAGCTGAGATCTCTACAGTGTAGGTTTTTCTAGGGGGGGAGTGGTGATACGAGGAAGACGGCGTGGGCGAAATGGGATTCCCTTTGCAGGCCAAAGAAAGAAGGTGGACTGGGAATAAAAAATCTACAAGCTTTCAATAAGGCGCTGCTGAGCAAATGGGTGTGGAAGTTCTTGGGAGAGAATGAGAGTTTGTGGTTGAGGGTGGTGAAGTCTAGACATGGGGAACTCGGGTGGAGTAGAGAGGAAGGGAGTAGTTGGGGTAGGCGAGGAAGGAACATGGGATGGTGGAAAAATGTTGTGAGTGTGGTACAAGGGAGTGAATGAGATTGGTTTTGGGAGAATTTGTCGCTGAGGTTGGGGGATGGCCACGCTGCAAGTTTGTGGAAGGGGGAATGGATGGGGGAGAGAACGTTGAGAGATCGATTTCCTAGACTCTATAATTTAAGCGCTAAAAGGGATGGGAAAGTGAATGAGAAGGGGAGATGGGAGAATGAAAGGTGGAGTTGGGAGGTAGAGCGGAGAAGGGAACTTCTCGAGAGGGGGGGGAGAATAACTGAGGAGCTTTATAGCTTGCTCCAAAATTATACACCGCGGGAAGGAGCGTTGGATATGTGGGTGTGGGGCGACGCCAGGGATGGTAAATTGACGGTGAAGGGAGCATATGAGGAATTGTGGAGGAAGAGCTGCAGGCAACCTCAGCTTGGGAGATTCAAAGGAGGTTTCAAGTGCATTTGGAAGTCGATCGCTCCTCATAAAGCGCAAGCGATGGTGTGGCATCTGTTGTGGGATCGGCTCCCGACAAAAGATAACTTAAACAAGAGATTGGCGATCGACGTGGGGGAATTAGGATGCTGCTGCTGCAACAATGTGCCAGAGACAGCTCACCATCTCTTTTTGAATGCTCAGAGGTATATGTCTCATGGTGTAAGGTAGTGGATTGAGTGGGGGCTTGTTGGGTGCCGCCTGACTCGATGGAAGATCATTTGTTGAGTTTTTCCAGCCTATTGGGGAGTGGTATTGTCGAAAGAAGGTTGAGGGGCTATGGACGTGTGTTGTTTGGGTGGTGTGGAAGTGGAGGAATGAAGTTATTTTTTAAAACTGCACTTGGAACTTCGGTAGGACTTTAGAGGAGATAAAATGTAGGTTTTGGGGTTGGTGTGCGGCGAGAGGTGAGGCGGGAACTATAAGGAGTTTTATTAACTGTGATTCGAACAAGCTAGCTGAGTATTGGAGAGAAATGTAATTTGTATCCTTCTTGGCACCACTGGTGCCGTCATCTATTTTCTTCTGAACGTCATATATTCATATGCTCAAAACCGTGAGATATGAATATATGAAGTTTGGAGTTTGGATGAACTATGTCATTTAATGAAGTGGAGTTTGTCTCATATTGAATAAATTGTTGGGATTTTGTATGCATAAAGCAAAACCAGAGTTTTAGTGTCTACAATATTTATTCCACTACTTACAATCACCTATCTGAAAGTATATAGTTGAGAAAGAATAAGTCCATCATCTCATGTTTTAGTTAACGTGTCAGTTGCATCTGGAGGGGATCATGTATTTCGGTGACGCATGAAATGTAAATGATTATCACAGTCGAGATAACTTGGGCATAGTTATCGGTTTAGACTGCAACATCAACTGTAGTGATGGGTCTCAATCACTAGTTATGCTGATACAATATGAATGTATTGATAGGATCACAGTGAGATAATGCTCTTCTAGACTGACCATATTAAGTAGGTGAAGAGCTAATAGATCTCGGGTCTTAGTAGCTGGATCTTAATACCGATAAGCTATTAGGCATATACGTGTTCTTCACTGTTGCTTTGACTTACTCGGCATAGGCCTTGTGGATGGTTCCTCAATCCCTTGTATCTTGGGTAACATGGAGGCACATATGATGTCTAGTTAGTTATATCGAGAAACCGTATGCGTAAAGGTTGAGATATCCCCTTAGGGAGCTCACAAAGATTATTATACCAAGTCATGCATGTTGATTAAGTTCAGGTATAATAATACGGTTGAGCGGGTACTACATAAGGAAGTAAAAGAAGTTAATTAATTAGGAGCAGTCAGACGAGCTCTAATTAATAGTCAGATGAGCTCTAATTAATTAATGGATATCAAGATTCTTAAGCACGGGGATTGCTCTAAGAAAAATACCAGCCCCGACTACATAATCGTGATAGAGTAGTAAATCAATTATAATTCTTTAATGGAATGAACTATAGCTCTAACTTAGATTAGTGCTACAGGGATGAGTATAGTAGTAATCTAATTAGGTAAGGCCCAACTCTGTCTGGTATCTAGTCCCTAGACTGGCCCAATATTCTCAAGAATGGATCAATGCACTAATAAAAGCCTAAGAGCTCTTATTGGGCCCCTATGGGGCACCACATATGATCATGGATCATAAATGGGGCGCCACTTAAGCTAAATGGGCTTAAGTGGCCGCCCATTTTCTCTCAAGTCCATTAGGGCAAGTTTTGTGCACTATAAATACTTAAGTGCACAAAACCCTAATTATTTGATCAATCATCATCTAAGAGAGGAGATGGGGGCAGCCACACATAAGAGAAGAGAGAGGGACGTTTCTCTCTTAAGGGTGTGTGAGATCCGAGATTCCAGATCCGTACTATAGACCACTCATCCACCGAATTCGAGAATATGATACAGTTTAGAAGGCTAGACACGTAATCCTTCTACATCGGTACCATGGAAGGTATAATCTCGATCTACTACATATTGTAAATTTATTTCATTATCACAATCAATTTAGATCCGAGGGCAGAATCGGATCGCCTTCGATTGGCATTTCCATCAATTGGTATCAGAGCCATCGGTTTAGTGAATTGGCTCTGTGATAATCGATCTATATGTTCATGAATTATAGTCAAAATTTATGACATAATGTGTGCATGCTGCTAAATCGGATCGCCTTCGTGTGTTGTTTTATCATTTTTCATTTTATCGGCAAGGAATAAGGTGCTAATTAATTGTAGATTCGTTTTTCTATAATTTTTTCTCTTTGTATTTTTGAATTCCTATGTAAATGTTTCGCTAGAGTTCGTGTGAGAAGGATGAGATGAAGAACAAAGATGAAAAATGGGGCCGGCGGCGTGTGCGCGGCTAGAAAGCAGCGGCGGTTGCTAAATTTTGGTCGTCCCCTCGCTGTTTTTTCAGCGACAACTGAACCATCAATAGTGGAGGCGGTATGAAATTCGCGGCTGTTATGACGGAGCCAGAAAAACTAGGTTTTTGGCCACACGTGCGTCTCCGGCAGGTCCAATGGCTACAACAACATTTCCGAAACCATCCTAAGGTGCCAGAGAATGGCCGGTGTCAGTGGGAGGCGGTGGTGGCAGGCGAGCCATTGTCGGGTGCTCGGCGGGCCTGCCGGTGACGGCGGTGTGAGGCGGCGGTGGTGGTGATGCTAAACTTACTCGGTAAGTTGGTATGAGATTTGTTGATATCTCTAAAGATTTGTTTCTATCTGTAATGGTTATGATCTTAACGGATAAGATTTAATCTTATCCAGAAATATTTGATCATATCTAATAGATTTAATCCTATCTTTAAGAGATTTGATCTCATCTAGGATATATTTGATCTTATCCGACCATCATGTCTATTTTTGGAAACCGGACTTGAAGACGAAGAGCAAAATTTCTATATTTAGAAAGAACACCGGAGAGTGTTCCGGATTTATTTTTAAATGTGATAGAGTTTTACCTCCCGGTTGGCAGCCAATTTATTAGTATTTAATTACTAAAGCATGCTATGAATGATTTAATTACGTAATGGGATGAAAATCATGAATTTTATGTTATATTTGCTTTTATTAATTGCGTAATAGAAATAAACATGCATAGGGCATCAAAGAATTGCAGGTTTTATGATTTCAGCAAGCATGTTTTATTAAATGTGCTTAGAAATCATGCGATTAGTACTTCAAATGTCAATGTGCTTTTATAATCGCAAACAAACCCTTTGAATCAAAATGTCCAAGTAGGAGAACGATTAATTTTAATTAATTAATCGGGACCTCCATATTTGATTTTAGACAAAGTAAATGTTGGGAACCCTCTGCAGTTGTTTTGATGATGTTCCTCGAAACCACACTTAGATCTAGATTACTCTTTATTAGAGTATAGGTGATAGGAGCCATGTGTACTTGTTAGGACAGATGTAGTCTAGTATAAGTTGATCGATCCAGCTTGTAAAGGAGGAGATAATTTTATCGAGCTCTCCTATAGGTGATCGATCTAGCCTTCAGCTCCTGCCTCACCAGCTGCAGAAGGCCTGCTGCCCTACTGTATATCTTATCCAGCTGGTTGCCGCATGCCTCAAGAATCAGCTGGACTCTCTACGACCAGCTAGTCTCTCAGTCCAATGGTGCCACGTCGGCTGCCAACCTAGACCAATCCCAACTAATACAGGTGAATCAGCACCAACGGCTCCCTGCCACGGTCAGAGTCTCAATGGACAACATCCAAATTCTAGGCCTATAAATACCCTCATCTTCTAAGGAGTTTCTTACTGGAATTTCATTGAAAGAGCCAAAACTCTGCAGAAATCTCAAGCATTCAAGCAAACTCAACACTCGGAATACCTAGAGAATTCCCAAGTGTTGAGACCTCTCAAGATTTCACCATTGCTACTCAAACTGAGTTCTTGAGTGATCACTGCTGATGGAGTCTAAGAATCATGGAGTCAAGATCCCGTTCGTGTTCCAAGTGGGCCGGTGACAAGAGCTCGAGCTAAGAAGTTCAAGGAAGCTTTGCAAGGCTTGATTCAAGAGGTTTAGGCTCAAGAGTTGATGAAGAAGCCTATTGGAGAAGCGGACTGGACAGCCCGTGAGTTATCAATTTCATCGAGAGTGTTCGGGCTGAAGATTAAAGACTTTTGTTTTAATTTCGTGTGTTTAATTTGTAGCCCACGTTTTGTGCCTTAAAAGGCTTTATTTTTGGGCTTTGTTATGTTAATTAAGTGGGTTTGACCATACTTTGACTTTGCTTAAGTTATTTCCTAGTTTGACTAGGTCTAGATAGGTTTATTTGCACTATAAATAGGAAACTTATGTAATGGCTGAAAATCATCTATCATTAATCATAATTGTGAGTTTTATTCTCTCTTGAGAGTTATTCGAGTTCTCTTAATTGTTCCAAGATGAATTCTTTTATCGGCGAATCAACGAGCCAATCAAATCTCGTTATGTGTCATTCATCATCTCCGTGTGACTAAGGCGATCATCACTTGGGGTATAGGGGGTTTAGGCCGATTCTATATCATTTGTGGGATTAGACTTTAGGTATATTGAGATATCCATCGGTTTATTTTCAATTCGTGTCTTCCGCGTGCGTGTTGAATTACGGATCTACGAAGGTTCATATCAACTGCTGCTCAAGAGCACATCAGAAGGTACTCCTTCAAGTTAAGAAGCTAATTCATGAAAAAGGATGTAACTCTGTTGCTTCGCCATTTTTAGGGAAGATCAAGCTCTAGAAATCAAGAAGCGTGTTGGTCTAATAGTCTTTAGTCTAGCTGTTGTAAGTTGTAAGGGTCACGACCCAGGAATCGTGCTTAGATCTCAATGAGTGAGTTGAGCTGTAGGATTGGTCCTCAGCCAGTAAAAAGGGATTCTCAAGTTCGACGGAACTTGACGTGGACGTAGGAGGGTTTCTCCGAACCACGATAAAATCGACTGTCTCGCTCTCTCTCTCTCTCTCCCTCTTTCTCTATCTTTCCAGTTGATTTAATCATACTGCTACTAACCATCTTGCATCATACATTCATCCTACAGATTTCATAAAGGATTTCCATTTAAAAGAGTACTTCAACAAAACCACCAATTTCCACATCCAGCTCGCTCCCCTTTCTCATCAGCAGTGACGCGACTGTCGTTTTCCCGCGATCAATAAATTTATAATGCCTATGCCCAGGCTACTATAACTAGTTTAGCAACGGCAAGCACATGGTCGATCCCACGAGGAGTTGGTTCAGCAATCCTTTTAATTGTCACTTATATGGGTAGGCCTTGCCCAATTAGAACTAGGAATAATAGGGAAACTAAATAAAGCTAATAAAGGTAAGGGGTAAAACAGTAGTAAAAATGTAAACCCATCCTGGGCAGACTCCTCAATTGCATACAACTTGACTCGATCATAGGTCTTAATATATTCACATATAATATGCATCAACCGGTTATAGTACACAGTAGCCAAGACCCCCTAAAGTCACGCATCATGTGCGTCGACTACCATGCCCAATCCACCCTTACAACCTATAGTTATACACTCCCTAATCTAAGCTTTAACGTGCAAGGCTAGTTGACATACCTCTGCCTAGACAACATTAAGTTTTATGGTGAACCCAGTATGGCCACTAGTAGATTAACTATCCTACAACCACATACTGAAGGTACTACCTCACACTATACAAAGTGAGATCTCTCTTCACTTGTTACCCGTTTATTATTGGTAATCATGCTTGATTAAGTTTGATACTGGCCACATACCTAACTTGACCTAACATGAATTGTTGAACAGAGCCTAGGACATTTGGAACACATGCATATGTTATTAAGCCCAGATCTTGACCTCATGAGTGTTCAAGTTACATGCAATTAATTCATCTTGCCCAAGACAGGTTTATAAATCTACTCTAGCATGCTTAAAAAGTAAATAATATAAAAGTAAAAGAAAAACATAATTAAACTAAAAGGAAATTGATTAACACATATTTTATGTGCATGTTGAGTGTATTTTGTATGTGTTTGAGGCTTGAATTAGGTGTTAAATGCTAGAATTGCTAGGGTTTCACTAGTTTGCTCGCATTCGCATTTTTCTCATTCTCTTGAGTCTTGTTATGCTTTCTGTAGGAAAAATAAAAAAATTATTTGGCCAATTGAACTATTCCATGTCAAAGAGGAGTTCATTAAAAAGCCAAAGCAAAAAGCGGATCGAGAATCGGAGTTTGGACAAGAGAGAACGAGTGAAAATGGCAAAGTTGCGCAAGAATAGGAAAACCGGCGGGTTGGCCGGCGGTTTGTTAAACCGCCGGGAATCTTCATTAAACCACCGGTTCTCCACCAAGTTTAGCAGCAAAGATGGCGGTCTAGCCTGCGGTTTGCTAGACCGCCGGTTCTCCTTCCCACAGACCGCCGGTCAACCGTCCTATTCATTTATGACCGAGTTTGGCTCGTCCAAACTTGGTCCAACTCATCCCAAAACTTATTATTTTATGTATTTAACCCCTAAATCTTCCCCAATTGGGTAACTTGAGCTAGAATATTCAACATAGAACCCTAATTTCATTTTCCATCTTTCTACTTTGGTATTTTCAAGATTTGTAAAGATTTACCTGATGCATTGAAGATTGAAGACCATATTTCTATTCCTTATCTTATTCTCTTTCTTTTAAGCATGATTTTATTTATTTCTGATCCGCCCTCATTTTAAGGGTGAGGGTAGAGAGCAATGATAATCGATGTGTATAATTGAGTCGAATCCACAGGGAATGCAATGACGAATGAGTTTCAAGTAGTAATCTAGCTACTAAACTTACTATCCAAGCTACAAGATATCATGTTTTTGTGTTTTCTTAATTCTATCAAGTAATGTAATTGAAACGTAACAAACTAATAACAATTAATAGCAAGAGTTAACAAACAATAGTATAAAGTTTGGTTCCAAATATAATCCGATAATCTCAAGAGGCCTAGGTTTTAGTATTTGCTAGGATCAACCAATTTAATCTAATTCATGTGGGAATTCTATATATTGTATACACTAATTCTTTTCTCAAAGCAATCAATGTAAGTAGATTAACCTATGACATCTATCTCCGACTAGGACTCAAGACGCATGGATTAACTCCTAATGGCACAATTAATATCTAGAATCTCATATTAGCAAGAATTACTAATTTGTTGTGATTTGATGCTAAATGCTATGAATTAAAGCCTACTAAGCATTTAACCTAACACCTTGTATGCACTCAATGATGGCCAATCAATCATGCAATAAAATTAAGTCCCAAACCACAAGACATATGAATTTGAAGGTAAATCCAACAACAAAATCCAAAAACCTAGTGATCTAGATCAAATATTCATATATTGGAACCAAAGAGAAATTTAGCTAGACATAATTGAAGGAATTAAACCATGAAAAAGAGATAAAATCATGATGAAAATAAAGAGAATTTAATAAGGAAGAATAAGATGGTCTTCAATTGCAAATCCAACAAGTGTAGCTTCAACAATCTTCAAAATACTAAAAAGGAAAGAGAGAAATATTTCTAGGGTTCTAGGAATATTAAAGTATGCAAAAGATACACCAATTAGGAAGATTTTGGGTTAATATACATTGAAAATGAGTTTTGGGTCGAGTTGGACCGAGTTGGACGAATCAACTCGGTCAAAACACAAAGGAGAAGGGACGGCGGCGCCCTGGCCGGCCGCTGCCTGGGTCGCCGTAGAAGCTGTAGTTCAGCCGGCCAGCCGGCGGCCTGGCCGGCGGTCCAGCCGGTCGCCGTCCAGGTCGCCGTCGGTTCGGTCATTTTGCGCAGCTTCACCATTTTCGCTCGTTCTCCCTCATCCGAACTCTGATTCTCGATCCGCTTTGCTATGGCTTCCTAAAGAACTCCTCTTTGACATGGAATAGTTCAATTGGCCAAATAAGTTCTTCATTATTCTTGAAAAAAGCATAAAAAGACTCGAGAAACCCTAGCTATATAACTTGAAATTCCAAATTTTTAAACATAGGTTTCACTCTAATTAAGCTCGTTTCTTCCTCATTTCCGGCTCTCGATCCATAGCTATTTGAATGCTCTTTCCAATTCCTACCAAACTAGATCGATAACCGAGAGAAAATAAGAAAAGTATAAAGTATGATACAAGTTAAGAAACCCTAGCATTTCTAACATTTAAGCACATAAATCGAGACTCAAACACATGCAAAATACACTTGACATGCACATAAAATACGTGTTAATTACTCCCCCGAACTTAAGCCATTATTTGTCCCGAACAATGAAATGAACAATCAAAAAACTTAACATGTATGGAGTGTGCATTTTGAGTTCCTCGATGCCTCATATCACCTCAAAAACCATTTTAATTCAAAGAAATTCTCAAGTCAAGCCAAACATTCATAAGATTAGTCACTATTCTAACTTAGAACTCAATCACTCAAGCACATTCAATCCTAGACCTCACAAGAAGTGTGTGTATCACTCGATCACTCAATATAGGGAACAAGGTAATCACTCATCAAAATTTTGCAATACACAACTTTAACCATAGGCTTGCCTATGAACTCAAATTTCCAATAGTACAATGCATGCACAAATTAAGATCAAAAAGGTCTTTCTTAAGCTTATAATGTAGGGACATTGGTTAAGGTAGAAAATTTTAGGATAAGTGGCTTAAATCTTCATCTAAGCTCCTTCACCTCTTTTCTTCACCTTTCTAAGTATGAATTTCTTCATCTTCCATCTTATCCAACCCCTTTTTATCAAATGAACCCAAGTTTTTACCAAACATTTAAAGAAACACTCCTTTATGCTCTTATTCTTTTCTTTTTATTGTAAGAACTTTGTTCTAACCTTTTTTCTTTTTTTTTTCAATAAGAACTTTGTTCTTATTCTTTTCTTTTCTAACATTAAGCTTATAGGAGTGTTCTTTCAACTCAAAACCAATCTCAAGACCCTTCACCATCACCCATCATTTTTCACGAATTTTCAACTTTCACCAAGGTTCTCTTAACCATCCTTCACCCCCTATCATCCGGTTTAAGAAGAAAAGGCTCTATTCAAGGCTCAAACTAGGACGACAATAGTAATGAAAGATAGGTAAGTGTTTAAGGAAAATTGGCTATGCAATGATGGATCATCTCCTAATTATACACACAAGTAGTACTTCTAACAATAGTATCAAAGCAAGTTCTAGTAAAGAATATGCAATGCAAGAGTAAGCTCTCAAGAAAGGATATTCACTATGTAAAATGGATAGTTTAAGGCTCAAAATCCTTTCCAACTTTTTGTCTAGAGCCTAAGTACTTAAGATCAATCATTCCAAGCTATTCAAGTGAAATAACCCTAATTATGCTTGACTAAAACTTGAGAAATTTCAAAAATGTCACCATTTAGCATCAATCATCGGCATCTCACCCAAAAGCACTTGAGAGATTAAACACATTCTTTTACATTCACACATGCAAGCATTCATTCATTATTCAACTTAAAAACTTTTCAATTTTTCAAAAAAATTCGCACTCAAGCTCCAATCAATCAACAAAATTATCCTCACCAAAGATTCTCCATGTAAGCTCCAATAAAACTTCAAACAACAAAACAAACAACCAAAAAAGGAATTTTCATCAATTAAGTTCATCGACCCAAACTCATCACCAAACCAAAACAAACAAGAATCATCCATTTAACCCCAAATCAACCACAATCATCAAGAAAGCTTAAACCATATAATCAATTAAATCATAATGATACCACATCTCATAGGAAATTGAAAAACCAAGAGTAAAGTAATTTAAATTTCTTATCCTACCCCCCTCTCCCAAACTTATTTTGGAAAATAAATTCTAAAATGAGTTTGGAGGGAAGAATAATAAGAAATTTAAATTGCACTCATAAAGGTCCAAAGCTATATTGAAGGTGGGTTTTGAAGGCCATTCAATCCAATGCTTGCTTGATCGATTTGATTTTCTTCCTTCACTCATTCCCATCACGATTCAACCTCGTGCTCTGACAATAAAACACATAAAACTTGTGAAGTAGAAATGAACTTAAAAATAGGAAGTATTAACATAGAGATAAGTAACAAGTAAAATAAATGATTAAATTAAAAATGAGAAACAAAAACCAAAATCAAACTAAAGAAACTAAATCAAATGAAAAAGAAAAGGATAGTTGTTAGGGTGCCTCCCAACTAGCGCTTGTTTTTAACGTCGTTAGCTCGACGATACCTCTTTGCCCTTTCAAGAGACTTTGAATGAAGTGACTCCTCTATCAAGCACCGACTCTTCATCAAACTCTTCAACCTCCGGTTTATCCATTCCTTTCATTGCATCAAGGATTGAGATGGTGAGACTCTCATCATTCACTCTAAAAGTGAGATTTCCCTCTTGCACATCGATGAGAGTTCGACCGGTTGCTAAGAAAGGTCTTCCAAGGATGAGTGGCATAACCTTGTCCTCCGGCATATCCAAGATCACAAAGTCGACCGGGAAGATAAACTTATCCACTTTTACCAAAACGTTTTCCACTACTCCTCTAGCATAAGAAATCGAACGATCGGCTTTTGAAGACAAATCATAGTAGGCTTGATTTCACCGATATTCAACCTCCAAAAAATATACAATGGCATCAAGTTGATGCTAGCACCAAGATCACACAAAGCTCTACCAAATGTTTTCCCCCCAACTTCACATGCAATAGTAAAACTTCCCGGATCCTTTTGCTTCAAGGGTAATTTCCTTTGGATAACTGCACTAACTTCCTTCGTAAGATTAATTGTCTCAAAAGAACCAAATTTCCTCTTATTACGGCATCTTTAAGGAACTTCATATAACCCGGCATATTACTAAGTGCATCAAGTAAAGGTAGGTTGATCTGTACCTTGTTGAAGATATCCAATAACCTCTTCATCTTTTCATCAACCTTTGGCTTTGCTAGACGATGAGGGAATGAAGCCTTTGTGATCATATCCTTGGTGGGAAGATGAGCTTCAACCAACACTTCTTTTGGAGCCTCTTTTCGAACTTCTTTCCTTGATTCCTCATCATTGGTTGGAGGCTCTGCATAGGGTATGTCTTCCATAAGAACTTCCTCTTCTTTTCTTCCGGATGTGGCTTGATTTTCATAAGCTTTCCAACTCCTCAATGTGATGGCATTACTACCCTTCCTCTCATACAAGTTCTCATCATCCGAATCAATAGGTAATGCAAATCTTTCAAACAATTCAGCTCAACTTGATCTTGAGAAGCTTTTGGAGTTGAAGTAGGATTAGTACCTTGTGGTTTCTTGTAAAACTTTGCCTTTTCATTAAACTTCTTTTCTCCAAGTAACTTCTTTATCTCGGAAACATAATAAGCACCTCTTCTTCTTTCCATCAAATTCTTGTCCTCTGACCACAGAATTCTATTGTTGAGCTTCATCCTTTTATGATATTCATGAATAGAGTCCTTCGACTTGCTTTCAATGTCTTCCAAAGGAGGCCAATAATCCGGGACCGTCATGGAGTATATATCATTAGCGAAACTCTTTAGTGTCCATTCGTTCTCATAAAGGCTATGATCGTGAGACGGATCCCAAGGAGGGACGCTTTGACCACCCCACTTTTTCCTTATATAGAATGACACATATAGCTTTTTCTCCTCTTGGATCTCTTGTGAGGGTTTGGAAGATACCTCACTCACTACGTGGATTGTGTTACATTGTTGCCTCGGATTGACTTGAGTGTTGCTCGGGAATTCTCCGGCTTTGTGTTGAGTGGTAGCTTAGTTAGCCATTTGACTAATTTGGCTTTCCATCATCTTTACTTACTTTGTCAAGGAGGTGAGAGAATTTTCCAACGCATTAACCATTTGGCCGGTTTGAGTGATGAATGTGCTTTGTTGAGAAGTCATTTGAGCTTGATTTGCCAACACTTGTTGCATCATTTGCTCTATCGATGGAGAATTCTTCTTTGGCTCTGCAATGACTCCTTGAGAGATAGAGAATCCGGGAGGTAGAACTTGAGCATTGATAGGATTCCCATATGACAAGTTTGGATGAATTCGATTGTTGGGGTTGTAAGCTTGATTACCTCCTTGATTACCATAAGAATGGCCTCCTTGGAAATTTCCTTGGTACCCTTGCCTATTATAATTCCCATAGGCTCTTTGATCCACGAAACTCACTTCTTCCCTTCCATTGAACTCCCAATTCTCTTGAGATTAAACCCTTTGAATTTGAGCTTTTCTTTTATCTTCATATTTTCTCTTCATATTAGCAAGCTCCAATGCTAATGCCTCATACCTCTCATCCTCAATCGAAGCAATCTTTCTATAAGGGGCCCTCTCCATTGGCCATTGATAGCTATTAGCTGCCATCTCTTCAATGATTATCAAAGCTTCCTTTGCATTTCGATTGAGAAGGCATCCACCGGAAGTAGCATCTACAATGCTTCGTGTATGAGGTGTTAGCCCACTATAAAAGTTGGTCATTTGTTGACCCTCATTGAAGTCATGTTGAGGACACTTCCTTAGAAGCTCCCTATATCGCTCCCGTGCTTCACACAAGGTTTCATCACCTTATTGAAAAAAATGTGAGATGTCGGAGATGAGTCTTTCAGCTTTGGAGGGTGGAAAGTACTTGGAGAGGAAGACCTTGCACAAATCTTCCCAAGTGTGAATGTTGG
Source organism: Mentha longifolia (assembly GCA_001642375.2). Classification (NCBI taxonomy): domain Eukaryota; kingdom Viridiplantae; phylum Streptophyta; class Magnoliopsida; order Lamiales; family Lamiaceae; genus Mentha; species Mentha longifolia. The sequence goes on along the minus strand of CM038120.1, from coordinate 10,605,867 downwards.
CCTTGTTCAATCCTGTGTACCAATCTTTGGCTCGATCCCGTAGAGAAAACCCGAACATTCGCATGCGAATAACATCATTTGAGACTCCATTTAGCTTAATGGTGTCACAAATATCAAGGAACGTGCTAAGATGGGTGTTCGGATCCTCCATAGGACTTCCACCAGATTGCTCGTCTTTAACCATTTGGATGAGACCGGATTTGAGCTCAAAATTGTTGGCATTGATCGTCCCCCACTCTCCTCCTTGACATTGTTCCGTTGGAGATTGAAACATATGATTAAGAGGAGGTGGTTGAGCTTCATTGGCCCTTTTCTCTTGCTCCTTTTTCCATGCTCGAAATTCTTCCATTTCCTTCATAAGAGCCTCCATACCTATAAAACAAAAATAAAAAGAAACAAATGCTTGAATTAGTAACTTACTAACCAAATCAACTATTGAAACTCAAACTAAGCATTCCCCGGCAACGACACCAAAAATTGATCTGCCCTCACTTTAAGGGTGAGGGTAGAGAGCAATGATAATCGATGTGTATAATCGAGTTGAATCCACAGGGAATGCAATGAGTTTCAAGTAGTAATCTAGCTACTAAACCTACTATCCAAGCTACAAGATATCATGTTTTTGTGTTTTCTTAATTCTATCAAGCAATGTAATTGAAACGTAACAAACTAGATAACAACGAATAGCAAGAGTTAACAAACAATAGTAGAAAGTTTGGTTCCAAATATAATCCGATAATCTCAAGAGGCCTAGGTTTTAGAATTTGCTAGGATCAGCCAATTTAATCAAATTCATATGGGAATTTTATATATTGTATACACTAATTCTTTTCTCAAAGCAATCAATGTAAGTAGATTAACCTATGACATCTATCTCCGACTAGGACTCAAGACGCATGGATTAACTCCTAATGGCACAATTAATATCTAGAATCTCCTATTAGCAAGAATTACTAATTTGTTGTGATTTGATGCTAAGTGCTATGAATTAAAGCCTACTAAGCATTTAACCTAACACCTAGTATGCACTCAATGATGGCCAATCAATCATGCAATAAAATTAAGTCCCAAACCACAAGACATATGAATTTGAAGGTAAATCCAACAACAAAATCCAAAAACCTAGTGATCTAGATCATATCTTCATATATTGGAACCAAAGAGAAATTTAGCTAGACATAATTGAAGGAATTAAACCATGAAAAAGAGATAAAATCATGATGAAAATAAAGAGAATTTAATAAGGAAGAAGAAGATGGTATTCAATTGCAAATCCAACAAGTGTAGCTTCAACAATCTTTAAAATACTAAAAAGGAAAGAGAGAAATATTTCTAGAGTTCTAGGAATATTAAAGTATGCAAAACATACACCAATTAGGAAGATTTTGGGGTTAATATACATTGAAAATGAGTTTTAGGTCGAGTTGGACCGAGTTGGACGAACCAACTTGGTCAAAACACAAAGGAGAAGGGACGGCGGCGCCCTGGCCGGCAGGCTGGCCGGCCGCCGCCTGGGTCACCGCAAAAGCTGTTGCTCAGCCGGCCAGCTGGCGGCCTGGCCGGCGGTCCAGCCGGTCGCTGTCCTGGGTCGCCGTCGGTTCGGTCATTTTGCGCAGCTTTATCGTTTTCGCTTGTTCTCCCTCGTCCGAACTCTGATTCTCGATCCGCTTTTTGCTATAGCGTCCTAACAAACTCCTCTTCGACATGGAATAGTTAAATTGGCCAAATAAGTTTTAATTATTCCTGAAAAAAGCATAAAAAGACTCAAGAGAATGAGGAAAACATAAATGAAATCAAACTAGTGAAACCCTAGCTATATAACATGAAATTCCACATTTTTAAACATAGGTTTCACTCTAATTAAGCTCATTTCTTCCTTGTTTCCGGCTCTCGATCCATAGCTACTTGAATGCTCTTTCCAATTCCTACCAAACTAGATCGAAAACTGAGAGAAAATGATAAAAGCATAAAGTATGTTACAAGTTAAGAAACCCTATCATTTCTAACATTTAAGCACATAAATCGAGACTCAAACACATGCAAAATACACTTGAAATGCACATAAAATACGTGTTAATTAATTTCTTATGGTTTATTTTCCTTAATCATGTCTAGATAGATCGCTTTGTGATTCCAATTATATGTAGATTAGGGATAAGTGATGGGATTAAGCTCTAATCTATGAATTTACCTTCTAATTTCATGTTCATTTCTCTTGGGGCTATGTTTTATTATGTAATTATGCTTGATCACCATTGTTACATATCAAGTGTTTGATCTAATGCTTTGGAGGCTTAGATTAGATGCTAGGATCAAGAGATTTGCATGCTAGAGATAGTAGGGCTAAAGAACTCCATAAGCTATTGGGAGTTAATGAATTGCTTGATATCTTAGTAGGAATTAGGCCTTTCATTAATCAATTTGATTTCATTGCAATGAGAGTTGAGTGAATCATACTTAGGAGGTTTCCCATATGAAATTGGATTAAAATGGCTAATTCTAGTTAAAGTCCTACATCCCTATCACTTAGACCTAGTTGAAGTGTAATTGGAGTCACTTTCATTCCATATTGAGTTTTTGTTATTTGAATACTTGTTGCTTGTTTAGTTGAACTTTCATTTTATTACTTACTTTCATTTTCATTAATTAATCAAAAACACAAAAATATGTTAGTTGGTAGCTTGGATCTATTTGAAATTCTTACTCCTAAAACATTCCTTGTGGATTCGACTCGATTGTAATACATCAATTATCATTGCTCTCTCTCTATCCTCTAAAGTGAGAGTGATTAGAAATAATATTAAAACAAAATAAATATGGTATGCTTGTTTCCTCCTCCAAGAACTACATTATGAATTCTCTCCAAAACTCTGAGTGTGTGTGAATGAAAATAAGCTAGTGAGTGGTGTATGAGAGATTCCCCCCACTGCTGTGGGCGAGCAAACATATATATAGTAGTGTAAATGGGCTGTGGGTTATGGCCCAGCAGATCTTGGAAAGTTGCCTTGTTGGTAGAACTTTCCTTTCTTGCACCTTCTTGCTCTTCAAGCTAGAATCCGCCCTTACTCCAAGATCTTTAGCAAGATGCGTATCTTCATGGATAAGGAAGGAAATAATTCCTTCCATAAGTGATTTCCCGGATAAGGACGTCCGCGCCTTGCCCAGAGGCCTTGCCTCTCTGCCCAAGGTGCTCGTCTGCTTTCTTCTCTTCATTTTGCTTTGCATAGCTGACTTGTAAATATTTGTGGATCGTGGCTCAGGCCTATTTAGTGGTGGCTAGGGTTTCTTCGTCTTCAAGTGAGACTTGCCTTTTGCGCAGATTTGCTTCCATATTTGATCAATGCGAAATAAGGAAAGAATCTCTTGGTAAATATTTCTTCCTTATTTACTCCTTCTCACCCGATAGCCTCTTCCTTGCCCGTGATGGTCATCACTTTGCCCAAGATCATACCAGTGAATGCATACCACTATGCCTTCTTCCTGCCTTCTTCTTTATCTGCCCAAGTACTGCCCATAATTGCCCAGTTCCTCCAGCTATCTGCCCTGTGTACCTTGAATCCAGAATGTGCCCTCCCAAACACAAGACACTATACAAAAGGACTCTAATACACTAAAAACAAGACTCAAAACAAGACAAAAATAAGAGCATAAAATGGGCTTTCACATATGTTTGCCCTCAAGCATGCATACTGATGAGACGGGACCTAGCATTGAAGAGATCAATCGGGACTTACAGCTCGGAGGAGCAGTGACGAGATCAAGAGCCAAGAAGCTGCAAGGTTATTTGCAATGCTACATTCCGAAGAGATTGGAGGATGATGGAGTCGAATTTCATCAATACAAGTTGGTGAATTTAACAAGTGTTAAAGATGAAGATTTGGGCATCCATCATTGAAGAAAAGGAAGACAAGTCCAAGAAAACAGATTTTCTTATATTTAATTTGGGCTTAAACTTTGTATTTCAGTATTATGTTATTTTTTTTTAAAAAAATAGTCAAGCCCAACACTTGATATTTTCGGCCCTTAGGGTAGTATTTAAGTTAATTTTCGAGATTATGTTAGGGAGACTTGATTGAATGAAAAACAGCTTTCACGCTATTCTCTTGTCTCACAAAAACTGAAGGTTCTTAGTAGAGTTTGTTGTTGGCACTTCAAACTTGAATTCAATCGACTCGTTCGTGATATCTCGTAGTATCTGGGTTAGTCAAGCCATGAAGATTGATTGATAATCGTGTTTCGGATCCTTGTAGATTCGAGGTTCGATTCTGGTAATTTTCATCCTTTTGAATTTTGAATTTTGTTAATCCTTTGTTTGATTTTCATTCTCAGCCATTCCTCTTCTTTTATATATCCCAAATAGCCATTATCCATCATTCGTATAACCATCCGATCCCAGAAACCCTTAGATTAATTCTAGATTCGTTTTTGAACCCTAAAACTGTCCCGAAAAATAGTCACCGTCCCAAATCGAAAACTGCTTGTGAGTTTTCGCTGAATTTTGGATATGTTCTTCCTCACCCTAAGTTATAACTCATGTTAAAATTTGAGCTTAATCGGAATTGAATTTCTTAGGTTTCTATTGACGCCTATTCAGTGTATTCGTGGGTAGAATTTAGGGATTATCATTCATATTTCATAGTTGTCGTTTGGATTGAATCCATTTGTAGTTGACGTGTGTTCGATTTGAAGCTTCCGCATATTTTAGATCGCATCACCTACACAGCTAACCAAAAAGAAAGAAAGAAAGACTCAAGGAATAAGAGCATAGTCAACATTAATAAACGTGTAGGCAGAGGCAATTTAAATGATGCATGTATTTGACCCGCCCTCACTTTAGGGGTGAGGGTAGAGAGCAATAATAATCGATTATAGTATAATCGAGTCGAATCCACAGGGAATGCAATGGCGAATGAGTTTCAAGTAGTAATCTAATTATCTAACTACTATTCAAGCTTACAAGTAACATGTTTTTGTGTTTTTGATTAGCTAATGAGAAATATAAGGTAAGTAACAAACTAAATAACTAATAACAAGCATTAATAACAATAGTAGAAAGCTTGGTTCCAAATATAATCCGATAATCACTAGAGGCCTAGGTTTTAGGATTTGTTAGGATTAGCCATTTTAATCTAATTCATATGGGAGTTCTATATATAGTAAACATCAATTCTTCTCTCGAAGCAATTAATATTAGTGGATTAACCTATGACATCTATCTCCGCTAGGTCTCAAGATACATAAATTAACTCCAAATGGCTCAATTAATTATCTAGAAGCTCCTACTAGCAAGAATTACTAGTATGGTGTGATTTGATTCCAAGTGTTATGAACTAAAGTCTCCTAAGCATTTAACCAAACACCTTGTATGCACTCAATGATGGTCAATCACTCATGCAATTAAATCAAGCCTCAAATCACAAGACATATGAATAAGAAGGTAAATCCAACAACAAAACCTAAAAACCCAAGGATCTAGATCATATCTTCATATATTGGAACCAAAAGGAAATTTAGCAAGACATAATTGAAGGAATTAAACCATAGAAAATAAATGAAATCATGCTTAAAAGAAAGAGAATTCAATAAGGAAGAGAATAGTGGAATAGGTCTTCAAATCTTCAACATAAATCTTCAACAATCTTCAAAATACTAAAAAGGAAAGAGGGAAATATTTCTAGGGTTCTAATAGTGTTAAAATATGTAAAAGATCTACAAAATAGGAAGATTTTGTGTTTAAATACATAATAGGTGAGTTTTGGGTCAAGTTGGACCGAGTTAGACGAACTAACTCGGTCAAAACACCAAGAAAAGGGGCAACGGCGCCCTAGCCGGCGGACTGGCCGGCCGCCGCCTGGGTTGCAGCCTAAGTCGCTGAAAACACTGTTCCTCAGCCGGCCAGCCGGCGGCCTGGCCGGCGGTCCAGCCGTCGCCGTACGGGTCACCGTCGGTTCAGCCATTTTGCGCAGCTCCACCGTTTTCGCTCGTTTTCCCACGTCTGAACTCCGATTCTCGATCCGCTTGTTGCTATGGACTCCTAACGAACCCCTCTTCGATATGGAATGATCAAATTGGCCAAATGAGTTCTCCATTATTCCTGCAAAAAGCATAAAGAGACTCGAGAGAACGAGGAAAATATAATTGAAATTAAACTAGTGAAACCCTAACTCTATAGATTTAAATTCCATATTTCAAACCTAGGTTTCACCCTAATTAAGCTCGATTCTTCCTCGTTTCCAGCCTTCGATCCTTAGCCACATGAATATTATTCCAATTCTTACCAAAATGGATCGAAAACCAAGAAAAATGAGAAAAGTCTAAAATGTACTAAGAGTTAAGAAACCCTAGTATTTTTTAGCATATAAGCACATAAATCGAGACTCAAACACATTCCAAAACACTCAACATGCACATAAAATACGTGTTAATCACTCCCCCAATCTTAAGCCATTGTTCGTCCCGAACAATGAAACAAACAATCAAAGCATTTAACACGTATGGAGTGTGCATTTTGAGTTCCTCGATGCCTCATATCATCTCAAAAACCCATTTTAGTTCAAGGAAATTCTCAAGTCAAACCAAACATTCATAAGATCAACCACTATCCTAACTTAGAATTCAATCACTCAAACATCTTAACCCTAGACCTCACAAGAAGTGTGTATCACTCAATCACTCAATATATGGAAAAGGTAAGCACTCATCGAAATCATGCAAAACACATCTTTAACCATAAGCTTGCCTATCAACTCAAGTTCCCAATACTACAATGCATGCACAAATTAGGATCAAAAAGGTCTTTATTAAGCGTGTAATGTAGGGACATTGGTTAAGGTAGGGAATTTGAGGTTAAGTGACTTCAATTTTCATTCAAGTACCCTTACCTCCTTTCTTCACCTTTCTAAGTATGAATTTCTTCATCTTCCACCTTGTCCAACCCATTTTTATCAAATAAATCCAAGCTTCTACCAAACATGTAAAGAAACAGTCCTTTATGCTCTTATTCTTCTCTTTTTCTTGTAAGAACTTTGTTCTTACGTTTTTTTTTTTTTTCAATAAGAACTTTATTCTTATTCTTTTTTATTCTCACTTTGAGCTTATAAGAGTGTTCGTTCAACTCTAATCAAATCTTAAGACCCTTCACCATCACCCATCATTTTTCATGAATTTTTAACTTTCACCAAGGTTCCCTTAACCATCCTTCACCCCCTATCATCCGGTTCAAGAAGAAAAGGCTCTATTCAAGGCTCAACATGGGACGACAATGGTAATGAAAGATAGGTTAGTGTTTAGGAAAAATGGGTTATTCAATGATGGCCTAAGATCATCTCCTAATCATGCAAATATGTAGTACTTCTAACAAGAGTATCAAGACAAGTTCTAGTAAAGAAAATGCAATGCAAGATCAAACTCTCAAGAAAGGATATTCATTATGTAAAATGCATAGTTTAGGGCTCAAAATCCTCTCAAGCTTTTTGTCTAGGGCCTAAGTGCCTATGATCAATCCTTCCAAGCTATTCAAGTGAAACAACCCTAATCATGCTTGACTCAAACTTGAGAAATTTCAAAAAAATGTCACCATTTAAGCATCAATCATTGGCATCACCCAAGTGCACTTGAGCAATTAAACACGTTCTTTCACATTCACGCATGCAAGCATTCATTTAACCTTTTCAATTTTCCAAAAATTTCGCACTCAAGCTCCAATCAATCAACAAAATCATCCTCACCAAAGATTCTCCATTGTAAGCTCACATTCAATAAACCAACAAACCAAATAAGGATTTTTTATCAATTAAGCTCGTCGACCCAAACTCATCACCAAACCAAAATAAGCAAAAATCACCCATTTAACCCTAATCAACCACAATCATCAAGCAAAATTAAGCATACAATTAATGAACACATCAAATAGAAGCTTGAAAAATACCAAAAGTAAAGTAATTTAAATTCCTTATCCTACCCCCCTCCCCCAAACTTATTTTAGAACATAAGGTCTAAAATGAGTTTGGAGGGAAGAATAATAAGAAATTTAAATTACACTTACAACGGTCCAAAACTAGGTTGATGATGGTTTTGAAAGCTATTCCATCCTTTGCTTGCTTGATCGATTTGATTCACTTCCTTCACTCGTTCCCATCATGATTCGACCTCATGCTTTGACAATGAAACACATGGAACTTGTGGAGTAGAAATGAACTTAAAAATAGGAAGTATTAGCATAGAGATAAGTAACAAGTAGAAGGAACGATTAAATCAAAAATAAGAAACAAAAACCAAAATCAAACTAAAGAAACTAACTAAAATGAAAAAGAAAAGGATAGTTGTTGGGGTGCCTCCCAATGAGCGCTTATTTTTAACGTCGTTAGCTCGACGATACCTCTTTGCCCTTTTCAAGGGACTTTGAATGAGGTCCCTCCTCTATCAAGCATCAACCTCTCACTTTCCTCTCCAACCTTGCTTGGCTTCTTGACCTCGCTTGAACCATTTGACATGTAGAATGTCTCATTTTCTTCATTTACTCGAAGAATAAGACTCCCTTCAAGCACATCAACTAAAGCTCGACTTGTTGCAAGAAATGGCCGTCCAAGAATGAGTGGAGTCTCTCAATCCTCCGGCATGTCAAGGATAACAAAATCCACCGGAAAAATGAACTTCCTGACCTTGATAAGCACATCTTCTACAATCCCTCTTGGATGTGTGATTGAGCGGTCCGTCATTTGGAGTGATATTGAAGTAGGCTTGAATTTACCAATCCTCAAACGATTGTATACGGAAACGGGCATCAAATTCACACTTGAGCCTAAATCACACAAAGTTTTGCTAAACGTCCAACCACCGATCTTACAAGGTATTGTGAATTTTCCGGGATCATTCTTCTTGTTCGGAATCTTCTCTTGTAAACGAGCACTACATTCTTCCGACAACACAATGTTTTCTAGATCATCCAACTTCACCTTCCTATGAATCACATCCTCCAAGAACTTCTCATGATACGGCATCTCACTCAACAAACCAATCAAAGAAGCATTTATATCTAGTTTCTTGAATGCATCCAACAAATCACCCTTCCTCTCATGCAAATTCTCATCAATCAACTCAAAAGGAGATGCTAGACTATCCATGCTATTCAACTCAACATGCTCTTGAGAAACTTTAGGAGTAGAAGGGGTACCTTTTTGATTCTTGTGAGCACTCTCATTCTCTATAGGTTCCAGAGCACCAAGTTTACTCTTCACTTTTGAAGCTTCATAAGCATCCTTCCTTCTTTGTAGATCTTTTAGCGTATCAAGATGCTCATCAAAGGGAATTGCCTTGGAAATCCTCATTCTTGAATAGTAATCATGAATGTCCCCTTTTGTCCAACCTTCTATAGATGGAATAATTGGACAAAGATCCATGATCCTTGGATCGGATTCATCAATTTCCACAAGGTTACTCTTAGCAAGATTCAGAGATTTCTCACAAGGTATATGTGAAGGTGTTGAAGAAGTATCACTTACCACATGAATGGCGTTGCATTGTTGCTTCATATTCACTTGAGCTTCATTAGAAGCTTCTCCGGCCTTTTGTAGAGAATTCACTTGGGTAGCTATTTGCTTCACTTGTGCTTCAAGTGTCATTACTTGCTTAGCGAGAGTCGTCACCGAGGTAGCAATTGTTGACACCGAATTCTCTAATGCATTCATCTTTTGGCCGGTTTGAGCTATGAAATTTTGTTGTTGAGTAACCATTTGACCTTGATTGCTCACCAATTGTTGCATCAATTGCTCTATAGAAGGAGATGTCTTCTTAGGCTCTTCAATCATCCCTTGAGAGACGGAGAATCCGGAAGGTGGAACTTGAGCATTGTTTGGATTTCCATATGAAAGATTGGGTTGATTCCTATTGTTAGGGTAGTAAGACGAGTTACCCCCTTGATTTCCATAAGAATAACCACTTTGTTGATTCCCTTGAAATCCTCCTTGGTGATTTCCTTGGAATCCTCTTTGATGTCCTTGGAACCCTTGCTCGTTGTAATTTCCATAAGGCCCTTGATTGACATATCTCACGTCTTCACTTCCTTTGAACTCCCAATTCTCTTGAGTTTGAACCCTTTGAATTTGAGCTTTCCTTTCATCTTCATACTTTCTCTTCATATTAGCAAGCTCTAATGCTAATGCCTCATACCTCTAATCCTCAATCGAAGCAACCTTTCTATAAGAGGGCCTCTGCATTAGCCATTGATAGCTATTAGCCGCCATCTCGTCAATGATTCTCAAAGCTTCCTTTGCATTTCTATTGAGAAGGCACCCACCGGAAGTAGCATCTACAATGATTCGTGTATGAGGTGTTAGCCCACTATAAAAGTTGGTCATTTGTTGACCCTCATTAAATCCATGTTGAGGACACTTCCTTAGAAGCTCCCTATATCGCTCCCATGCTTCACACAAGGTTTCGTCACTTGTTGAGAAAAATGTGAGATGTCGGAGATGAGTGTTTGAGCTTTGGAGGGTGGAAAGTATTTGGAGAGGAAGACCTTCCACAAATCTTCCCAAGTATGGATATTGGCCTTGTTCAATCCTTTGTACCAATCTTTGGCCCGATCCCTTAGATAAAACCCGAACATTCGCATGTGAATACCATCATTTGAGACTCCATTTAGCTTACTGGTGTCGCAAATATCAAGGAACGTGCTAAGTTGGGCGTTTGGGTCCTCCTTAGGACTTCCACCAAATTGCTCGTCTTTAACCATTTGAATAAGACCAGATTTGAGCTCAAAATTATTGGCATTGATCGTCCCCCATTCACCTCCTTGAAATTGTTCTGTTGGAGATTGGAACATGTGGTTGAGAGGTGGTTGTTGAACCTCATTTGCCCTTCTTTCTTGCTCATCCTTCCATGCTCTAAACTCTTCCATTTCTTTCATAAGAGCTTCCATTGCTTGATGATTAGCCATTTCTTGATTTTTAATAGAATTCATTCTTCTATGCTTTCTTTCAAAATTCAAGATCAAAGGTTAAACGAGTCTTCCTTTGGACCTTGTGTGCATAAACCTACAAAACAAAAATTAACAGAAACAATGCTTGAATTAGTAACTTAATAACCAAATTGACTATTAAAACTCAAACTAAGCATTCACCGGCAACGGCGCCAAAAATTGACCCGCCCTCACTTTAGGGGTGAGGGTAGAGAGCAATAATAATCGATTATAGTATAATCGAGTCGAATCCACAGGGAATGCAATGGCGAACGAGTTTCAAGTAGTAATCTAATTATCTAACTACTATTCAAGCTTACAAGTAACATGTTTTTGTGTTTTTGATTAGCTAATGAGAAATATAAGGTAAGTAACAAACTAAATAACAACTAATAACAAGCATTAATAACAATAGTAGAAAGCTTGGTTCCAAATATAATCCGATAATCACTAAAGGCCTAGGTTTTAGGATTTGTTAGGATTAGCCATTTTAATCTAATTCATATGGGAGTTCTATATATAGTAAACACCAATTCTTCTCTCGAAGCAATTAATATTAGTGGATTAACCTATGACATCTATCTCCGTTAGGTCTCAAGATGTATAAATTAACTCCAAATGGCTCAATTAATTATCTAGAAGCTCCTACTAGCAAGAATTACTAGTATGGTGTGATTTGATTCCAAGTGTTATGAACTAAAGCCTCCTAAGCATTTAACCAAACACCTTGTATGCACCCAATGATGGTCAATCACTCATGCAATTAAATCAAGCCCCAAATCACAAGACATATAAATTAGAAGACAAATCCAACAACAAAACCTAAAAATCCAAGGATCTAGATCATATCTTCATATATTGGAACCAAAAGGAAATTTAGCTAGACATAATTGAAGGAATTAAACCATAGAAAATAAATGAAATCATGCTTAAAAGAAAGAGAATTCAATAAGGAAGAGAATAATGGAATGGGTCTTCAAATCTTCAACATAAATCTTCAACAATTTTCAAAATACTAAAAAGGAAATAGGAAAATATTTCTAGGGTTCTAATAGTGTTAAAATATGTAAAAGATCCACAAAATAAGAAGATTTTGGGTTTAAATACATAATAGGTGAGTTTTAGGTCGAGTAGGACCGAGTTAGACGAACTAACTCGGTCAAAACACCAAGAAAAGGGGCGACAGTGCCCTAGCCGGCGGGCTGGCCGGCCGCCGCCTGGGTTGCAGCCTAAGTCGCCGAAAATACTGTTCCTCAGCCAGCCAACCGGTCGCCGTCGGTTCGGCCATTTTGTGCAGCTCCACCGTTTTCGCTCGTTCTCCCTCATCCGAACTCCAATTCTCGATCCGGTTTTTGCTATAGACTTCTAACGAATCCCTTTTTGACATGGAATGATCAAATTGGCCAAATGAGTTCTCCATTGTTCCTGTAAAAAGCATAAAGAGACTCGAGAGAACGAGGAAAATATAATTGAAATTAAACTAGTGAATCCCTAACTCTATAGATTTAAATTCCATATTTCAAACCTAGGTTTCACCCTAATTAAGCTCGATTCTTCCTCGTTTCCGGCCTTTGATCCTTAGCCACATGAATACTATTCCAATTCTTACCAAAATGGATCAAAAACCAAGAAAAACGAGAAAAGTCTAAAATGTACTAAGAGTTAAGAAACCCTAGTATTTTTAACATATAAGCACATAAATCGAGACTCAAACACATTCCAAAACACTCAACATGCATATAAAATACGTGTTAATCAGTATTCAACAAGTCAAGACAGAACATGAGTTAGGATTATCCTTTCCACACTCTTTCACTCTTATGTATCGGCTAAGTGTATATACGCTCTTGACTTATGATGAATTAGGTCTCCCATAGGCTTGCATGCCTTCTAAAATCTCCACCTACTTAGATTGAGTTGTTGGTGTTCATCAAAAGGTCTTTTATTTGGTTGTAATGTAGGCTTAAGACATGGGTAGGAAGTAATTAGTCAGCGGCTAAGGTCAGTTTGAGAACTCAGACTAGGTATAGCCTGGGCATACTTGCAGCCCAACTCCCTAACAACCTCGCCCTTTACTCTTTTTCCAGGCTTAAGCACATTCAACTTTGGGGACTTATCATTTTTTCTTTTTCTTCTTGTTTTTTTTAATTTTTATTTTTCTGTCCCTCTTCTCTTTTTTTTTTTTTTTTTCTTATAGGCACTGATATGTATGGGCATATAGCCTCTTTTCATTCTTTTAAGCTCTGCCTATTATTTCCATGGATGCCTATGACTTATCTATGTCAACCCCCCAACTTCTTCTTATACCTAGAGTTCTCACAACTGAGTAAGGAAGTGTTCATTCTTGGGCATAATTTAAGTGATTCAAAGAAACAAATTTCAGGCTCAAATGGGCTAAGCAAAGGAAAATTCATAGGGTAGGCTTTTTAAGCTATATGGCTGAAGAAAGAAAATTGCCTAAATCATCTAAACACATCACTCAATTCATCGAGGTCTCAACAAGAAATGCATGCAAGTTTTAGAACGGTCCTAATCACCAAGTCATTCTCACAACGAAAGAAATATGTGTTTGATATAATATTCACACATATAAGCTGAAATCCTCACAGGGCATGCTCATGTTCATTCCATCATACTTGTTTCTAACATGCTTGACTTGACCTACATATCTATATTGACATACATGCTCATAATTCATAACAAAAGTCTCCTACCCCTACATAATTCCCGAATGAAATTGCATCGAAGAAAGGGACCGACACGAAATGAAGACAATTGCCTTGTCGCTCATTCACCTCACCTTGGAGATAAAGTGGATGAATGACAAGGCAGACACCAAAGATAATTTTACCTCCCCACACACACATACTTTGCCTTGGGCAAAGTGTACGGGTAGAGAGGTGACTGACTCTGTATAGACTTTTTCTTTTTTTTTTTTAAATGACTTTAAACAATAAAATTTGGGAGGGAACAATTAAGTGGATGATTTATGAAAGAACCTGAATCTCATTTGGGCAATGAACCGTTGTCTGGGCAAACTGGATGTTGTTGAGGAGAGCCTCCTGGATCTTGCCCAAGGCAGATAAGGAATCCACGCTTTGGGGCTCTGAGGTGGCAGACTTGATGGCCTTTTCTCAACACTTAACCACTTGTTCATGCTCGGGCACCCATTACTCCTACAACTTTGATGAACATTGTGCCTGCAGTGAAACCTTCACAGTTCAGTTTCTTCTTCGGCCCATACTCTACAAGAAAAACAACCCTCCTACTCGAGGAAAGAATAACCCTTCACGGCTTATTAGTAAAAGAAAATTAAAAAAACGGACCGCCCACACACACACTTTGCTTTAGGCAAAGTGTGAGACTGTTTGGTCAAAACAAAGAAATGAAACAAAATGGGAAAGGGACCACCCACACACACACTTTGTGTAAGCAGAGTGTGCAGATGTTTCGTCCAACAAGGTACTAAAAAAAAAAAATATACCAGGTTGCCTCCTGGTTAGCGCCTTAGTTTACATCGTGGGCATGATGTGTTGGCTTCCTTAATCTGGATCTTCCAAGTCAAAGAGAGGCCCCTTTTGATCATGCTCAAACTTCTTCATCCTTATTGCTTGGTCATGGGCTTTCTCCAATCTGAATATCTTGACATGCACCAAATAGTCGGGTGTTCTCTTCATCCTCTCTTTGACTTTTCCATCCTTACCCACATCTTGCCCACCAGGTTCCCATATGAAATTTTGGTGGTCCATATGTATGCCCATATTCCTTTGAAGTGTTTTGGGCAAGGTGTGAACTGGATTCTCCCATAGACAACTTGAAATTAGACACAATATGGTCAAGGCTGCTTCTTGTTTAACTCAAGCTTCTTCAGTGGATCCCTAACAAGACGTGGTTCTTCAAATGAGATGTAGTGTGGGCATACAGATTGGCTTATGCTCTTGGTGTTGGCCAAATTCCAGTCAGTTGTTGTCACGCCCCAATTACTGAGGGAAGGCTACGCGCCAAGGGTGTGACTAGGGGTTAGAATAAAGAAGCAGGGATAGAAAGGGGATTTAATTTATTACAATAATCGAAAGATGTTTCCCGAAAAGTTGAGCACATCTCACTTGCAAGGGGAATAAGCCAGAATAAAAGCAACGGCAATATACCCAACATAATATTCAATTCAATATACTAGGATCGCATAAAATTTGATGGCTCGACAAATCAACATAAGAACATCATTTCAATACATAGGTGTCGAGTTCAAGTTCTCGATAATAGATAATGAATAAATTTAGAGTGCAGTATCTCAAGTTTAAACAAGGAAGTACATTCAGCGGAAGCTTAACAAAAAGAGATTATTAGCCTCAGCTCTGTTCCATCATCACATCTCCATCAACCTGAAAACATTTGAAATATTTTGGGTTGAGTACTGATGTACTCAGTGGGTTACACATTTTATCAACAGTTTATGAAAACTGACAATTCATAAAGCATATAAGTATGAAACATAACAACATGAAGCAATAGCAGTTTATGAAACCTTAGCGACATAAATCCATAGCAGTTTATGAAACCATAGTCGTAAAACATAACAACGCAATAAGTCCACTTTTAACTGTTTTATCTTATCCAGACTCCAAGTTGTATCCATGTGAAGCCATTTAGTATCCAGACTCCAAGTTGTATCCAAGTGAATCCATTTAGTATCCAGACTCCAGGTTGTATCCATGTGAATCCATTTAGTATCCAGACTCTAGGTTGTAACCTTGAGAGTCTATTTAGTATATATCTGAACTCTAGGATCGTAATCCAATGAGTCCATTTAGTATCCAGACTCTAGGTCGTAACCTTGAGAGTCTATTAAGCATATATCCGGACTCTGGGATCGTAATCCAAGGAGTCCATTTAGCATAATATCCAGACTCTAGGTCGTAACCTTAAGAGTCTATTTGGCTTGTATCCAGACTCAGGATTTAAAATTCAAGGAGTCTATTTAGCATAATATCTATACTCTGGGTCGTAACCTTAAGAATCTATTTAGCTTGTGCACAAAATTCTATTAATTTATCCCATAGCAATAAATATATATGTTGAGCCTTGACCATTTTATGGATAAATAGTTTACTTATAACCAACATAGCATTACGTAACTCATATACGTTTAGAAGTAAAGCCCACCTCTTGAAGCCTAGTAGAATGACCGGTCTTGATAGGTAACACCTAATTTAACGTCCTCATCGAACCGCGCATATTCATAACGATATAATAAGAATCTAAATTCTTATGATAAAACAATTGCTAAAGGAAAATATAATCGCTTCTATATTTTTCTATTTAGCAAAATCTAATAGGGTTAACAGATTAATTTGGAATCCTTTAGATTTTCTTATTAATAGAATAATAATTTTCTTATTATTAAAGGGGTCCATTAAGTAATTGATTGGGTTCAAATATTCGTTGAATATTAAATCAGAAATTAGGATAAATTTCGAAACACATTTTTGAGCTAATTAAATCTTAGTAATTAATTAAATTTTAATTAATTAATCTCAGCCCATAACAGTTAATTACTGAAGCCCAGCCTGATTTGGTTTCCTCGGCCCATCTGTAGAAGCCCATTCGTCCTCTAAAAGCCCAATATTAATACATTTGTAAAGCCCATTCTTATTAACACTAAGGCATGTCTGAAATAAAATTTACAGGCCCGTTCTTAATTAACGCCCAACCCATATTTAGCCCAATGGAGAAAACCCATTACTCCAAACCCCTCTCCAGCAACACACACGCAAACCCGCTCCCTCCCTCTCAGCCCGATTTTTCTCTCTCTCTCTCTCTCACGCTCTTCCCAGTCTCCCCATCTTCTTCTTCTTCTTTGCAAAAACACCGGCGGCCGGCGCTACTTTCCCGACGCCGCCGCTCGTCCACGCCGTTCTTATGCACCCTGCTTCCCATCGTTTTCCTCAAATTTGGAGCCCCAATTTCAGAAATCACTTCCTCTTAGAACCCTCTCCCTCTTCCTCCTTCCATCGAAGAAACACAAGCATCGCTCACTGCTGCTCTGACTTTCTCCCCTCGATTTTCAGCGCCGTCGCCACCAAGGGGATGCCGACATCGCCTCGCCAAGTCGCCCTGTCGCCGCCGCTATTGGTTCGAAAAGTTCAGAGGGCATAGCTTCTCCCTTTAAACTCCTCCACTCATGCTGACGCCGCCGTGTTTCCTCGATTACTCACAGATGAAAAATCCCAGCAAGAAACTCGCCGTTGCCGCCGCTTTGCTGACGAGACGGGCACCGCTGTGCCATTGCTCCACCGCGCTGAAGCCACCGCTTCGTTCCTATTTCAGCATCACCGTCAGTGCTAGGCTCTGTCGCCGCCGCTTTTGTAGCGTCACTGGAGCAGCCTCCGCCGTCGTCTATGTGTTAGCATTGCAGTCATCTTCTCCAGCACCGTCTCAACTACAACAGCCATGCTCTTCGTTTTTTTTCCATCTCTTTCTTCCGGCAGAATCGACGAGGGAAGGAACTCCGTCGTCTCAGTAACTCTTCTTCAACCCTTCTCTCTATTTATTCGCTTAATTCCTTAATTCCAGATTCGTGCTTGAGTTGGGGTCTCTATCTCACTTTAAGTTTAATAATTCTCATTTTCGTATATGGCAAGGATGTATGCTTTGAAGCATGATTTCATATTCCTGTTTATGTTTCATTAAGCTCCAATTTATTTGCTTTCATTGTTGCGTTCATGGTAAAAGCTGGGAGTACAGTTTTACTCACATGCTTTGCTTTTAGTTGCTTTAGGAGATAAGCATATGTGTATTCTCATTTATAAAGCAATAGTCATAGGTTTCAGTTTCATGCCTTAATACTTGCCTTGGTTCTTGTTTTATTTGAGCAGTTTGTAGTTTAACATTATAGTAAGTGATTCATAAATGATTACATTCTTCGTTATTAAGTAGCAGATTTATGATTTCAATTTTCATGCTTGTAGTTTTTATTTGTTTCATTGTTCCTCTTTAAAGCATGAAAAGAAATGGGACTGGAAAGTGCTTACTGATAAGCTTTGGCGGAGGATTTGTAGTAGTTGGACAGGAAATGATGAATGGGAAATGAGCTTCAGGGCTTCTCCTTTCCCTCCTCTTTCTTCTATTTATGCCTTAGCTTTTCTACATCTTCTTCAATTTCCTTTATGCTTACTTCTGCTTTAGCTCTTTTCTAAGTGAGAGTGTTTTGTTTTTGCAGGGATGAGAAGTAGTGAAATGGTTGATGTAGTAGGGGATATTTAAGGAGTTTTGCAGCTCGTAGGGGTGAAGAAAGTCTTCGTGGAGGTGATTGAAAGAAATTTGGTGATGATCACCAAATCTCTACATCAAGATTTCTTGGCTATGGAGTTTAATGCAAAGCTGATTTCTTTGACCTTTTGTAGTCCTTTTTATCGCTTGTAATTACTGATACTTGGAGTTCAAGAATTTATCATGTTTATCTCTTTAAGGCTTGGGCCGTTTTTTATTTATTTAATTAGGTGTTGGGCTCTTGATGTATTTATTTATTATTGTATTTTCTTTTGTAATTTAACTTGGCCATGGTTCTTGGGCTATAAGTTAGCTTGTGAGACATTGTAACGGGCTTAGCCCAATTTTATTTTATTCGATAATATTGTTCTTGGTCCATTAGCTAATCGTACTTAGAGATTTATTAATCATCTCTAATTAAGCTATTTAGAAATATTATAAAGTTATATAATATTGAATTCGGTTCGTTAGTTCACAATAAAAATTATGAGACATAAAAATTGATCTATATCTATTTTTAAATTGCAAAGTGAAATGCAGTTTCATACATCTTTAACAATAACAATTGTATTCGTCATAAAATAGAGACAAGGCGATGCAAAATTTTCGAACTTCTACGCATTTTCTATTTATTAAAAGTCAGGGTATTACAGTTGCATTCTTGCCTTGCCCAAGCGGTTCCTGGATCTTGCCTTCTTCTTCAATGGTAGACTTTGAACTTATTATCATGGGCAAGATCTTATCTTCCATGCTTGAAGTGAGAGTTTGCATGGGCAAAATGCTTTGTGGTATCTCTACTTCATTCTCTTACGCCTCGAGCACTTCCTTTCTCATGGGCGTGTGTTCTGCCTAATCTCCTTCATCATGGATCTCAAGTTGGGATAAAAATTCCTCCACAATCCGTCTTTCATCGTCTTCAAAGTCCTCAAACTCCAAAATTGGTGGCTGCTCCTCTTCATTCTTCACCGAATCCATGAATGGTAAGGTATGGAAAGGTTCGTCGCTTGCCTTCAGGTAGCCTATTTCCTGATTAGGAAATTCATCTTTGTCTTGAACATCCTCTACCATCAAACCTTCTTAGATCACCTCATCTACTAAATCAGCACAAACAACTTTGGGCATAGTAGCTTCCTCTGCTACTTATTCCACATGGTTGACATAATGTATAATCTATATGCCTGGGGGGTTCTTCTCTGTCTTGGGCAAGTCGAAGGTCACGTTCTCTCCTTCTAATTCACTTGTTAATTTGCCCACATCACAATCAATTTGATCTCTGGCTGCTTCAAGAAATGGGCGACCCAAACAATTATGCAAATTTCTCACATTTAGTACATACATAGAAGTCTGTTCTAAATGTTGCATCCTTAACCTTGCCTAAGACGTCTTCTGCTTTGCCCAGAGGATAAGCTCTTGACATGTCCGCTAACCTAATTATTTACCTTGTCGGCTTGAGCGGGCCGATCTTCAATCTTTGGTATGTTGTCAAGGACATGATGTTGTGAGAATCCTCCATTTTGAGTAAGATACTTCCGATCTTTGCATTTCCAATAGCACAAGGAACAAGAAACATTCCTGAATCTTTCTCCTTGATGACCTTGAGCAACTCGCTCATCTCTTCCGCTTCCATGTTTCTTGCCAACCTCTTTGGAAAGGGAACTTGAGGTTTGTACACACGGATCGCCTCTGGTTCTACTTCCTTAACTTTCTTTGACTACTTTTCTTCTATCTTGCCCATAGCTGGTGTCTCCATTGGTATTTGGCTTTCGGGAAACTTAGGTTCAGTTCTTTTAGTCACAGCATTGACGTATGCCATGTTTACTTCTACTTGAGGAGGCAACTCGCCTTGCTTCTTCTTTAATCTGGCAATATAGCTTGTGCTAGATGAGCTATTTGGGCATTTAGGTTCTGAAAGGTTCCTCTGGTCTTCACTTCAAACTCAGTCTTTGTCTGCGCCTTCATGTTCTCTCTGGTCATAGTATACACGAGCTCACCCAAAGAGAGTTCCATTTGTTGTTCTTCGTTGACCTTCATCTTTTCCTTATAGAGCTCTGGACATTCTCCTCTCTTGTGTGTGGTCGTAGAGCAGATTTAACATGCTATCACGACCTCCTTTTGCTCTATGCCCATATGGGTAACAAGTTGCTCCAAGGCAGCACACATCTTGTCTAATTTTCTCTCTGAGGCAAAGGTTGCTAGTGTTATCCCTCTTGAAAGATTCACATGCTGCGTTTTGTTCCATGATCGATCTTGGGCCTTCAATCCCCCCTAAAGTATTGTATCAAGTCTTGCTTCGGGATTTGATGTTGTGGATACCTTGTCAAAAGCTGCTTAAATCTTTCCCAATAGTCGTAAAAAGTTTTCCCCGTGCCCATCTTGACTGAACTGATCCTCCTCCGCATATTCTGTATATGGGCAAATGGGTAGTATTTCTCTAGAAACTTCTGCTGCAGCTATGCCACGTTGTTATAGATTCTTTACGCAGAGTATAAAGCCATTCCCTTGCTTCATCTTGGAGTGTGAAGGGAAATGAAAATAATTGCATGTACTCTCCCATAGTTCCTTGCGTTCTGTTTGTGCAGCAAGCTATCGCAAAATTCTGAAGATGACGTTGAGGGTCTTCTCCAGGCAAGTCACTGAACTTGGGCAATATCTGTAGAAAGTTATGCCTTAGTTCCCATTCTGCATCACTGGGCACAGGTAGTGTTATGCCAAAAGGATGCAAATTCACATTATTCGGGAAAATCATTTCCCTTAGAGTCCGCTTAGCTAGTGGATTCATGTACCTGTATACTGGATCCATGTTCCGTAAATATCTCCGCTCTTCAAACCAACGAGCTCGTTGATCAAGTTGTCTCCTTCGTGCATGTTCTTATCTTGTAGTCCTCTCGACTTCGGGGTCAAAGATCATCTCCTTATTGAAGCCTCCATTCCTCAAGATCATGCACTAGTCCCGAACCTAAGAAATGGAAAATAAAAAGATTACTAAAGCGCAACTCCCCGGCAACGGCGCCAATTGATGCTACTGTCATTTTGCCGTGATCAATAAATTTGTAATGCCTATGCCCAGGCTACTATAACTAGTATAGCAACGGCAAGCACAAGGTCGATCCCATGAGGAGTTGGTTCAACAATCTTTCTAGTTCAATTGTCACTTATATGGGTGGGCAAGCCCAATCAAAACTAGGAATAACACGGAAAATAAATAAAGGTAATAAAGGTAAGGGGTAAAACAGTACTAAAAAGGTAAACCCATCCTGGGCAGACTCCTCAATTGCATACAACTTGACTCGATCATAGGTCTTAATATATTCAAATATAACTTGCATCCACCGGTTATAGTACACAGTAACCAAGACCCCCTAAAGTCATGCGTCACGTGCCTCGACTACCATGCCCAATCCACCCTTACAGCCTAAAGTTATGCACTCCCTAATCTAAGCTTTAACGTGCAAAGCTAGTTGACACACCTCTGCCCAGACATTATTAAGTTTTGTGGTGAACCCAGTATGGCCACTAGTAGATTAATTAACCTACAACCACATACTGAAAGTACTACCTCACACTATACAGAGTGAGATCTCTCTTCACTTGTTACCCATTTATTCTTAGTAATCATGCTTGATTAAGTTCGATACTGGCCACATACGTAACTTGACCTAACATGAATTGTTGTACAGAGCCTAGTACATTTGGAACACATGCATATGTTATTAAGCCCAGATCTTAACCTCATGAGTGTTCAAGCTACATGCAATTAATTATCTTGCCCAAGACAGGTTTATAAATCTACTCTAGCATGCTTGAAAAGTAAATAATATAAAAGTAAAAGAAAGACATAATTAAACTAAAAGGAAATAATATTAAAACAAAATAAATATGGTGTGCCCGTAAGGCTTGTTTCCTCCTCCAAGAACTACATCATGAATTATCTCCAAAACCTAAGTGTGTGTGAATGAAAATAAGCTACAGAGTAGTGTATGAGAGATTCCCCCCACTGCTGTGGGCGAGCAGACATATATATAGTAGTGCAAATGGGCTATGGGTTTTGGCCCAGCAGATCTTGGAAAGTTGTCTTGTTGGTAGAACTTTCCTTTCTTGCACCTTCTTGCTCTTCAAGCTAGAATCCGGCCTTATCTCCAAGATCTTCAGCAAGATGCATATCTTCATGGATAAGGAAGGAAATAATTCCTTCCATATGTGATTTCCCAGGTAAGGACATCCACGCCTTGCCCAGAGGCCTTGCATCTCTGCCCATGGTGTTTATCTGCTTTCTTCTCTTCATTCTGCCTTGCATAGTTGACTTGTAAATATTTGTGAATTGTGGCCCAGGCCTATTCTTGTGGTGGCTAGTGATCGCTCTACTTTTTAAGGGTAGAGGATGCAATGATAATCGATTTAGTATAATCGAGTCAAATCCATAAGGAATTTTATGGCGTGAGAATTTCAACTAGTAATCTAGCTATCTAATCACTATCCAAGCTACCAACTAACATGTTTTTGTGTTTTCAATTCACTAGGAACAATGAAAGTAATTAGCAAACTTAAGGTTTAACTAAACAAGTAACAAGTATTCAAATGACAAAAACTCAATAAGAAATGAAAGTGACTCCAATTATACTTCAACTAGGTTTAGGTGATAGGGATGTAGGACTTTAACTAGAATTAGCCATTTTAATACAATTTCTTGTGAGAAACCTCCTGATTGATCTTGTTTCCGTAGGGTATTTAATGAGCGTAACGAGATTGTAAAAGGACACAAAGAAATAATGTGGTTCGATCTATTAGAATAGATCTATGTCCACGGAGTAAGAGTATGGATCTTTATTAAGTAATATGAGTATTGATTACAATATTGTTCTCCCTTCTCATTCTATTCTAAGTCTATTCCTATAAGGACTCTTTGAGCTTATCTTCCTCTTATGGGTTAGCATCCGAGCTTTATATCTCTCTTGGAGCTTGAGTTGTAGTCAATATAGGAGTCTTGGTTGCCTTGGTGAAGAAATTTCTCTTTCTTAGTTGGGCCGAGCTGTGTAGGCCGAGCTTAACTGTCGGGCCCAATTATATTGGGCCTAGGAGCTGTGCCGTATCCTATCACCTCCTAAGTATGATCCACTCAACTTTTATTGCAATAAAATCAAGTAGATTAATGAAAGGCCTAATTCTTAGTAAGATCTCAAGAAATTCATTAACTCCCAATAGCACATTGAGTTCTTTAGCCCTACTATTTCTAGCATCTAATCTAAGCCTCCTAAGCATTAGATCAAACACTTGATATGCAACTATGGTGATCAAGCATAATTACATAATAAAACATGGCCCCAAGGGAGATGAACACGAAATTAGAAGGTAAATTCATAGATCAAGCCTAATCCCATCACTTATCCCTTATCTACATATAATTGAAATCACAAAGGAAATTAGCTAGACATGATTAAGGAAATTAAACCATGAGAAATGCATAAAACCATAATCAAAAGATAGAGAATTAGAACAAAGTAGTGGAAGGATCTTCAAATCTTCAAAGTAAATCTTCAACAAACCATCAAAATACCGAAGTAGAAAGAGGGAAATGCAATTAGGGTTCTAGAGTGATTATTCAAGCTAAAGATACCCAATTGGGGAAGATTTAGGGTTAATATATACATTAAGAATGAGTTTTGGGACGAGTTGGACCGAGTTGGTCGAATCAAACTCGGTCAAGAAGAGGAGAAACACGCCACAATGGCGGTTTGGCAAACCGCCATTCAAACCGCCAAACAATCTGCCGTTTATGCAGCTGGCCAGCCATTTGAATGGCGGTTTGGCAAACCGCCATTCAGGCCACTGTTGGTCCGGTTCTTTCAAGCATCTTCACCGTTTTCGCTCGTTCTCCCTCGTCCGAACTACGATTCTCAATCTGCTTTTTTCTATGGCTTCCTAACAAACTCCTCTTTGACATGGAATAGTTTAATTTGCCAAATACGTTCTTTACTTTTCCTGCAAAAAGCATAACAAGACTCGAGAAAATGAGGAAAAAGTGAATACGAGCAAACTAGTGAAACCCTATTCATATCACTTGAAACTCTACATATTTAAACATGAATTTCACTCTAATTAAGCTCAACATGCACATAAAATACGTGTTAATCACCCCCCCCAAACTTAAGCCATTGTTCGTCCCAAACAATAAAACGAATAATCAAAACACTTAACACGTATGGGATGTGCATTTGAGTTCCTCGATGTCTCATATTACTTCAGTTTAGGGAAATGAAGACTGTAGCTTTCATATCAAGATGTGCCTTAAAGCCTACCATTATTGAATGTGGGATGTTGTTGAAAAAGGCCCATTCATTATCTATGAGCAGTTGCTGGAAAACTTCGCCCTTCTTCCAAGAAAGAATGAACACATGAAATCTCAAGATAATAATCACATGCATCCTGCTGAAATTCCTACAAAGATGATGAATGTAAAACTACTCCCTCTAAATATAATTTTTCTAACACACCCGAGGGTAGCTGCTTTCACTATAACAGACCAGGTCACTACAAATCGGAGTGCCCTGATCTAAATCAAGCAGAACATGACATTCTTCATGCCAAGCTCGATCGCAAGCTGAAAGAACAGCGCGATGCATTTCTTGCTGAAGAAGCACCCAAGAAGGAAGCCCACATCTCAGATACTTCATCTGATGAAGGATTCTACGCTGACGAGGAGCTGAATGATAAAGAAGATGACGCTCTGACCATCATAGGAAGATGCTACCTTGCTGATGAAATAGACGTAGATGATGTTAAAGAAGAAGAATGTTGCATGGGCTTAGAAAACCCAAATCCAAACTCCAAGTTAGTCTCTCCACCTACCTCTCTATTTCCTTCTGACATTGATAGCACAGGCGAGAAACCAACCGAGATGGTATCTTAGGAGAAATTCAGCCAGCAAATGGATGACTACAAGAAGCTCTCAACAATGTTCAAAGAGCTAGTCGTATTTGGGAAGAGGTTGGAGGAAGAGGTAGAAAAGTAAAAGCTCCCACTGAATGATCAGTTTACTCCTTATGATGCTGATAAGGAGAATGAAATCAAAATTTTAAAAGTGCAAGCTGAAGAGTCCACCTGAAAAAAATGCTGGAGGACAATGACAAAGAAATTCATTCACTCTCTGCTAAGCTGATGGATCTGACAACTCAACATGGAATTCTGGTTGAGAAAGAATCAAATCTTCCACATAAGCTCAACCATATGATTAAAGGAAAAGACAAGCTGGATGAAATCCACTCTGTTCAAAGAATTCCAGCAATCAAGACTGGAATTGGATTTAATGGTCAAAAGGAGAACCAAAAGAAGAATGATTGTTGTATTACCTTTGTCAAGTCAAAGGAAAAAACAAAAGATGACAAGCCAACTCATCGATCACTACCTGACAAAATGATACGACTTAAGAATCCAGCTCGTCAACCCCAAGCCATTTTGATCAAAGAGCACAAGGCACCAAGCTCTTGTAGTCAGTCTGCTGAAGTTCCTAAAAAGAAGAATGATTGTCCATCTGCTTGGGTGTCTTGTCCGCGACATGTATGTCGACTCCATTTGAGACGGCTTTCTTGAAAGGCTGAAATGTTTGAACGATTGGCGTTGTAGTCAATTCGTATGAAAGTAAGAGTAATATGAAAATTAAGGAACGTGGGCCCAATATCATACAACGACGATTCGTACTAAATAATTCTTTCTATCTCTAACTCTGGAGTTCCTTGCACATTTATTTTGTGGTAATGATCCCTACTGGGTACATTAATACTCAGCCTTGTCGAACTTTTTGTTTTGCAGAATGATCGTCGGCGGAGCGAGTGGGACCGGGCGGAAAAGAAAGAGATCGAAGAGGAATCAACACTATCTTATTCTCATTTTCAATCAAATGCTCCGGCATAAACTCTATCTTCTTTTTGAACTTCCAAAAACTCTAAACCTTCATCTGAAACCCTAATTTATTTGAATCTTTCTATTTGATTTACTAACGACCTTTACTTTCTGTTTGATTTACTAACTAACATCTAACTCTTAAACAGGAACCGGCTGAAGTGTGGAAAACTGCCACTGTCGTTATCGCTTTTTATTCATTTTCCGTATACTAACATAACTTTTACTTTATGTCTTTCAATTTCACTTATATATATATATATAAATATTTACTTTATGTCATTTCAATTTAAGATCCAACTGTACAGCGGTCCGGTCCGCCACTGTTGTTATGCTTTATGTAAACTCTGGTCAGCTGATGGGTGTTGAATAGTCTATTGGTTTCACTGTGGATTCGATCTTGTTATAGAGGAAATGCTGTCCAATTTTTCCAGACAATTAAATGATAAAGTCCTCTATATAAACCCACCTAAACCATCTACTCCACCCTCGTAGAGTTCCAGAATCGAGATTTCTAGGTTAGTGAATCCGGGGCGTTACAATCCCCTAGTGCCGAAGGCTAGCCGAGGCCAGTGGGAGCTGGCAGTGGTGAGCATACCCCCGACGGGGTACTGCTGGCGACGGCGGTGCTAAAGGCGGCGGTGGTTTGGCTGACTTTCTCGGCAAGTCAGTACGAGATTTGTTGATATCTCTAAACGATTTATTTATATCTTTTGAAGATATGATCTTATTGGATAAGATCTAATCTTATCCGGAGAGATTTGATCATATCTAAAAGATTTAATGCTATATTTAAGAGATTTGATCTCATTTTGGATATATTTGACCTTATCCAACCAACATGCCAGTTTTGGAAGGTGGACTTGAAGACATAAAGTGGACCCTTTGATGGAGTCCAAGGATCATTGATTCAAGATCCCCTTCGTGTTCCAAGTGGGCCGGTGACAAGAGCTTGAGCTAAGCAGTTTAAGGAAGCTTTGCATGGATTGATTCAAAGAAGTTTGGGCTCAAGAGGTAATGAAGAAGCCCATTCGAGATGGTGGACCGGACAACCCGCAATTTATCAATCTCATCTAGTGTAATTGGGCTGAAGATTAAAGACTTAGATTTATTTCTATTATTTTCGTCACTTGTTATTAAACCCATGTATTTGTGCCTTAAAAGGCTTTATTTTTGGGCTTTGTTCTGTTAGTTAGTGGGTTTGACCCGTACTTTGACTATGGGCCAGTTATTTCTTATTTGGGCTAGGATTAGATAGGTTTAGTAGCTCTATATAAGTGGAACATATGTGATGGCCGAATTTCATCTTTCATCAATAATAATTTCATGAGTTTTCTTTCTCTCTTAGAGACTTCTTCTAATTCCTCTTGATTATTCCAAGAGAAATTCTTATCCGGCGAATTAAGCGAGTTCACCACCCTCGTTTGTGTGTCATTCATCCCCTCCGTGTGACTTCGGCAATCGTCCCTTTGGGGTATAGGGATTCAATTTTGCCTATATCATTTAGGGGGTTCGCCGTCGGTATATTGGGGTTCTCCATCGGTTCGAGTCATATCCTTCCACGTGCGTGAGTTTTACGGATCTGCGAAGGTTCGTATTACCCTTCCATTTCTGGAAAGAAGACCGGAGAATGTTCCGGATTTATAATTAAATGTAATAGATAGGGTTTTACCTCCCGGTTGGCAGCCTATTTACAGTATTTAATTATTAAGCACGCTATTCTTGTTTTAATTTACACAATGGGATGAAAAGCATGATTTGCATGTTATATTTGCTTTTATTATTTGCATAATAGAAATTAAACATGCTTAATGTGTCATAGCTTACAGTTTTATGATTTCAAGCGAGCATGTGTTATTGAATGCGCTTAGAAATCATGCAATAGGACTTAAATGTCTATGTGCTTTAAATAATCGCAAGAAACCATTTGAAGCAAAACATTTAAGCAAAACAATTATTAATTTTATCAAGAAATTAATTAGGACCTCCATATTTGGTTTTAGACGTAGTTAGAGGATAGGGTCACATAAACATCCACAAGAACGTGGCTTGTGTTGATTCTACGCCTCTCCAAGGTAAACGTCGGTAAGACTTCTCAAATAACTATATAATTCCTTAGGTGAGTGGGAGTTATGCGGTAAATGTCCACACGAATATGGCTTACTCGTATGGACTGACACTCGAGGCCTTAGTGGATTTATATAGTGAGATAGGCCAAGAGGGCGCCGTTCATGTAATTACACTAATTCGTTTAACCAACTCAGTTGGATTAATAATATGATCAAGCTTAGCTGCTGCTGCTGATTGATGAATCCTCTCAGAAGTCACTTCTCAATATAGCAGGGTCCAGAATAAAATAGGTTATTATTTCTTTATGTCCCAAAGATCCGTGTGATGGGAAAGGAAATAAAGTGACCGTCGTGTCTTGGTCAAGGGTTTCATGAGTAGACTGATTAACACGTATTTTATGTGCATGTTGAGTGTGTTTTGCATGTGTTTAAGTCTCAATTCATGTGCTTAAAGGTTAGAAATGCTAGGTTTTCTTAACTTGTAGCATACATTCTACTTTTCTCATTTTTTTTTTGGTTTTCGATCCATTTTTGTAAGAATTGGAAAGAGCATTCATGTGGCTAAGGATCGAAGGCTAGAAACGATGAAGAATCGAGCTTAATTAGGGTGAAACTTAGGGTTAAAAATGTGGAAATTAAATTTATGGAGTTAGGTTTTCACTAGTTAAAGTTCATTTATGTTTTCCTCATTCTCTCGAGTCTCTTTGTGCCTTTTTGTAGGATAATGAAGAACTCATTTGGCTAATTTGATCATTGGATGTTGAAGAGGAGTTCGTTAGGGGTCTGTAGCAAAAAGCGGTTTGGAAATCAGAGTTCGGACGAGAGAGAACGGGCAAAAACGAAAACATCGCGCAAAGAGAAGACGGAGTTGACTGGTCAAAGAGGAGGGCCGGCAGCCTGACCGGCGGTCTGCCAGACTGCCGGCCAAACTGCCAAACCGCCATGGCTGGGATAGAGAGTTCGGCGGTCTGGGCCGGCGGTGATGCAATCTCAATATGCGGAAGCTACGAATCGAACACACGTCAACTACAAAAGGATTCAATCCAAACAACAACTATGAAATATGAATGATAATCCCTAAATTCTACCCACAAATACACTGAATAGGCGTCGACAGAAACCTAAGCAATTCAATTCCGATTAAGCTCAAATTTTAACAAAAGTTACAACTTAGGGTTATTAAGAACGTATCCAAAATTCAGCGAAAACGCACGAGTAGTTTTTGATTTGGCACGGTGGTTATTTTCGGGACAGTCTTAGGGTTTCAAAATGAATCTAGAATTATTCTAAGGGTTTCTGGGCTCGGATGGTTATACGAACGATGGGTAATGGATATTTGGGATGTATGAAAGGTGACGAATGGCTGAGAACAAAAATCAAACAAAGGATTAACAAAATTCGAAAATTAAAAGGGTGAAAATTACCAGAATCGAACCTCAAATCTACAAGGATCCGAAACGCGATTATCAAGAAATCTTCGTGGCTCGACTAACCCGGATACTATGAGATATCACGATCGAGTCGATTGAATTCAAGTTTGAAGTCGCCAACAATCAAACCCTACCAAGTACTCTTCAGTTTTTGTGATATAAGAGAATAATTTGAAGTTGTTTTCATTCAATCAAGCCCGTTTCTAAGTATGAACAAAAATTAACATAAATACTAATCTAGGAGGACCGAAAATACCAAGTAATGGGCCTAAGAAAAATGGGCCAATTAATCACCTAAACATGTTGTGATAATTGGGCCTAAAATAAAATAAATATAAGTTCAGTTTCCTCCTTTTTAACGGGCCTCCGAGATATCATCTTCTTCTACACTTGTGAAGTTCACCAATTTGAAATGATGACATTCGGTTCCTTCATCGTCTAATCTCCTCGGAATGTAGCATTGCAAATAACCTTGCAGCTTCTTGGCTCTTGATCTCGTCATTGCTCCTCCGAGCTGCAAGTCCCGATTGATAACTTCAATGCTAGGTCCCGTCTCATCAGGCGGTCTGACAGACCGCCGGCGACCTCCTAGACCGCCGGTTGGCCGTGTTCCCTCAACTTAAGGGGCGATTTTGGCTCACCCAAACTCGCCCCGGTTTGTCCCGTTTCACCCCGATTCGACTCGAACTTATTTTTCAATGTATTTAATCCCAAAATTCACCCCATTTGTATATCTTTGGCATGCTTTAATATTTTAGAACCCTAGAAATATTTCCCTCTTTCCTTTAGTAAATTCAAGATTGTTGGAGCTTTACTTTGTGGATTCAAGATTCAAGACCATATTCTTCTTCCTTATTAAATTTTCTATCTTTTAAGCATGATTTCATTTACTTTTTATGGTTTAATTCCTTCAATTATGTCTAGCTAAATTTCCTTTGGTTCCAATATATGAAGATATGATCTAGATCCTTGGGTTTTTAGGTTTTGTTGTTGGATTTACCTTCTAATTCATATGTCTTATGGTTTGGGACTTAATTTATTGCATGATTGATTGGTCATCATTGAGTGCATACAAGGTGTTTGGTTAAATGCTTAGTAGGCTTTAATTCATAGCACTTAGCATCAAATCACACCATATTAGTAATTCTTACTAGTAGGAGCTTTTAGATAATTAATTGAGCTATTTGAAGTTAATTTATGCATCTTGAGTCCTAGTCGGAAATAGATATCATAGGTTAATCCACTAATATTGGTTGCTTCGAGAGAAAAATTTATGTTTACTATATATAGAACTCCCAAATGAATTAGATTAAAATGGCTAATCCATGCAAATCCTTAAACCTAGGCCTCTAGTAATTATTGGATTATATTTGAAACCAAGCTTTCTACTATTGTTTGTTAACTTTTGTTATTAGTTGTTATCTAGTTTGTTATCCAATTTCATTACTTAATAGGATTAAGAAAACACAAAAACATGTCACTTGTAAGCTTGAATAGTAGATTTAGTAACTAGATTACTAGTTGAACTTCATACGCCATTGCATTCCCTATGGATTCGACTCGATTATATTACATCGATTATTATTGTATCTCCCTCATCCCTAAAGTGAGGGCGGATCAATTTTTGTCGCCGTTGCCGGGGAATGCTTAGTTTGATTTTCAATAGTCGATTTGGTTATTAAGTTACTAATTCAAGCATTGTTTCTTTTAATTTTTGTTTTGTAGGTTATGCACACAAGGTCCAAAGGAAGACTCGTTCAACCTTTGATCTTGAACTTTGAAAGAATGCATAGAAGAAGGAATTCTAGTTCTAGTGAAGATCAAGAAATGGCAAACAATCAAGCAATGGAAGCTCTTATGAGAGAAATGGAAGAGTTTAGAGCATGGAAGGACGAGCAAGAAAGAAGGGCAAATGAGGCTCAACCACCTCCTCTCAACCATATGTTTCAATCTCCAACGGAACAATTTCAAGGAGGAGAATGGAGGACGATCAATGCCAATAATTTTGAGCTCAAATCCGGACTCATCCAAATGGTGAATAGTGAGCAATTCGGTGGAAGTCCTATAGAGGATCCGAATGCCCATCTTGGTATGTTCCTTGATATTTGCGATACTATCAAGCTTAATGGAGTTTCAAATGATGTTATTCGCATGAGGATGTTTGGGTTTTCTCTACGGGACTGGACCAAGGATTGGTACAAAGGATTAAACAAAGCCAACATTCACACATGGGATGATCTATGCAAGGCCTTCCTCTCTAAATACTTTCCACCATCAAAAGCTCAAAGGTTTATTTCCGATATTTCACATTTCTCTCAACAAGGTGACAAGACCTTGTTTGAGGCATGGGAAAGGTATAGAGAGCTTCTAAGGAAATGTCCTCAACATGGTTTCACGGAAGGTCAACAAATTACCACTTTTTATAGTGGTCTCACACCACAACACAAGAAGCATTGTGGATGCCACTTTCGGAGGATGTCTAGTGAATCGAAATGCCAAGGAAGCCTTAAGGATTATTGAAGAGATGACCGCCAATAGCTATCAATGGCCAATGGAGAAGGCCCCTTCTAGGAAGGTTGCTTCTATTGATGATGAGAAGTTCGATGCATTGGCAATGTAAGTTGCTAATATGAAGAAACAATATGAAGAAGGCACTTCATGGTAAGAGATGGAATTGTGCTTGGAGGCATAAGGTTTCTAGAGATGGTTTGGAAGTTGATAGAGCCAAGATTGTCGCCATAGAGAAGCTTCCACCCCCAACAAATGTGAAATCAATCCGAAGTTTCCTTGGTCATGTAGGGTTCTATAGAATATTCATTAAGGATTTTTCAAAGATCACAAAGCCACTTTGTGATCTCTTGCAAAAAGATGTGAAGTTTGTCTTTGATGAAGAATGTTTGAAAGCTTTTGAGACATTGAAGAAAGCCCTCATCTCTACTCCTATTCTAATTAAGCCCAATTGGAGTGAGTCATTCATTTTGAAGTGTGATGCAAGTGATTATGCTTTAGGAGTGGTCTTGGGGCAAATGAGAGATAAAGTGTTTCGAGTCATTCATTATGCTCGTAGAACTTTGGATGGTGCTCAAAGGAACTACACAACAACGGAGAGGGAATTCTTGGCCATTGTCTTTGCCTTTGACAAATTCTGGTCATATCTTGTTGGGAATCACACTATTATCTATTCGGATCATATGGCTATACGACATCTCATGACCAAGAATGATGCAAAGCCTCGTTTGATTCGTTGGATTCTCCTTCTATAAGAATTCGATATGGAGATTCGTGATAGAAGAGGAGTTGATAATGTGCTAGCCGATCACATGTCAAGGCTTGAAAATCCGGTTGAAGGTGAAAATTTGAGATTGAGTATCAATGAGTGTTTTCCAGATGAGAAAATTATGGTGTTGAGGTGCAAAGATTCTTGGTGTGCCGACTTTGCTAATTACCTTGTGCTTCGAGAGGTGAAGTTCTATTATTGGCAAGATCCGTATTTATGGAGGAGATGTGCCGATGGTCTTATTAGAAGATGTGTAATGGACGGTGAATGGCTCAAGATTATTGAAGATTGTCAAGAGGGACCAAATGGGGGTCATTTTGGGGCAAATCGTACGGCTTGGAAGGTTTTTCAAAGTGGATTCTATTGGTCTTCAATTTTTAGGGATTGCCAATCATTTGTGAAGAATTGTGATAGATGTCAAAGGATGGGAAATATCACAAAAAGGGATGAGAAGCCTTAAAACATCATGATTGAGGCTGAGTTGTTTGATGTTTGGGGGATAGACTTAATGGGACCATTCCCTAATTCTTGTGGTTTTTCTTATATCCTTTGTGCTATTGAGTATGTTTCAAGATGGGTCGAAGCCATTCCAACTTCGACTAGTGATTCCAAGGTTGTGATCAAGTTTTTGAAGAAGAACATATTGACTCGGTTTGGAACTCCAAGGGCATTTGATGTAGTCTGTGGATCGAGGATTTCAACTCATGGGCTAAGGATTGAAGATGACATGGGCTGAAGATAGAAGAAGTTTAATCTTCATTTTTATTATTAGCCCAAGACTTTATTATTGTTATTTTTATTATTTTTGGATTTTATGGGCTTTATTAGCTAGCAGTTTAGAAGACTTTAGTTATGGGCTTTATTTTTAATTATTTTCTACTTAGACTAGGGTTAGATTTTAGCTATATATATGACTTTATTGGTGTTGGCCGAATTTGGCTTATTATTGATATAAAAAAAATCATTTCTTCTCTTTAAGAGAGTATTTCGAGTTCTTCTTGTGTGCAAGTTGAATTCTTTATCCAACGAATCAATCGAGTTCATCACCCTCGTTTGTGTGTCATTCATCATCCCCGAGTTGCTTAGACAATACCAGTTGGGGTATAGGGAGCTTCGTCTCGTCTATTTTACTTTGTGGATTCGATCTCAGAGGTTTTGGGATTTTCCATCGGTATTTATTGAGTCTTCCGCGTGCGTGTTGAATTACGGATCTGCGAAGGTTCGTATCAGCATTGCTTAGTGATGGGGGGTCTCACTTCAATAATAAGTGGTTGGGAAGTATTCTAGCTAAATATGGAGTGAAGCACAAGATTACCTCTCCTTACCATCCTCAAGCCAATGGTCAAGCGGAGCTTGCAAACCGGGAAATTAAGCAACTCTTGGAGAAGACAATCACTACTCGGAAGGATTGGGCAAAAAAACTTGATGATGCTTTGTGGGCTTATCAAACCACCTATAAAACCCCCATTGGATATGTCTCCGTTTCAACTTATGTTCGGAAAGTCTTGTCACTTACCTTTGGAGATTGAACATAAGGCGTTTTGGGCAATAAAGATGATTAATCTTGAGTTTAAGGAGGCCGGATTGAATAAGAAGAATCATCTTGTGGAGATAGAGGAATGGAGAAACGAGGCCTATGAAAATTCTCGGATTTACAAGGAAAGAGCCAAGAAGTTTCATGATTTGGAGATTCGAAGCAAAGTGATCATTCCGGGAGACGAGGTTCTTCTCTTTAACTCTCGTCTTCGTCTTTTCCCCGGAAAACTCAAATCAAAGTGACCAGTCCTTACATTGTGAGTAAGAGCTTCAAGAATGGCACATTCGAACTTCTCAAGAATGATGGTTCTACCTTTGTTGTTAATGGACATCGACTCAAGCTCTATTTCAATTCGAAGAAGTTTAAGGAGGAGTCGACCATTCTTCTTAATGATGCTTGATCATTGGAGGCTATGTCGAGCTAACGACATTAAACAAAGTGCTAGTTGAGAGACACCTCAACACGTATCCTTTTCTTTTCATTTTCTTTAGTTTTTATTTCATTTTTAATTTTTGAGTCGTTTGTTTCATTTTTCATTTCATTTTGAAAAAAAACCCATAAAAAAAGAAAATAAAAAAAATAAAAAAATTAAAACATATTTAGGGGGTCTTGATAGAAGGTCGGGAGTCAGCCCCTCCCATTGGAAGGGCAAAAAAACGGCCTAAAATCGGGCCGGAAGAAACCGGCGGCCTGGCCGGCGGTCTGCCAGACCGCCATGAGGGAGCACAGGTCGCAGGCTGGGACAGAGATTTCGGCAGTCTGGGCCGACGGTTAGCCAGACCACCGGTCCCCCTTAACCCTATTTCTTCGCTTGAACAACTTATTTCTTCATTTCTTCCACTTTTTGTTTTAAACATTGAAGAACATAGTTCATTTTCTCTCCAAAACTTCAATTTTCATCCACCAATTACTCTCAATTCACTTTGAATCAAGATTAGTCCTTCCATAGGTCCCTTACCCATCTCAAAACTTGCATTTTGAACCAAGAAAATCACATTTTCACCCACTTCTTCACAAAAAACGAAAATTTATTTTTCTTTTGGAAGAGGTGAAATTCTTCAATTCTCTTCAAGACAATGAGGTATTGAGTTTTATATCCTTGCTTTTATGAGTTTCTACTTGTTTTATATGAATGGGTATGTATGTTTTTGCTTATCAAATTCATGAAAATGGGTAGAAATTCTTGCTAGGATTTGCTTGAATCTTGGAAATTCTTGAATGAAAAATGTTGATTTGGTCATGAATTGGATAACATTAATTCTTCTCTTTAGAATTTATGCTATATCAAGCCTTGAAATTTGCATTCTTTGATGAATCATGCCTCTTTTGCACTTGAGCATACTTGGAGTGAATTTGGAATATTTTTGATCTCTTGATGAATGAATAAATGCATATGCTTGATTCTTGGATAGGAAATTTATTTCTTGAATGTTTCATTGCTTGAAGAAGATATATTTTCATAGATTCTTGAGTTGAAATATGAGAATTCATGGTTTAAGTCTCTTGAGTTGAATTTCCATATACATTTGAATTTATTTTCACTTGGATATGCATGAATGAATTGAGATGAATTTTTCTTGGACTTAGGGGAGTTATGTTAATGAAGTGCTTGATGTTTGTTTGAAACTCACTTCTTGAATGTTTTAAGTGCAATATGGGGGGTAATGGCTAGAAGAAATGTGATTGCTTAAGTGAAAATCCGTTGATTAATTTCTTGAATCTTATTTTGGATTTTTCACTTGATGTAGGGATAAAGGAGCTAAAGAAAAAGGGTCTTGTAAGGCACCTTCGAAAGCATTGGTAACCTATTCCAATAAGAGGTGAAAAGATGGTTCCTCTTCATCTCACCCTTCGGAAACCACTTCAAGAACAATGGATCCGAAAGTCCCGGAGACTCACAACTTACATTTGAACACTCATGAAGAAAGGGCCGCCTTCGCTACTCTAGTCACCAAAGGAATTGAAGAGACAAGATTTTCATGTCGTGAGGTGTTGGAAGAATTGGGGCTTTATGAAAATGTGAAAGCTCTTTTCGACAATATTGGATGGGGAAATTTTCTTGATGATAACATTAAAGACTGAAGGACATATTCGAAGGTTGTCCTTGAGATGTTAAGTACATTGAACACCACTCATATT
Source organism: Mentha longifolia (assembly GCA_001642375.2). Taxonomy (NCBI): domain Eukaryota; kingdom Viridiplantae; phylum Streptophyta; class Magnoliopsida; order Lamiales; family Lamiaceae; genus Mentha; species Mentha longifolia. The sequence continues at coordinate 10,569,296 of CM038120.1, read as the reverse complement.
AATGTCATGAGGAGCATTGAGTTTCAATTGTTTGGAGACAAGCATGTGATGACTTATGAGGAAATTGATAATGCCTTTGGTGTGCCACATGGAGGGGATCAACTCATTGATAGAGTGTTCGATGTAAAGGCCATTTGGAAGATGCTCGTGCCAAATTCGGAAGAGGGGTATAGATCCGGGTATGCCAAGTCAAATGAAGTGAGGAATCCGGTGCTTCGGATAGTGTTGAAGATCTTGTCGCATACCATCATTGCAAGAAGAGAGAACACTTCGGTGAGGAATGATGATTTGTTTATCCTTCATGCTATGCTCACTGGGAGGAGAATAAGTTTTTGTGATTTATTTCTTCTTCAATTGAAGAAGCATGCTCGAGGTGAAGTAGGAAAGATCAATATTGGAGGCATGCTTACTCCAATTGCAAGGAAGATGAGAGGAAACCTTGGTGGCTATCCGCCAATGGGAGGTGATTTTCTCTTTGATTTTGTCAAGCTCCGGTACGTGCATTTCCTCAGTTCAAGTACCCCTCCTTACTACTTCTGAATTAATAGCAAGGAATTATACCCTTTACCAAATTCTATGAGCATACTTGTTACAAATTTCAATGAAAGGGTAAATTGGTATTTGCACACTCCCTTACATAAGATGATCATGAGGGTTTGAATATTCAAGCAAGGTGAGGGAGATGAGCATGCTCTTGGTGAGGTAAACCGGGATGATTTTGAAGGAGGACACCGGGGGGTGGAGGAAGAGGAAGGAATGGAAGATAATGATGATGAGTCTAGAAGGAACGATCAAGGTCCAAGTGGTGCTTGCTATGATGAGAGGTTTGAGGCTCTCGAGAGTAGAATGGAAGGAATGGAGGATAGCTTCAAAGCTTTAGATGCCCAAGTAACAGTAATGAGGAGAGAGGTCACTTCGATGAGAGTCACACAACTTGAGGACTTGGAAAGGAGTGAGAGGATGGAGAAGCAAGCCACATCGATGATGGAGCTATTGGAAAGCTTCCGGGATTATCAAATTGCTCAAGGGGCGACTTGGCCCCGACCGCCATCATCATCATAGCTTGGAATGTTGTAAGTGTAATTTAAATGCATTATTTATCTTTTTCTCCAAACTTATTTTAGAGTTATTTTCTAAAATAAGTTTGGGGGAGGGGGGGTATGATAATGAATTTAAATTACTTTCATTTCATGTTTTGCTACTTTCCATTATGCTCTTGTCCTTAGTTTTCCTTGCTTTTGTTGTTATTACTTGGGTTACTTGGTTTGAAAGAATTACTTGGTGCTATAGTTGAGAAGGGATTGTGAAGGTTTGATTGGTGTGTATTTGATTCAAGGTGTGAAATAAGTTTGCTTGAATATTAGGTTTGCTTAAATTGTGGATGAGAATTGGTGGTTGTTGGAGAGGAAATTGTTTTGAGATGAGTTTGAATGATGGAATTATTTGGGAGTTTTGTGGTCATTTGATGAGTTGTGTTCTAATGAGTGAAATTTATTGTTTTGATGTTTCTAGGGGATTTATTGTCTCTAGGGGATGAATAGGGATTGGGTGAATTTTTTTTGGGATTCATGAAGTTTGTGTCGAGTTTGGTGGTGTGATGTGCGAAAATTGTGAAAATTGAAAAAATTTTGAATGGAAAAAATGCATGTATGCTTGCATGTGTGAATGCAAAAGCACATGTTTAATTGCTCATGTGCAGTAGAGTGAGATGTCAATGATTAATGCTAAATGGTGACATTTTTGAAATTTCTCAAGTTTAAGTCAAGCATGATTAGGGTTATTTCACTTGAATGGCTTGGGATGATTGAACTTAATTACTTAGGCTCTAGGCACAAAGCTTGAGAGGATTTTGAGCCTAAAACTATGCATTTTACATAGTAATATCCTTTCTTGAGAGCTTGATCTTGCATTGCATATTCTTTACTAGAACTTGCCTTGATACTCTAGTTAGAAATATTACATGTTTGCATGATTAGGAGATGATCTTAGGCCATCATTGCATAGCTTATTTTCCCTAAACACTAACCTATCTGTCATTACCATTTTCGTCCCATTTTGAGCCTTGAATAGAGCCTTTTCTTCTTGAACCGGACGATAAGGGGTGAAGGATGGTTAAGGGAACCTTGGTGGAAGTTGAAAATTCATGAGAAATGGTGGTTGATGGTGAAGGGTTTTAAGATTGGTTTTGAGTTGAAAGAACACTCCTATAAGCTCAATGTTAGAAAAGAAAAAGAATAAGAACAAAGTTCTTATTGAAAAAAAAAAGGGGGAAATAAGAGCATAAAGGAGTGTTTATTTAGAATTTTGATAGAAGCTTAGAATTTCATTTGATAAAAAGGGGTTGGATAAGGTAGAAGATGAAGAATTTCATACTTAGAAAGGTGAAGAAAGGAAGTAAGGGTGCTTGAATGAAAATTGAAGTCACTTAGCCTAAAACTCCCTACCTTAACCAATGTCCCTACATTACAAGCTTAATAAAGACCTTTTTGATCCTAATTTGTACATGCATTGTAGTATGAGGAACTTGAGTTGATAGGCAAGCTTATGGTTAAAGATGTGTATTGCATGATTTCGATGAGTAAACACCTTTCTTATATAATGAGTGCTTGAGTGATACACATTTCTTGTGAGGTTTAGGGTTGAATGTGCTTGAGTGATTGATTTCTAAGTTAGGATGGTGAGTGATCTTATGAATGTTTGGCTTGACTTGAGAATTTCCTCGAACTAAAATGGTTTTTGAGATGATATGAGGCATCGAGGAACTCAAAATGCACACCCCATACGTGTTAAGTTTGGAGGAGTGATTAACACGTATTTTATGTGCATGTTGAGTGCGTTTGCGTGTGTTTAAGTCTCAATTCATGTGCTTAAAGGTTAGAAATGCTAGGTTTTCTTAACATGTAGTATATATTCTACTTTTCTCATTTCTTTTCGGTTTTTGATCCATTTTTGTAAGAATTAGAAAGAGCATTCATGTGGCTAAGGATCGAAGGCTAGAAACGAGGAAGAATCAAGCTTAATTAGGGTGAAACCTAGGGTTAAAAATGTTGAAATTAAATTTATGGAGTTAGGTTTTCACTAGTTCAAGTTCGTTTATATTTTCCTCATTCTCTCGAGTCTCTTTGTGCCTTTTTGTAGGATAATGAAGAACTCATTTGGCTAATTTGATCATTTGATGTTGAAGAGGAGTTCGTTAGGAGTCCGTAGCAAAAAGCGGTTCAGAAATTGGAGTTCAGACGAGAGAGAACGGGTGAAAATGAAAACATCGCGCAAAGAGAAGACGGAGTTGACCGGTCAAGGAGGAGGGCCGGCGGCCTGACCGCGGCCAAGCTGCCAAACCGCCGTGGCTGGGACAGAGAGTACAGCGTTGGCAGCGGTCTGCCGGACCGCCGGCGACCTCCAGACTGCCGGTTGGCCGTGTTCCCTCAACTTAAGGGGCGAATTCGGCTCACCCAAACTCGCCCCGGTTCATCCCGTTTCGCCCCGATTCGACTCAAACTCATTTTTCAATGTATTTAATCCTAAAATTCACCGCATTTGTATATCTTTGGCATACTTTAATATTTTAGAACCCTATAAATATTTCCCTCTTTCCTTTTTAGTAAATTCAAGATTGTTGGAACTTTACTTTGTGGATTCAAGATTCAAGACCATATTCTTCTTCCTTGTTAAATTCTCTATCTTTTAAGCATGATTTCATTTACTTTTTATGGTTTAATTCCTTCATTTATGTCTAGCTAAATTTCCTTTGGTTCCAATATATGAAGATATGATCTAGATCCTTGGGTTTTTAGGTTTTGTTGTTGGATTTACGTTCTCATTCATATGTCTTGTGGTTTGGGACTTAATTTTATTGCATGATTGATTGGCCATCATTGAGTGCATACAAGGTGTTTGGTTAAATGCTTAGTAGGCTTTAATTCATAGCACTTAACATCAAATCACAACATATTAGTAATTCTTGCTAATAAAATATTCTAGATATTAATCGTGCCATTAGGAGTTAATCCATGCATCTTGAGTCCTAGTCGGAGATAGATGTCATAGGTTAATCTACTTACATTGATTGCTTTGAGAAAAGAATTAGTGTATACAATATATAAAATTCCCATATGAATTAGATTAAAATGGTTAATCTTAACAAATCCTAAAACCTACGCCTCTACTGAATATCGGATTATATTTGGAACCAAGCTTTCTACTATTGTTTGTTAACTCTTGCTATTAGTTGTTATTTAGTTTGTTACTTTTCAATTATATTGCTTGATAGAATTCAGAAAACACAAGAACATGTCACTTGTAAGCTTGAATAGTAGGTTTAGTAACTAGATTACTAGTTGAAATTCATATGCCATTGCATTCCCTGTGGATTCGACTCGATTATATTACATCGATTATTATTGCATCTCCCTCACCCCTAAAGTGAGGGCGGATCATAGACATCCACAAGAACGTGGCCTCGTTGTAAAATCGTTGGGCTACTCATTTGTTAGTCAATGTTACTTTTATCAAAGGGTTGTAACATTGTTAACATAAAATTATTCCTTCTCACCAAGTACTTAATTGTGTACTTGTTTATAATTTTCAGATATTTCTACTGCTACTCTAATTCACAAACTCGTTTCAAATCCTCTCATGGGATCTAGCTTCCTTCAATGTAAGCAAAACCTTACTGATGTTCTAGTTTCGCTGGAATATGATTTTATGCTTAACACCCCTGCACCGCCCACTCTCAAAGTAAGTGCTTCTCAAGAAGAGCGAGAGTTTCATAGGAAGTGGCATGCAGTAAATGACTTTGCGAAGTCATTAGTAACTGCAACTATTATGCCCGGTCTGGACAATTATTGTAAAGGAGTAATCAGAGTCTTGGACATTCTACAAACTTTTGAGGACCTTCTTAAGAATGACGATCTTCGGGATGAAGATTCGAGTTTAGTCCCTATGGACATTCCTATTTCGCCGAAGGCATCTGGTTCATTGTCTATTGACAATGAAGGTCAACAAGGCCTTAAGCGAAAGGTAGATGTCAAGGAGAATGGGAATGGGAGTTCTGAAAAGCAAGGGAAGAGGCTCAAAGGAAAATACTATAAGTGCAAATAGAAGGGGCATCGTAAGGTGGACTGTCCGATGAAGGTGGAATGTATGCCTTCAGCTCTAGTGATAGAAACATGTTTGGTGGCTAGTTCTACTCATTCGTGGGTAGTAGACACTAGTGCAACTTACCATGTTTGTTACACTTTGCAGGGTTTCTTGCAAAGAGAGCAGTAAATGAAGGCGAGATAACGGTCTCCATGGGCAACGCATCGCGGGTTGCAGTTGTTGAGTTAGAGATGTTATACTTTCTTTTTCCTTATGGTACAGTAATTTTGAGAGATGTTTTGTACGTGCCTTAATTTTGTAGAAATTTAATTTTAGTTTCGAGACTCCATGTTGATGGATATAACATTTTGTTTGACGGTCGTGTGACCATCGGGAAAGACAATAATGTTATTTGTTATGGCACTATGGTTAACTCTCTCTATATTATCTTTGCTTCTCATGATAGTTCCACTTCTTTATCATCATTATCGATAAACTATAAGAAGAGAAAGGCTTCTTCTTTGAACCAAACATATCTTTGGCACCTAAGATTGGGTCATATCAATCTGAACAGGATCCAAAGACTGGTTAAAGATGGAATAGTTCATTTACTAGAAATTGAATCCTTCCCAGTCTGCGAATTATGTTTGGAAAGAAATATGCTGACCCAGCCTTTCAAGGCCAAGGGGTATAGGGCTAACGATGTGTTAGAACTGGTTCACTTTGACATGTGTGGACCGATGTACATCCAAGCTCGTGGCGGCTTTGAGTATTTCATCACTTTTATTGATGACTACTCGAGATATGGGTACGTGTACCTGTTGCATCGCAAGTCTGAATATTTTGAGAAATTCAAGACATATCAGGTAGAAGTCGAAAGGTGACATAATAAATGTATCAAGACATTATGATCTGATTGCAGTGGTGAATACCTCAGTAACGAGTTCTCAAAAAAGTGAATTACTTCCTAATTGACTACACCTGCTATGCCCCAACAAAATGGTGTGTCAGAAAGAAGAAACAAAACTCACCTGGAGATGGTTCGTTTGATGTTGAGTTACGGTTCTTTACCCATTTCATTCTGGGGATTTGCTCTTGAAACGGCGGCGTACATCCTCAACTTAGTTTATTCGAAATCTATTTTGAAGACCCCATATAAATTGTGGAAAACACGTAAGCCCAATCTATCACATATTCGAATATGGGATTCGCCTGCACATGTCTTAGACAAAGGTGCAGACAAGTTGGGATCTAAGACTGAGGTAAGGTTGTTCATAGGGTATATCCTAAGGGAACTAAGAGTGGTCTCTTCTATAGTCCTAAGGATCAAAAAATTTGTTACCTCAAGTAGCGTAAGATTCTTCGAAGAGAACTATATGAGTGAGCATATAACTCATAGTGAGATTGTTGTTGAAGAGCTCACGAATGATGGACAAGTCCAGAACAAGAAATTCAGCAAATAGTGCAAGAAGATGAGTCAAAGTCCTGTGGACAAGTCATTCCTGCAAATCCTCGTCGCAGTGGGAGGTTGATTAGGCAACATGATCATTTCATTGGCATTGAGGAATCTTCGGATATCCTAGACAATGTTCTATAAGAAAATGACCCCTTGACATATAAAGAGGCAATGGAAGATGACGATGTGGAACGCTGGTGCCAATCTATGGAATTGGAATTGAAATCCATAGAAGAAATGGACGTGTACGACCTGACCGAACCTCCTATTGGATTCAAACCCATATGCAGTAAGTGGGTGTACAAGCGGAAACGTGGAGCGGATGGAAAGGTCGTTGCATTTAAGGCACGAAGCAAGAAGGTATCGATTAGGATGATACTCTCTCACCTGTGGCCATGCTAAAGTCCATCCGAACTCTACTATCCATGGCGGCACATATAGACCTCGAGGTTTGGAAAATGGAGGTTAAAACCCCATTCCTGAACGGTTACATTGAAGAAGGTAGAGACATATATATGCAGGAGCCTCAAGGATTTGTGCAAGTAGGTGAGGAGCACCTTGTTTAGAAGCTTAAGAAGTCTCTGTATGGTCTTAAGCAAGTGTCCAAACAATGGAACATTCATTTTGATGACACTGTTAAAATTTATGGTTTCGAATAGTGTGTAACGGATAGTTGCATTTATCGTCTTTGCAAGAATGGCAGTGTGGTCTTTCTTGTACTTTACGTATATAATATACTTCTTATTGGCGACAATTTGAATGTATTATCAGGCATAAAGGGATGGTTATCCGAACAGTTCAAGATAAAGGACTTGGGAGATGCTGCATACATTCTAGGGATCAAGGTTATCCGTGATCGCAAGAAGAGAATGTTGAGCCTGCCTAAGCATCCTACATAGACACTGTTCTGGTAAGGTTTAGCATGCAGAACTCCAAGAAGGGAGAACTACCCTTCAGACATGGAGTACTTCTATCAAAGGAGATGTCTCCAAAGACACCAAAGGAGATAAAGGAGATGAAGTACATTCCATATGCTTCGGCTGTTGGAAGTTTAATGTACGCCATGATGTGCACCAGGCCAGATATCTGTTATGCCATGGGTATGGTCTCGAGATATCAGTCTAATCCCAGATAAGGTCATTGGATCGCTGTAAAGCACATACTCAAGTACATGAGGTGTACACAGAATTTTATGCTACGATACCATTCAAATGACTTTATCCCCATTGGGTATTCAGACTCGGATTTCCAGGCAGACTGGGATGAGACGAAGTCGACCTCGGGCTATGTGTTCACCTAAGGAGGTGGAACAATATCTTGGCGGAGTAAGAAGCAGAAATACATTGCTGACTCCACCATGGAAGCTGAATATATGGCAGCTGGTGAAGCTGCAAAGGAATCTGCATGGCTCAAGATGTTCCTAAGTGAACTGGCACTTGTGAAGATAGCAACTGAAGATAATATAGTAGATCCTTTCACTAAGAGTTTGCCTGCCAAGAGCTTTCTAAAGCACGTAGCTGGCATGTGCTTGGAGAACCTCCTATAGTAAAATCTTTGAGTAGAAGTGGGAGAAGATTGTAATAGTGGATAGCTATATTGTTTATTCTTCATTGTAGACACATGGTATACTAAAAGGTTTTACTTTAATATAAGTGGGAGATTGTTGGGATTTGTATACATAAAGTAAAACCAGAGTTTAAGTATATACAATGTTTATTCTACTGATTACACTCACCTGTTTGAAAGTTTATAATTGAGAACGAATAAATCCATTATCTCATGAGAGCATTAACGTTCCAGAAGATACTGGAGGAGATCACGATTAATGATGACTCAAGAGATATAAATATAATCACAGTCGAGATAACTTCGGTCAAAGTTATCGGTTTAGACTGCAGCACTAACGGTAGTGATGGGTCTCAATCACTAGTTATGCTAGTACACTAGGAACATATTGATAGGATCACAATGAGATATTGTTCTTCTAGACTGACCCTACTTGGTAGGTGAAGAGCTAAGAGATCTCGGGTCTTAGTAGCTTCATCTTAATCTCAATAACCTATTAGACATATGTGTGTTCTTCATTGTTGTTTTGACTTACTCGGTATGGGCCTTGTGTATGGCACCTCAAGTCCTTGTATCTTGGGTAACATGGAGGCATGTATGATGTCTAGTTAGTTGTATCGAAAAATGTGTCCGTAAAGGTTGAGATATCTCCTTAGGGAGCTCACAACGTTTATTATACCAAACCCTGCAGGTTGATTAAGTTCAGGTATGTTGGGATATTATGTTAAGGGGGAACTTGGATCAAGTTAATAAACAATTTGTTTTGATTCGATTCCAAAACCCCAAGTAAAATATTTCCCTTATTATTTTTGATGAATCTAGACAAGTTATAGTTAGCAAAGCTTGTATGTTAGAAAGCTTTTATTTTAATCTAGAAGCACTAGAAAGCTCCATACCGAATGGCCCCCAAAGAACTATAAGAACTCAAAGTCCAACTGCAAGAATTGCTCAATCAAGGATTTATCCAACCTAGTGTTTCACCTTGGGGAGCACCCGTATTATTTGTCAAGAAAAAGGACGGCAGCATAAGGATGTGCATCGACTATTGAGAGTTGAACAAACTCACCATCAAGAATCGTTTCCCGCTCCCGAGGATAAATGACCTATTTGATCAACTCAGAGGAGCTTGTGTATTCTCAAAGATTGATTTAAGATCTGGATACCACAAACTTAAAGTTCAAAGAGAAGATATTCCGAAGACAGCTTTCAGAACAAGCTATGGACATTACGAATTTACCGTAATGCCCTTCGGACTAACTAACGCATGATTAATATGTATTTTATGCGCATGTTGAGTGTGTTTTGCATGTGTTTAAGTCTCAATTCATGTGCGTAATGGTTAGAAATGCTAGGGTTTCTTAACTTGTAGCATACATTCTACTTTTCTCGTTTCTTTTCGGTTTTCGATCCATTTTTGTAAGAATCGGAAAGAGCATTCATGTGGCTAAGGATCGAAGGCTAGAAACGAGGAAGAATCGAGCTTAATTAGGGTGAAACTTAGGGTTAAAAATATGAAAATTGAATTTATGGAGTTAGGTTTTCACTAGTTCAAGTTCGTTTATGTTTTCCTCATTCTCTCGAGTCTCTTTGTGCCTTTTTGCAGGATAATGAAAAACTCATTTGGCTAATTTGATCATTCCTTGTCGAAGAGGAGTTCGTTAGGAGTCCGTAGCAAAAAGGCAGAAATCGAAGTTCGGACGAGAGAGAACGGGTGAAAACAAAAACATCGCGCAAAGAGAAGACGGAGTTGACCAGTCAAGGAGGAGGGCCGGCGGCCTGACCGGCTGTACCGCCGGCCAAGCTGCCAAATGAAGATATATGAAGATATGATCTAGATCCTTGGGTTTTTAGGTTCTGTTGTTGGATTACCTTCTAATTCATATATCTTGTGATTTGGGACTTAATTTTATTGCATGATTGATTGGCCATCATTGAGTGCATACAGGTGTTTGGTTAAATGCTTAGTAGGCTTTAATTCATAACACTTAGTATCAAATGACACCATATTAGTAATTCTTGCTAGTATGAGCTTCTAGATAATTAATTGAGCTATTTGGAGTTAATTTATGCATCTTGAGTCCTAGTCGGAGATAGATGTCATAGGTTAATCCACTAATATAGGTTGCTTCGAGAGAAGAATTGATGTTTATTATATATAGAACTCCTATATGAATTAGATTAAAATGGTTAATCCATGCAAATCCTAAAACCTAGGCCTCTAGTGATTATCGCATTATATTTGGAACCAAGCTTTTTCTACTATTGTTTGTTAACTTTTGTTATTAGTTGTTATCTAGTTTGTTACTTTTCCAATTGCATTACTTGATAGGATTAAGAAAACACAAAAACATGTCACTTGTAAGCTTGAATAGTAGTTAGATAATTAGATTACTATTTGAATCTTAAACGACCTAGCATTCCTTGAGGATTCGACTCAATTATACTATAATTGATTATTATTGCATTCTCCCTCACCCTCAAAGTGAGGGCGGATCAATTTTTGGCGCCGTTGCCGGGGAATGCTTAGTTTGAGTTTCAATAGTCGATTTGGTTATTAAGTTACTAATTCAAGCATTTGTTTCTTTTAATTTTTGTTATGTAGGTTTATGCACACAAGGTCCAAAGGAAGACTCGTTCAACCTTTGATCTTGAACTTTGAAAGAAAGCATAGAAGAAGGAATTCTATTAAAGATCAAGAAATGACTAACAATTAGGCAATGAAAGCTCTTATGAAAGAAATGGAGGAGTTTAGAGCATGGAAGGATGAGCAAGAAAGAAGGGCAAATGAGGCTCAACCACCACCTCTCAACCATATGTTTCAATCTCCAACGGAACAATTTCAAGGAGGAGAATGGAGGACGATCAATGCCAATAATTTTGAGCTCAAATCCGGACTCATCCAAATGGTGAATAGTGAGCAATTCGGTGGAAGTCCTATAGAGGATCCGAATGCCCATCTTGGTATGTTCCTTGATATTTGCGATACTATCAAGCTTAATGGAGTTTCAAATGATGCTATTCGCATGAGGATGTTTGAGTTTTCTCTACGGGACTGGGCCAAGGATTGGTACAAAGGATTAAACAAAGCCAACATTCACACATGAGATGATCTATGCAAGGCCTTCCTCTCTAAATACTTTCCACCATCAAAAGCTTAAAGGTTTATTTCTGATATTTCACATTTATCTCAACAAGGCGATGAGACTTTGTTTGAAGCATGGGAGAGGTATAGAGAGCTTTTGAGAAAATGTCCTCAATAGGGCTCACGGAAGGTCAACAAATCACCACTTTTTATAGTGGTCTCACACCAGACACAAGAAGCATCGTGGATGCTACTTCCGGAGGATATCTAGTGAATAGAAATGTCAAGGAAGCCTTGAGGATTATTGAAGAGATGGCCGCCAATAGCTATCAATGGCCAATGGAAAGGACCCCTTCTAGGAAGGTTGCTTCTATTGATGATGATAAGTTCGATGCATTGGCAATGAAAGTTGCTAATATGAAGAAGCAATATGAAGAAGAGAGGAAAGCTCAATCTCAAGCTCAAGTTCAAAGTGTTCATCAATATCAAGAGAACTTGGAGCCTAATGGAAGTGAAAACTTGAATTTTGTTAACCAAAGGCAATATGAAATTTTTACAAAGGAGGTTTCCAAGGACAACAAGGAGGATTCCAAGGAAGGACACAAGGAGGCAATTCTTATGGCTATCAAGGAGGTTATCAATCATACAATCCCAACAATCGACCTCATCCAAATCTCTCTTATGGAAATCCTAACAACGCTCAGTTGCCACCTCCCGGATTCTCCGTTTCTCAAGGAGCAATTGAAGAACCGAAGAAACACCGCCTTCTATTGAGCAACTTGTCCAACAAATGGTAAATCAACAAAGCTCGTTTATTACACAAACACTACAAGAAATTTATAAATAGATAACACTGCATAGATAACGGTATTTTTATAAACTGTTATCTATGAGCGCCTTTTTATCATAGATAATAGTTTCGACTAAAAACTGTTATGTATGTGCGTGTTACATTTCACAAAGATAACAGTTTGTACGAAACCGTAATGTATAATGCTTCATTACTTAACGCTTTTATAAGCACTGTGTTATATATGTGTACTGTTATTTCTTCTTTTAATAACACTTAGAAAAAATAGATTTCCCATTCGCACAAACCCATTCCCGCACAAACCCTTTCCTTCTTCCGCTGCGACAATCCTCCATCCAGCGGCGAATCTCCGTCGACTCCCGGGCGAAGTATGTTGAATTCCGGTGAAGTACGGTTGAATTCCGGCGAAGTATTTGGGAGAAGCTAGGGCTTTGCTGTGACGCTATCGAAGGTATGCTTCTCTCTCCTTTCTTCGATTTCTCAGTCTCCATGCCTATGTGAGTTGTCTTCTCCTGCTCATTATTTAGTAATTGAGTCTCTGATTATATAATTCTGTTTTTGCTCTGATTTTGTCTCTTCTTTGAAGCTCTGCCGCTTTCAACCTCGGAAGAATCCGAGGCAAGTTTTGAGTTTTGATTTTGTGGCCGTCTTCATTTTTTTTTTTGGTTTAATTGATGCTCTTTGATTGATCAGTAATTGTCTGCCTCATTTGGAACCATTAGGTTTATAATTAATTATGTGCTGAATTCTGGATTCTGCTGGTTCAATCGATGTTCTTATTGGATAAATCATTTGTACGAGTCAAATGTTCTCATTAGCACTTGATTTCTTTGGGCTAGTTTGAAAATAGTATCAAATATTGATTCTTTTTGTTCTCGCATTTCTTATTAAAAGTTAGATATCAAAATAAATAAAACGATTGAATTTTAAAACATCAGGTGCTAGAATTTATCTATTGATGGTGTTTAGTGTGCTTTTTTAAGCATAAAAAAGTGGTTTATTTGTATCACATATTTGACTATTTTACGATTTAGTAGTATTTTACTTTTCAACCTCAAATTTAGTAGTATCACATATTTGACCAAAGGTGTTTAGTATTTTGTACATGTGTGTTCCTTTTCTCAAATTTAGGTTATTCTAGCTTGTTATATACATATTAGCCTTCTATTTGTGTGAAATGTTTAGGGAGTTTAACTTTTATGGTTTTCACTATGAATTCTTGTGTTGAAGCTCTTACACATATATGCTTGGTAGAAGGATACGTAGACTGATTTTTCAGTGAATTTTGGGTTTTGGATTTTCTTTTTTTGAACACTACAGTTATTACTATGGTCAGCAGCATTTATCTTTTTTTTATCGGGCAGCAGCATTTATCTTAATCCTACTTTGAAATTTTATTGGTCTACTAGGATACAGGCCCACAAGTTCCTACGTTTGTGACACCTTTCCATAAACATGGATCAAATCTCCTTCAACCTGTGGGTGAATTTAATGGTATCCTTGTCTCAAGTTTCCTTATCTGATACTTTTAGTTTTATATTTGACTGTTAGAAAGCTACTTGTTTACTAATCTCGTTACTTTTGCAATTCTTTAAGAAATTATATAATCATAGTTGCTTTCATGAGTGATTTGTCATAACGTGATAGTAAGACCCTCCTCAAATGTTTTTGGCAGCATGTTCGTGCAATGGTGGATCCAGGTACTTTTTCAATAAAACCTCCTGAATTTGATGGAGAATATTCATGGATAAGAGAATTGTAAGTTCTTATTGAATTTGAATCAATTGTTTGCTAAATCTTTTCTTTTCTTTCCTTTTTGTTTTTGGTATGCTTTTGCTCAATGCAGATTCTGAGGTAATTGAAGGGTCATCAAGGATATCACTGAATTGTTCTATTAGGTAATCCTTCGTATTATTTCAACAATGAGGTTTTATGTTAATTGGTCATCTTTGTCTGGTGTATATGAAACTTATGCTAGTTACATATTCTTTTCATGCTTCATCATAATGCTTTAAATGCAATCAATGATTCATCTGCACTATTTAGATGAACCAGAGTTAGTCTGTTGCCAAACATGAGGTTATTTGACATTTTGCATCAAGAAATATGAATTTTGTTTTTGTAATGATTATATTAACATTTAATCATTTAGGTTTTTGTTCTCTGGGAACTAAAGATCAATAAATAAGATGATAACACAAAATATTTAAATATATAGATAGGCATTTATGTAAAAAATAAAAATGAAGTTTCAGTATTTTTGAATTTGATAAAGTAATTGTCGTTCTGAAGAATGGAAGATAAGAGGATAATTAACCTTTTGTATCAATTGCGGCACCTCATTGTAGCGGATGACTTGATAGAAGAGAAAGCAAGAGGTAGACTCAATATAGTCATTTATATGGTAACTATGCTTTTGTCTCTATGTTGGAGATATTGTTCTTAATGATCCATTCACTGTTAGGCTGAGGCAAAAATGCATTGGAATTACAACATCAGATGTTGGGTTTAAAGGGTTTAAAGCTGTGTTTTAAAAAGCGCGCCCGGGCGCGCCTAGGCGCATCGCCCAGGCGAGGCGCAGCCCTTGAGCTTTTTTCCCTACCAGGCGCACGTACCTACAATAGGCGCGGCGAGGCGTGGCGAGGCGCGCCTAGGCGCTGTTTCTCCCGGGCGCGCGCCTTCGGTTTAGGGTTTTTAATTTGAAAATTAAAAATTGAAAATTGAAAAATATAAATACTAAGTAGCGATAGAGGGCATGATGTTCTGCAATTGCTCCAAGCCTCCAACCCTCTCACAGACCCGCCATAGTTCCTATTTTGTTGGATGAGATTGATGATAGCAATGAATGGTTAATTGGGAAAATGGATGGAGAGTCCTCTAATGATGAAGATGATCTTGTGTTTGATGATGATAACTTGACATGGAAAGCGGTTAGTGTGGCTTCGTGGGCCAATGATCCTTCTTATAGCACTAGAGGGGCATCAAAGACAACATCTAGAGTTAATAAAGGAAAGAGTGTTGTTGCATCGAGCTCAAGATTAAGACTCATAGACGAGGATGAGGATGAGGATGGGGGCAGTGGGGGGGCGGAGATGGATATGGAAGAGGACATTGGTGAAGACAAAAATGATGAAGCTGGGGAGGATGTATTTTATGATGATGATTATTGATTAATGATTAATTGCTTAGTTGAAGACTTAAGTATTTGCATTCCAAGTATTTGTGTGTTTTAAGTATTTGTGTTTAGAGTAGAAAATATATTATAGGTAAATATATTAGATATTTTATACTTTGTGCGCCTCGCCTACGAAAAGCCCGCGCCTGCGCCTCAGGCTCTGCGCCTAGGCTCCAGGGCAGTTTGCGCCTCCGTGCGCCTTGCGCCTTTTAAAACCAAGATTTAAAGTCTCTAGTCGGAAGGTATGAAGTTAAACCTCTAAGTTCAAGATAAGTCCAAGATATTAAAAATTGGAATTGGCACATTAATAATAATGTTTCTCCGTTAATGAGTTTATATTAATAATGTTTCTACACTAGCTAAATAATAATGTTTTTCCGTTAATGTAGATACTATTGCAAATTTGCTTATTTTGTAGGTAAATTACAATATAAAGATGTGTCAAAGAAGCACAAGAGATGGAACTACGGTTGCTTCATGAAGTCGCCTATGGTAGAAAGATCGAAATCAAGGAAAGTTTTTGGAAGTGCAAAAGTATGAATATTGTTTAGGATTACTATGTTTTCAAGACATTTGACGTTGTAGAATGTTTGGATAGTGTAGACAATGTTTAGATAAATGAAAAGCTGAAATTTGTCCTTTTGGATATATATACATTACAATGTACATTAGCGTTATTTAAGCTCCAAAAGTGTTACCTATGATGTATTAAAAATAACATTGAAAAAGGCTATTCGTAACGGATGTAAACCGTAATATGAACATGCTCATAGATTACAGTCTTTTAGTGTTATGTATTCTGTTTACAACCGTTATCTTTTATTTACATAGATAACGGTATAAAAGCGTTATCTATGAGCGTGACTATAGATTACACCACCTGATTTAACACTTTTTTTTCACACATAGATAACGCAATATTTGCGTTATCTATGAGCGTTTTTCTGGTAGTGAAATTGGACAAAAAGTAAGTGTCTTGGAGAATTCTTTTACTTCCTTGACAAAGCAAGTGAAGATGATGGAGGGTCAAATAAGTCAAATGGCTAACCAAGCCACCACTCAACATACTCCGGGAAAGTTTCCAAGTAATACGGAGGTCAATCCAAAGAATCAATGCAATGCTATCACATTGAGGAGTGGAAGAGCCTATGAGAATCATGCTACATCCGGAAGTGGAAAAGGGAAAGTCCTTGTTGAAGATATACCCTATGAGAGTCTCCTACCAGTAAAGAGAATTCAAGGAAAGAAGTGCAAGGAGAAGCTCCTAAGGCAGTGCTAATAGAAGCTCCTCTTTCTACTAAGGATGTTATTACAAAGGCTCCATTTCCTCATGGTCTAGCCAAGCATAAGGTTGACGAAAAGTTGATGGGATTCTTGGAGATATTCAACAAAGTACAAATCAACATTCCCTTGTTTGATGCACTTCGAGATATGCCCGGATATGTGAAGTTCTTGAAGGATGTCGTTGCTAACAAGAGAAAGTTTGGTTCATTTGAAAGAATTAGCCTAACGGAGGAGGTTAGTGCGGTGATTCAAAGGAAAATGCCTTTGAAAAAGAAGGATCCCGGAAGCTTCATAATAGCATGTGTGATTGGAGGGAAAAAGTTTGAGAATGTCCTATGTGATTTTGGAGCTAGCATCAATATGATGTCATTGTCTATTTTTAGGAGATTGGATATTGGAGAGATCAAACCTACTTCTATTTGTCTCCAAATGGCTGATCGTTCCATATCTTATGCTCAAGGAGTGGTTGAAGATGTATTAGTGAAAGTTGAGGAGTACATCTTCCCCGCGGACTTCGTTATCTTGGATATGCTGGAGGACAAGGATATGCCCCTCATTCTTGGGCGACCTTTCCTAGCAACCGGAAGAGCTCTTAATGATATGCAAGACGAGAATCTCACGTTTAGAGTGAATGAAGAGACCCTCACTCTTTTAATTTTTTGATGCTATGAAGTGAGGAGATGACTCAACCTATGAGGAATGCAATTCAATCACCACTTTGCCTATATCTATGGCAAAAGATCTCACGGAAGAAATCATCTCTAATTCTTTCTATTCTTATTCCGATTTGGATGATGCTTGTGATGATTTATTAGAGTCTATTACTTATTTGGAAGCAAATGAAGGATCATTGAAGGATGAGGTTCATTACCTTGATATCAACCAACCGGGGGAGAATGAGAGTTCAACTAAAGTAGAATCTTCTTTAAGCACTTCTCAAGAATTGAAACCTCTTCCCGATCACCAAAGGTACGCCTTTCTTTGTCACGACCGCACTTTGCTAAATAAATAGCTAAGCTTGATAAATTCGTGACTATAAAATATGAATATGAAATAATAGATAAATGAAGAACATTTCTTGAATTGATTCCCAGGGCAATCTCATTTCTAGATAATCTGATACTTATAACTGATAAAGTAGGACAATGCTTGTCATGATTCTGACTCAGAATACATCTAAATCGAAAGGGACTTTAAGAACATCAGAGTGTACGCAACGGAAGTATGGCTATAAATACATGTATGAAGACATGTATTACCAAGAGTTATCAACAACTAAATCTTCACTAAATTGACAAAAGCTCCGCCGGTCACTCCGTTTCAACCTGCTCAACCTGCACATTAAAAATAATGTATAGGGCTAAGTACAAATTGTACTCAGTAAACACTTTGCCCAAAACTGATTTTATTGTCATCCATATACTGAGAGAAACATAGGGTTTTTCTTAAAAGTCTATGTTCACTAAAATCTCTTAGTTCTCAAAAGTGACTACAGTCAAATTTCTGTTGTAATCTACCATATCTGATCTATGGTGCCCGAGGAGGTGGCCACCTCACTCGTCACCTGATCGATCGCCACACTAAGCGACTCGACCACTTGTGTACACTAGTCCAGGTATAGTAGCAAGCCATACAAGGACCCAAATTTGATTAAATAACATTGGCATAGCCAATAGCAGATAGGCATCACACAAAACAAAACATTTTATGGCATGACAATACTTTAAAAGAGCTATATCAACTAATAAAACACGTTTTGTTTTAAAAGAAAGCCCACCTCTTTTACTTGCTTAAGTGCTATTAAAATCTAGCTTCGCCTCGGTGATTGATCCTTCTCCGCTTGACCTTGAAGAAAGTATATCATAAGATTCTTAACTCGAACGATAAAACTTATTGAATAATCATAGCTCTATAGTTTCTCGTAGATTATTCAAATTTTAAGTGACACCGTCACTGTTATCTAGGCTCGATTTATTAAATCGAATTATACGAATAGCTTATTCGGTTGTTTCTTAATAAATCAATTAATTAATTTATTTACTTAGAATTTAAAATTAATTGAGATACTTCCCAATAGTTAATTCTAATTATATAATTGATTAGTTTAATCAATTAAATCTTAATTATTAACTCTTAGTTAATAAACTTATTTTTTGGTTAATAACTTATTTCTATAAGTTAATTATTTTAATCTCATAAATAATTCTCTCGTGAATTATTAACCTCTACGATTATTAGTAGAGGGTTTAATATAATTAATTAGTAGCTCTTGATCCACATAATTAATTTAGGTTGGGTTTATAGATTAATTAGCTGAATTAATCCGGCCCGCTGAAGTAATAATTCCCGGCCTATGCGATAAATAGGGTCGGGCCACTTTCGATTTAAAAGAAACTCGGTCCGGCCCATTACTTATTGACTCAGCCCGGAACCCGGCCCGCTTATAAGCTCGACCAGACCCGGATGAACAAATATCCCCCAATCTTCTTCTCTATCTCTCGATCGGTCCTGTCTCTCTTTCTCTCGACTCTTCTCTCCCTCGTCCTTCTTCATCTCCAATTTCTCCGGCCAAAAACCGGCGCTCGGCGCCGTCTCCGGCGTCATCTCCCTTGCTATCGTCTCTCTCTTTTTCTCTCTGAAATCCTCCTTCCAATTTAAATGAACCCTAGTTCAACAATTGGGGAAATTCCCCTTTTCTTCCTCTGCGATTTCCGGCAAGGGCTCATCATCGTCGAGGCTTTCCGTCTGTTAGGCGCTGCACAGGGCAGCCGTCGCTGATTTTTTGGCGCCCATCTCAATCTCACTTCGTCACCCGCCGTTGCCGTGAGCTCGTCTCTCTCTCTCTCAATATATATATATATATTTGTTATTTAAGTTATTTTCTGATTTTAGTCTTTAATTCTCTCCTGTCTTTCTTGCAGATCAGGTGAGGTGATGACGGGAACATAGCCGCTGCTTCCGGCGGTCGCGTCGGCAGCTTGAAGCGTTCGCCCAGCCAGCCTCTCCGGTCAAGTCTTCGCCTTCGGGGTTCGAGCCCCGGCGGAGGTTCGTTTCTTCATCTATATTTATTTAGTTGTTGGATTGTTTGTTCTATGCTTTCAAATTCAGAAGGAAAAGTGCATTCCTGTCTTGGAATTTCAGAGTTTGAATCGGGTTTGGTTTACTTGCTTCTAAATGAAGTACTAACTGGACATACTTGTTGAGGTGGGGCTGTGGTAGTTGCGTATTGTTATGTGTATTTGGTGATGATTCTTGAAAAAATATAGGGAGTTTAGCATGCTCTGTGGTTGTTGTGTATTGGCTTCTATTCTAGGTTTATTCTTAAAGCATGATGTTTACTTGTTATAGAAAATAGCTTGAAAGAACTTTAAGTATGCTTGTATTTCTGTGCTCTTCATGTAAATAAGTTCATCACTTAGGAGGTATATGAGTAACACGTAAAAAGGTTTCAAGTGTTGGTGGTGATACCTTGAAGAAGTGGAAGTGTTAGGGGCTGTGGCAGTGGGGAAATGGATGGAGGTCTGCTCCTATTCCCCCCTTCTACTGCTGCAGCTCTTCTCCTACTCTCACCCTCTTGTTCTTCTTTTTTTGTTTTTTTGTTAATGTTGTAGTGTGAAATATGCAGGGAACAAGGTGGTGGGAGCAACCCTTATAAAGCTGATGATGTGGTCGATTTTCAGATTGGAGTGAAGTAGTAGGTAGGTATGCTAGTTTCAACTTGAATTGATGGAGAGCCATGCTTTTGCTACTGTTCATTATGGTGGTGTTCCCCATTCTAGGGAAAAATGTGGACAATGTAGCAACTCTTGTACTTCATGGATTGATGGAAAGTTTTCATTGAATGAAAGAAACGTGTAGTTTTCATCTTGAAATTCTCTTGTGTATAAAGCCCTCAATTGTTGACCTTAATGTACTACCATAACTTATTCTATTTATTTTATGAGGGTGCATGGTTTTGATTCTAAATTGTTGATTGCATTTTCGGTTAAAAGCCCAATCAAAAGTGGGCTTGGCCCGTTAACTTACTATCTATTAATAAATCTCATAAATAAATAATCACTATATTCGAGTTGATACTAATTGAAATACTCTAGTCGATTTATTCTTAGCTAAGAATAATCGAATGATAATTATATACCTAATCCAAATAATTCGATCAAGCATCTAATCGATTATTTATCGATTAATAATGAGTAATTAGGGATCAAGCTGCTACTTAATTCTACTAGAGAATTTTTCAATCGAAATATAAATATCGACTAGAAGTGGAATTTAATTACTTAGAAATTGGAAATTCTCCCGTAATAAGAATTTAACTCTTAAGAAATTGCGGGACGTTACATCCTATACCCCTTAAAAGAAATTTCATCCCGAAATTTGCTTATCTTAATTAAATAACTCTGGGTATTTTTCTTTCATCTTCTCCTCAAACTTCCCTGTTACTTCTTTCTGACGGTGGTGTTTCCACAAAACCTTCACCAAAGTGAACGGTTTATTTCTAAGTTGTTGCACCTTTCGGTCTAAAATTGCTTCTAGTTTATTTTTGTAGCTCAAGTCTGGGTTGAGTGCAACTTCATCTTGGTGGATCATGTGCTTCGGATCGTGCACATATTTCCTAAGTTGTGAAACGTGAAAAATGTTGTGCACATTTCAAAAGCTTGGTGGCAACGCCAATCTATATGCTATTGGACATATTCTCTCTAGAATCTCATACGGTCCAATAAAGCGAGGTCTCAACTTTCCTTTGACACCGAATCTCACTATCCCCTTGGAAGGAGATACCTTCAGGAACACTTTATCACCTATCTCGAACTGAGTCTCAGTTCGTCAATTATCTGCATATGATTTTTTTTTCTTGAGCCTCTTTTATTCTATTTCTGGTTTGACGCATAATCTTGATCATCTCACCGATCGCGTTAGGGCCCAGTATTTTTCTCTCACCAACTTCATCCCAATAAAGTGGTGATCTGCACTTCTTTCCATATAATGCTTCGTACATAAATAGGGAAATATTGCCCAAAAATGGGTCTTACAAATAGTGCACTATCTAAGTACACAATATGATGTTTTCGTACTAGCTAAATACAACATTATAAATTCGAAACATTCTCACGTTTCCAGCTGGCTACTAGACAATAATAAGGTCGGGATGGTCTACTAGATGCCGTTATTGACTCATACAAAATACTCTCCTAGGATACTGCTAAAATAGCACTAGATACTGATCGTACTGAATCTATATCCTGTGATTGAAATTAAAGTCGAGCTCCATTTGAAAATCGCCCTCCTCAGGGTCCTCTTCATTGTGGTCTCCCTCAATCTCGACATATGTTTTCAAGGTTTTCTCTCTACCCTGATTTACACTACTATACATGATAGTATATGAGTTTATCTCATCTTAAATTCCTTCATCTTCTTGATGCCATATCTATGGTTGCCTGATAGCGGTTGTTGTAGAAAAATTTCGATTAGTGGTAACACTAGCTCCCAGTGACTGCCTCGATCGAGTACAACTATTCTCAGCAATCCCTAAGGGTCTGAGTTGTTCTCTCTGATTGTCCATCGATCTGGGGGTGGAAGGCGGTACTAAAATTTAGCATAATGCTTAATTCCTTTTGTAAACTCTTCCAAAACCTCGATGTAAAATCTCGGTCTGACGTGATGGAAACTGGCATACTATGCAAGCGTACGATCTCTTGCACATATAGTTGTACTAACTTCCACGATGTGTGAGTTACCAAAATTGGAATAAATTGAGCATTATTTGTCAGACGATCTAGAATTACCCAGATGGTTCATCTTCTTAGCTTGGTAATCCTGTCATAAAATTCATGGTGATATGCTCCCATTTCCATTATGGAATTTATAATGGTTGCAATTTTCCATAGGGTAGGTTGTGCAGAGCTTTCACTTGTTGACAATCTACGCATCTCCTAACGAATGAAACTATATCTCTCTTCATACCGTCCCACCAAAACTTTTCTTTCAGATTCTGATACATCTTGGTATTGCCATGGTGGGCGGTATACGGCGTATGACGAGCTTCACTAAGAATCTCGTTCCTGAGCTCCTCATCTTGTGGAATACTTAGTCTTGACTGTGATCACATTATCTGCTCCCATGTTGTTAACTCAGGCTCTCAAGCGTAACTTCTTAAATGCTTCGTCTTTTCTTTGAGAGGCCTCGGTCTCTAATATATCTAAATGGCTTAGCATGACAATCTGTACTAATCATTTTCTTAACTAGATAGTCTATTCATGTACCTGATCGTTTATGCAAATGTTACTTAAGAACCATACTAATCAAATTGCTATTTGATTCTATCTAGAAAATACTACCAGTAAATCATCTTCTTGAAGAATCTTGCCTTGATTAGGCTTTTAATCAAAATTGTCAAGACTACTAAGCACTTACTTGGTAATTGGGCCTATTCAAGTACCAATTTAAGTAATTATTTACTCTTGTAAAATGCAATTTGCTAATTGCTTAAACTTAAAAATAATTTAAGAAACCTTTCTTTGGGATTCTATCCCAATCGGGAATAAGAATGAAGTTTTCATATTGACGCAACTTAATTATATAAAGTGATCTCAAGATATGGACCATCACGTTGACCTTGTTCGTAGGGTAACCGATTCCACAATCATAATCTTTTACTAGCTCGAGCCCCCTTCTTTGTCTTATATAAAGATCTCGTTACTCGAAGGAGTATTTGAGACTCTCATGATCCGCGGAAATTTTACAACTAACTCCATAGAGGTGGTATCTCCAAAATTTTTTAAGGCATGCACGACTGCTGTCAATTCTAGATCATGGGTTCTATTGTTAAGCTCGTATGGTCTGAGCTGTCGTGATGCATAGCCTATCATCTTTCTTCCTTGCTTTAGAATGCAACCGAGCCCATTCTTAAAGCGTCGGTATTAACCACACACTCCTTATCTTGTTTTGGAACTGCCCGAATTGGCTCGGCGGTCAGCTTCTCTTTCAGCTGTTGAAAGTTTGACTCACATTCCGGAGTCTATACAAACTTGATTCCTTTCCTTAGCAGCTGCGTCATTGGCCTTGCTATCTGGGAGAATCCTTCTACGAACCTCTGATAGTAACCAATCAGTCCTAAGAAACTACAAATCTCTTTTGGTGTTGATGGAGATCTCCAGCTCTGCACTACTTCAACCCTTGCGGGATCAACCTTGATCCCCTCAGATGACACAATGTGTCCCAAAAATGCTACTTCTCTAAGCCAAAACTCACAATTGCTGAATTTGTCATAAAACTTCTTTACTATCAAGGTTCCTAATAATGCCCTCAGGTGTTCCTCATGATCTTTTAGTTCTTGGAGTATATTAGGACATCATCTATGAATACTAAAACGAATCTATCTAAGTAGGGATAGAAAACGTGATTCACGAGAGCTATGAATTCTGCTGGTGCGTTGGGTAATCCGAAGGGCACGACTACAAACTCGTAGGGTCTATATCTAACTAAAAGGCATCTTAGGCATATCCTCAGGTCGGATCTTCTGCTAATGGTAACCCGATCGTAGGTCTCTTTGGAAACACACTTGCTCCTTTGAGCCGGTCAAACAGTTCATCGATTATATACAATAGGTACTTATTTATGATGGTTAACTTGTTCCTTTCTCGGTAGTCTATACACCTTCTCATGAAGTCGTCATTCTTCTGTTAAATAGTACATGGGCTCCCCATGGTGATATGTTATGTCTGATAAGTCTAGGTCTAGAAGCTTTTGGAGTTGTACCTTGAGTTCTTCCGATTCCTTCAGGGCCATTATGTATGGTGTTTTGGATATAGGAGCTAATCGAGGCTATAAAATGATGGTAAATTCTATTTCCTATCTAGTAGTGATCCTGGTAGGACGTTTGGAACTCCTCAGACAATTTTCATATGATTTTCATGTCTCCTATCTTGATCTTAGCTTTCGATTCTTGATTCAAGTAACAAGGTAGGTAGGGTAACTTCCCTTTATCACGGTTGTTGTCTCTATGACAAAGACGACTAGTTTCCGCAGGCCTATAGTGCTTTCGTAGAAAATCGTATGCTCTTTGTCTGGCATTCAAATGATTTTGTCTTTCCTTCCAGATGGTGGCTACGTAGTTTTCAATTAACCAGACCATTCCTAAGATTATATCCCATTCCTTCAAGTATGATGCGAAGATTGTTCTTTAGAAACTAACATGAACCTATGTTCAAATCTAGATTCGAGCAACAATGTATAAGGGTGATAGCCCCTTTACAGGTGAGAAAATTCTCATATCTATCCCTATTTATTATGTTCCCAATCTCAAGCTATCTACGCATGCTTCTACGATAAAGGAATGTAAATTACCCCTTATCGAACAAGATTATTACAGGTGCATCGAGGGGTTGGTTCATATCGACCAAGTTTTCTTGATCCTTGGCAAGTTGATCCTGCTTCATCGCATAGGCCTTCGCCTTCTGTCATCGCTTGTACCAAAATCATTATTGGTTCTGAGGCGGAAGTAGGGGTGGTGGTGGAGAAAACTGCTGTGGTGTTTCACTTTCCCTTTTCATGGAAAGTTGCTTGGACATAATACTTTCTCACTTTGTACTGTTCTTGGTGATTTTGTCTACTTCGAGGTTCTCTTTGATCTTTTAGATTAGGATATTATTCTCGTCTTTGGTCAATGCCCTCTAAGGTTCCTTATTTAACATTATCTCTCACTTAGGAAGTCTTGGTTCCATTTCTCAATAGAGGGTGGCTACCATCATCTCATAATATGTAGTACTTTATTTCTAGTTCTCGATACTTATCATATCTTTATGTTTTCACTCCTTTGGTGTTTAAGTGCTGACATGCTTTCTTATTTCTTAAGAACATCTTACTATTCTCAGCTCACCTCTCTTATAGCGAACGAACTCTACCTCGACTTGAATGGGCATTCTCATAGATCATTCTCCCTTGGAGCAGTAGATTTCTATACTAGGTTAGATTTTCTGGTTTATCATAACGCTACCACATTTGCTCTGCTAGATCCATAGGATCTAACTTGTTAATTATCATCGGTCTCCTCAATCACACTAGAAGTTTTCCCCCGCATGGTTACGATGCTTCACCACTTTCATACCATAAGAGTCTCAAAACTCCTTATAAGGTGTGTGACTCATATGTTTGATTTAACTCATATGCCTACTTGGTTTAGTTAAATCACATCTCCATACTACTGATTTAAGAACTGTTCTAACTCATGAGTGTGCTGCCTCTACTTCCTTAAGCTTAATAGATTCTAGTTAATTGGTCTCAGCCACCAAATAGACAATCATATTAGCTCTCTTGATTTACTTGCTACATGTGCCTCTAAAACTGATCTCCATACTGATATGGGTTGTACTACTTGTATTCGACCCTTCCATTTATTCGTTTGGGTGCTTAAGATCTTCTTAGGGATTCTTAAGGATCCTTACAACTCTATATCAACTTAAATCTTTTGTTGATATTTCTTAACTATCTGTGTATTCCGGGTCTATTTTCCTTAGGATACTGGGTCTCGATTCTTTTTATTCCAAGTCTAGATTTCTCTTCATTCTGATCTAGTTACCAACTTTTGGCATTCCATAAAGGGCACTATTCTTTTGTCGTACCCCATACTTTCGGGTGGCTAAATTCTTATGTCTCACTGGTTTCACAAGGAAGGCAATACGAAACAAAATAACTTGTGAAGTGATACTAGGAAGTAATTCCATAGGAATAATATTTCAATTCCAGCATGATATTTAATCAAATAGTTTCCTCAGTAAATTTCCAGATCATTGTGGAAAGCATAGTCAGAGGGTAGAAAAGAAATGATAAGGGATCGAAGAGAAAGACCCTCTTGCAGATACCCATCTGAATTCTGGTCTACGAATGATGTTACTGAGATTGAGATTATGTGGAGTGGCCAATTCCACATAAGCACCTCCTCAGTAGGGGACCATCCGTCGAACTTTGGTGGCTTTGTCAACGAATGACGAAAATAAGGTTTTCAAGGTTTGGAAAAACTTCTGTTTTAGCTCAAAACTTTCCCAACTTGTCATCTTTCAGGAAACCATGGGCTTTATTGGCTTCAAGGGAATCAAAATGGAATATGCCACATCATAGGCATTAGCACGTAAGGTTATCCCCTAATTTACTATCTCCATAACTCCATCGATTCTCCGACTGACTAATCCTTAATGTAGGAGATTGATTTTCACTTACTTCTTATGCGGGGCTACATGTTACTGATGCTAACGACGCATACTAGCGTGTGGGGATAAACTCTCTAATTTATTTCCTTTTCTCTTTCAAACGACGTCTCGACGATCGATCATTATTGCTTGAAAGTCTAACTGAGTAGAATGCTAAATCATCCCAAATATGGCTTAACCATCTTAAAAGAAGAATTCTCCTTTAGATACTTATTTCTCATAAAAGTTGCAAATTGGGTTGCAATATTTTAGTGAATTATTATTCGCTGCAAATGTCACTATGTTGTGGTGTTTACTACTATATCTAATAGTATATGAACTTATCTTGTCTTAGAGATTTATTTCTCTCTCTTATTATTAACTTATGTTTTTCTGTCCAAGTATGCAGTAACATCCTTGGGGTTTGGAGTGGACTTATATATTTTGCCACTGTGTATATTATTCTAACTTTAGCGTTGGTGTATGCTAAATTTAAAAGCATCAGCAGCCTTAAGTTATTCGATCGCCTTGGATAACGGATAATAGTCTCTTCGACTTGAATTGCTACTTGATTCACGTCGTGCTTCTTCCCCTGGCTCCTTTTGCTCCTTGCAATACTCTCCATCTTTTCTTCTTGATCATTAGGAAAATAAAACCTCATTTCAAGTTCTAAATTCAAGCATGCTTACTCAAGTACGTGACTAAGCAACTATGTTCTCTTATGGAATCTCTTTTCTCTCTAATTGATCAAAGAACAAGTTTCTACTAAGTTCTTTTAAATGTAGAGTTTCTAACATTCATTCACTTTGAAGAAAACATTTACCTTTACCTCGTTGAGCGTGATGAATCGGAGTGCCGAGCTTTTGTCAAATGACTCTACTAAGTCTAGCGATTCAAGTCTAGGCTTTACTTTGAAGGAGACTCTTGGATTTCAGAGCAACCTGGCTTTGATACCACTCTGTCACGACCGCACTTTACTAAATAAATAGCTAAGCTTGATAAATTCATGACTATAAAATATGAATATAAAATAATAGATAAATGAAGAACATTTCTTGAATCGATTCTCAGGGCAATCTCATTTCTAGATAATCTGATACTTATAACTGATAAAGTAGGACAATGCTTGTCATGATTCTGACTCATAATACATCTAAATCGAAAGGGACTTTAAGAACATCAGAGTGTACGCAACGAAAGTATGGCTATAAATACATGTATGAAGACATGTATTACCAAGAGTTATCAACAACTAAATCTTCACTAAATTGACAAAAGCTCCGCCGGTCACTCCGCTTCAACCTGCTCAACCTGCACATTAAAAATAATGTACAGGGCTAAGTACAAATTGTACTCAGTGAACACTTTGCCCAAAACTGATTTTATTGTCATCCATATACTGAGTGAAACATAAGATTTTTCTTAAAAGTCTATGTTCACTAAAATCTCTTAGTTCTCAAAAGTGACTGCAATTAAATTTCTGTTGTAATCTACCATATCTGATATATGGTGCCCGAGGAGGTGGCCACCTCACTCATCACCTGATCGATCGCCACACTAAGCGAGTCGACCACTTGTGTACACTAGTCCAGGTATAGTAGCAAGCCATACAAGGACCCGAATTCGATTAAATAACATTGGCATAGCCAATAGCAGATAGACATCATACAAAATAAAACATTTTATGGCATGACAATACTTTAAAAGAGCTATATCAACTAATAAAACATGCTTTGTTTTAAAAGAAAGTCCACCTCTTTTACTTGCTTAAGTGCTATTAAAATCTAGCTTCGCCTCGGTGATTGATCCTTCTCCGCTTGACCTTGAAGAAAGTATATCATAAGATTCTTAACTCGAACGATAAAACTTATTGAATAATCCTAGCTCTATAATTTCTCGTAGATTATTCAAATTTTAAGTGACACCGTCACTGTTATCTAGGCCCGATTTATTAAATCGAATTATACGAATAGCTTATTCGGTTGTTTCTTAATAAATCAATTAATTGATTTATTTACTTAGAATTTAAAATTAATTGAGATACTTCCCAATAGTTAATTCTAATTATATAATTGATTAGTTTAATCAATTAAATCTTGATTATTAACTATTAGTTAATAAACTTATTTTTTTGGTTAATAACTTATTTCTCTAAGTTAATTATTTTAATCTCATAAATATTTCTCTCGTGAATTATTAACCTCTACGATTATTAGTAGAGGGTTTAATATAATTAATTAGTAGCTCTTGATCCACATAATTAATTTAGGTTGGGTTTATAGATTAATTAGCTGAATTAATCCGGCCCGCTGAAGTAATAATTCCCGGCCCATGCGATAAATAGGGTCGGGCCACTTTCGATTTAAAAGAAACTCGGTCCGGCCCATTACTTATTGACTCAGCCCGGAACCCGGCCCGCTTATAAGCTCGACCCGACCCGGATGAACAAAAATTCCCAATTTTCTTCTCTATCTCTCGATCGGTCCTCTGTCTCTCTTTCTCTCGACTCTTCCCTCCCTCGTCCTTCTTCATCTCCAATTTCTCCGGCCAACAACCGGCGCTCGGCGCCATCTCCGGCGTCATCTCCCTTGCTATCGTCTCTCTATTTCTCTCTGAAATCCTCCTTCCAATTTAATTGAACCCTAGTTCAACAATTGGGGAAATTCCCCTTTTCTTCCTCTGCGATTTCCGGCAAGGGCTCGTTATCGTCGAGGCTTTCCGTCCGTTAGGCGCTGCACAGGGGAGCCGTCGCTGATTTTTGGACGCCCATCTCAATCTCACTTCGTCACCCGCCATTGCCGTGAGCTCGTCTCTCTCTCTCTCTCTATATATATATATTTGTTATTTCAGTTATTTTCTGATTTTAGTCTTTAATTCTCTCCTGTCTTTCTTGCAGATCAGGTGAGGTGATGACGGGAACATAGCCGCTGCTTCCGGCGGTCGCGTCGGCAGCTTGAAGCGTTCGCCCAGCCAGCCTCTCCGGTCAAGTCTTCACCTTCGGGGTTCGAGCCCCGGCGGAGGTTCGTTTCTTCATCTCTATTTATTTAGTTGTTGGATTGTTTGTTCTATGCTTTCAAATTCAGAAGGAAAAGTGCATTCCTGTCTTGGAATTTCAGAGTTTGAATCGTGTTTGGTTTACTTGCTTCTAAATGAAGTACTAACTGGACATACTTGTTGAGGTGGGGCTGTGGTAGTTGCGTATTGTTATGTGTATTTGATGATGATTCTTGAAAAAATATAGGGAGTTTAGCATGCTCTGTGGTTGTTGTGTATTGGCTTCTATTCTAGGTTTATTCTTAAAGCATGATGTTTACTTGTTATAGAAAATAGCTTGAAAGAACTTTAAGTATGCTTGTATTTCTGTGCTCTTCATGTAAATAAGTTCATCACTTAGGAGGTATATGAGTAACACGTAAAAAGGTTTCAAGTGTTGGTGGTGATACCTTGAAGAAGTGGAAGTGTTAGGGGCTGTGGCAGTGGGGAAATGGATGGAGGTCTGCTCCTATTCCTCCCTTCTACTGCTGCAGCTCTTCTCCTACTCTCACCTTCTTGTTCTTCTTTTTTTGTTTTTTTTTTGTTTTTTTGTTAATGTTGTAGTGTGAAATATGCAGGGAACAAGGTGGTGGCAGCAACCCTTATAAAGCTGATGATGTGGTCGATTTTCAGATTGGAGTGAAGTAGTAGGTAGGTATGCTAGTTTCAACTTGAATTGATGGAGAGCCATGCTTTTGCTACTGTTCGTTATGGTGGTGTTCCCCATTCTAGGGAAAAATGTGGACAATGTAGCAACTCTTGTACTTCATGGATTGATGGAAAGTTTTCATTGAATGAAAGAAACGTGTAGTTTTCATCTTGAAATTCTCTTGTGTATAAAGCCCTCAATTGTTGACCTTAATGCTACTACCATAACTTATTCTATTTATTTTATGAGAGTAATGGTTTTGATTCTAAATTGTTGATTGCATTTTCGGTTAAAAGCCCAATCAAAAGTGGGCTTGGCCCGTTAACTTACTATCTATTAATAAATCTCATAAATAAATAATCACTATTTTCGAGTTGATACTAATCGAAATACTCTAGTCGATTTATTCTTAGCTGAGAATAATCGAATGATAATTATATACCTAATCCAAATAATTCGATCAAGCATCTAATTGATTATTTATCGATTAATAATGAGTAATTAGGGATCAAGTTGCTACTTAATTCTACTAGAGAATTTTTCAATCGAAATATAAATATCGACTAGAAGTGGAATTTAATTACTTAGAAATTGGAAATTCTCCCTTAATAAGAATTTAACTCTTAAGAAATTGCGGGACGTTACATTCTTGGTGATAATGACTATTTACCCATAATTGTGTCACAGAGTCTGAATTGGACAAGTTGTTGCGTGTCCTTAGGGAGTTTAAGGGTTATTGGTTAGTCTATTGATGATATTAAGGGTATTTGTCCATCTATATGCATGCATCGTATTCTATTGGAAGATGATTGTCGTCCTAAGGTTCAACCTCAAAGGAGGTTGAATCCGGTCTTGCAAGAAGTGGTGAGAAAAGAGGTGTTGAAGTTACTAGATGCGAGAATGATTTTCGCCATCTCGGATAGTGAATGGGTGAGTCCTACCCAAGTTGTTCCAAAGAAAGGGGGGATGACAGTGGTCAAGAATGAGAAGGATGAGGCTATTGCTACAAGAGTTGCCACCAGATATCGAGTTTGTATCGATTATAGGGCTTTGAATTCGGCTACAAGGAAAGATCATTTTTCTTTGCCCTTTATAGATCAAATATTGTATCATTTGGCGGGTTATGAGTACTATTGCTTTCTTGATGGGTATTCAGGATACAACCAAATTGCCATAGCCCCGGAGGATCAACATAAACGGCCTTTACATGCCCCTATGGAGTATTTGCGTATAGGAGGATGCCTTTCGGGTTGTGTAATGCTCTGGCCACTTTCCAAAGGTGCATGATGTTTATCTTTGGAGGTTTGATTGAAAATATTATGGAGGTATTCATGGATGACTTCTCGATTTTCGGGAAGAGCTTTGATTCTTGTTTGGATAATCTCACAAAGGTGTTGCAAAGGTGTAAGGACACTTCTCTTGTCTTGAATTGGGAGAAGTGCCACTTCATGGTTAGAGATAAAATTGTTGTGCTTGGGCATAAAGTTTCTAGAGATGGTTTGGAAGTTAATAGAGCCAAGATTGTTGCCATAGAGAAGCTTCCACCCCCAACAAATGTGAAACCAATCCGAAGTTTCCTTGGTCACGCGGGGTTCTATAGAAGATGCACTAAGGATTTTTCAAAGATCACAAAACCACTTTGTGATCTCTTGCAAAAAGATGTGAAGTTTGTCTTTGATGAAGAATGTTTGTCTTGGATTCTCCTTCTACAAGAATTCGACATGGAGATTCGTGATAGAAGAGGAGTTGATAATGTGCTAGCCGATCACATGTCAAGGCTTGAAAATCTGGTTAAAGGTGAAGACTTGAGATTGAGTATCAATGAGTGTTTTTCGGATGAGAAGATTATGGTGTTGAGGTGCAAAGATTCATGGTTTGCCGAATTTGCTAATTATCTTATGCTTCGAGAGTTGCCACCAAATCTTTCAGATTATTAAAAGGCCAAGTTCCTTCGAGATGTGAAGTTCTATTATTGGCAAGATCCGTATTTATGGAGGAGATGTGCCGATGGTCTTATTAGAAGATGTGTTATGGATGGTGAATGGCTCAAGATTATTGAACATTGTCATGAGGGACCAAATGGGGGTCATTTTGGGGCAAATCGTACGGCTTGGAAGTTTTTTCAAAGTAGATTCTATTGGCCTTCAATTTTTAGGGATTACCAATCATTTGTGAAAAATTGTGATAGATGTCAAAGGATGGGAAATATCACAAAAAGGGATGAGATGCCTCAAAACATCATGATTGAGGTTGAGTTGTTTGATGTTTGGGGGATAGACTTTATGGTACCATTCCCTAATTCTTGTGGTTTTTCTTATATCCTTCTTGCTATTGAGTATGTTTCCAGATGGGTCGAAGCCATCCAACTTCGACTAGTGATTGCAAGGTGGTGATCAAATTTTTGAAGAAGAACATCTTGACTCGGTTTGGAACTCCAAGGGCATTGCTTAGTGATGGGGGGTCTCACTTCAATAATAAGTGGTTGGGAAGTGTTCTTCTTAATAAGGAGTGAAGCACAAGATTACCTCTCCATACCACCCTCAAGCCAATGGTCAAGCCGAGCTTGCAAACCGGGAGATCAAGCAAATCTTGGAGAGGACAATCACTACTCGAAAGGATTGGGCAAAAACACTTGATGATGCTTTGTGGGCTTATCGAACCACCTACAAAACCCCCATTGGTATGTGTCCGTATCAACTTGTGTTCGGAAAGTCTTGCCACTTACCTTTGGAGATTGAACACAAGGCGTTTTGGGCTATAAAGAGGATTAATCTTGAGTTTAAGGAGGCCGGATTGAATAGGAAGAATCATCTTATGTTGTTAGAGGAATGGAGAAACGAGGCCTATGAAAATTCTTGGATTTACAAGGAAAGAGCCAAGAAGTTTCATGTTTGGAGATTCGAAGCAAAGTGATCATTCCGGGAGACGAGGTTCTTCTTTTTAACTCTCGTCTTCGTCTTTTCCCCGGAAAACTCAAATCAAGGTGGACCGGTCCTTAAATTGTGAGTAAGAGTTTCAAGAATCGCACATTCGAACTTCTCAAGAATGATGGTTCTACCTTTGTTGTTAATGGACATCGACTCAAGCTCTATTTCAATTCGAAGAAGTTTAAGGAGGAGTCAACCATTCTTCTTAATGGTGCTTGATCATTGGAGGCTATGTCGAGCTAACGACGTTAAACAAAGCGCTAGTTGAGAGGTACATCAACACGTATCCTTTTCTTGTCATTTTCTTTAGTTTGTATTTCATTTTCGATTTTTGAGTCGTTTGTTTCATTTTCCGTTTCATTTCGAAAAAAACCTATAAAAAAATAGAAAATTAAAAAAATAAAAATTAAATCATATTTAGGGGGTCTTGATAGAGGGTCAGAAGTCGGCCCCTCCCGTTGGAAGGGCCGAAAAACGGCCCAAAATCGGGCTAGAAGAAACCGGCGGCTTGGCCGGCGGTTTGCCAGACCGCCGTGAGGGAGCACAGGTTGCCGCGGCTGGGACATAGATTTTGGCGGTCTAGGCCGGCGGTCTGCCAGACCGCCAGTCCCCCTTGTTTCTCCCTTAACCCTATTTCTTTGCTTGAACAACTTATTTCTTCATTACTTCCACTTTTTGTTTTAAAGATTGAAGAACATAGCTCATTTTCTCTCCAAAACTTCAATTTTCATCCATCAATTACTCTCAGTTCACTTTAAATCAAGTTTAATCCTTCCATAGGTTCATTACCCATTTCAAAACATTTATTTTGAACCAAGAAAATCACATTTTCACTCACTTCTTCACAAAAAACGAAAATTTATTTTATTTTGGAAGAGGTGAAATTCTTCAATTCTCTTCAAGACAATGAGGTAATGAGTTCTATATCCTTGCTTTTATGAGTTTCTACTTGTTTTATATGAATGGGTATGTATGATAAGAACCTTGGCAGATCTGTAATTCAACACGCAAGCGGAAGACTCAAAGATACCGATGGAAAATCTCAAAACCTCTTAGATCGAATCTACGAAGTAATATAGGCGAGATGAAGCTCCCTATACCCCAACTGGTATTGTCTAAGCAAATCGGGGATGATGAATGACACACAAACGAGGGATGATTTACTCGCTTGATTCGCCGGATAAGAATTCAACTTGCACACAAGAAGAACTCGAAATAATCTCTTAAAGAGAAGAAACGATTTTTTTCATATATCAATAATAAGCTAATTTTCGTCACCCTTATGAGAGCCATATTTATAGGCTTCATAAAGTCCTAATCCAACAAGGAAACTAGTTAAAAACCTATCCTAAAATATACCAAACCAAATCCTAGTCTAAAAAGGAATAAAATCACCAAAATAATATTGAAAAATAAACCTACCATCTAGAGTACTAATAAAATCCGAAAATTAATAAAAATAATCAACTAAATAAACAACTAAATTATATATTCACTCAGCCCATATCATCTTTAATTCTTGGCCCATGAATTGAAATCCACAATCTCCGGGCTGCATCATTCCCCTCCTCTTGAAGAGGATTTGTCCTCAAATCCTGCTCGTCTCCCACATCAAAAGGAAAGAAATTTTGCTTATTCTCTTCAAATTCCTCCAACTTCTTTATCTCCTTGAACTCGATCTGATGTTCGCTCCCTCGAATGGATAATAAACCGTCAAATGCATCTTTTGACGAAACATCATCGAAGTCCTGCAAGATAGAATTACAAGAAGAAGATAGATGATCATGATCATTGGTGGACCAAACTTTCCCCTTGCAAAACTTTGCCTCCACGAACTTCTCCTCCTTATCGAGCCACTCCGATCAAGTAGAGGCTGATGCATCAACTCATTCTCCTTTATCTCTACTTCCTCCTCCTTAGGCTTTACCATCTCCGTCTCCTTTTGCAATTGCACTTGATCCTCACAAATTTGTTTCTCAACAACCAATGGAGTAAAAGGAACAAGCGACACAGTATCCTCGATATGCATGATGTTCTCTCGCTGTTCTTCATCATCCACTTGATTCTCCACACTTGAAACTCCATCATCAATTAAAGTAACCGCAGGAGGTGCTTTGATTACTTCCACCACTTGACACAATTCTTTCAAGATTTCCAAGATCTTCAGTTTTGAATCTTCTATCTCATCTTTGGTCACAACTCCACCACTATCACGAATTGGTTTAGAGAAACTCGTACATTCTGACCTTGGCTTCACATATGCACGTGTATACACCTTCGGCTGCTCTTCTTCCTCCCAACAACTTCTCTTTGAATATGAAACATTAGCAGCTTGAGGTCGCCTCCAATCAGTCTGAATCGCAGGATAGTAATGTGAAGGTGCATAACGCTTCCTCATCACCACCTTCATCTCTTTCCAAGTCTGAATAGGTGGCTCTCCATATCTCCGCCTATTCTTCACAAACTGATTCCACCAAATTAGAGCATAGCCCAAAAACTCATTAGCTGCCAGCTTCACTTTCATGAACTCAGAATAATTATTGCAATCAAACACGAGCTCCACCTTTCTCTCCCATTCGATATACAATTCAGGATCATATTTCCCTTGAAAAGAAGGAATCTTCATCTTGATATGTCTCGAATTGCTATCTTCTCTGCTTCTTAGACCTCCTCTATGCCAATACTCCTCATCTTCATCTCCATTCTCCCAATCTTCTCCATACTCGTCATATTCCGACTCAAAATGATTTCGTCGATTAATTCCTCGACTTCCTCTACCTCCGAACACCGACATACCTGCAAAACAATTTTTCCTTTTTTTTTCTTTTTTTTTCTTTTTTTTTTACAAGATCCTCACCACCTCACAAACACTCGTGTATCGCTCAAAAGAGAAATCATTCAGCACTCATGTATCACTCAATGATATATGGCTTTTAGCCTCTTTTAGTCTCACACTCTATTGCCTTTTACCACTCAAATCTCACTCAATGAATTCAAAACCACAAATTGAAATCTGATCGGAACAGATTCACGTAGTCGACAAGCATGGAAAGGTAAACGAGTAGAGCCCTAACTGTGATGTAAGATTAGATTATGAATGTGTAGATAGAACTCTATCCTTCGATTTCCTAATGTGCAGAACACGAACAATATGGAAATTCAAACAATTTGAAGACCAGGAATTGAAGCACAATACTGAATCAGTACTCCTAAATAATGCACGACAACAAATCTGGAGCTCATACCCACCAATTACAATACGCTGACCACCACAAACCTTATAGGATTGAAATATAATATTCAAATTAATGACTCCAAAAGCAATACGTAATTGGAGAATAAACAATATGAATAAACAACCAACCCCACAACCAATACGTACTTCGGTTTTTTTTTTCCGCTAGAGACAGAAACACAAAGCAACAAAGGACGACTCAATCTGTTACAAATAACAAGCGCATAACGAGAATTCAACAAAACTAGATGAATTATAGCGACTCTAAAGTATGACTTTTTTTTAACGACCAAGATGACGGATACAAGAATCCTAGACAACGACTATGAATTAAATGAAAACAAATATAGAGATACGAAAATCTGGATGTCGAACCTTGGCTCTGGTGCCAAATGATACGAACCTTGGCAGATCTGTAATTCAACACGCAAGCGGAAGACTCAAAGATACCGATGGAAAATCCCAAAACCTCTTAGATCGAATCCACGAAGTAATATAGGCGAGACGAAGCTCTCTATACCCCAACTGGTATTGTCTAAGTAACTCGGGGACAATGAATGACACACAAATGAGGGATGATTTACTCGCTTGATTCGCCGGATAAGAATCCAACTTGCACACAAGAAGAACTCGAAATAATCTCTTAAAGAGAAGAAACGATTTTTTTCATATATCAATAATAAGCTAATTTTCGTCACCCTTATGAGAGCCATATTTATAGGCTTCATAAAGTCCTAATCCAACTAGGAAACTAGTTAAAAACCTATCCTAAAATATACCAAACCAAATCTTAGTCTAAAAAGGAATAAAATCACCAAAATAATATTGAAAAATAAACCTACCATCTAGAGTACTAATAAAATCCAAAAATTAATAAAAATAATCAACTAAATAAACAACTAAATTATATATTCACTCCTCAGCCCATATCATCTTTAATTCTTGGCCCATGAATTGAAATCCACGATCTCCGGGCTGCATCAATGTATGTTTTTGCTTATCAAATTCATGAAAATGGGTAGAAATTCTTGCTAGGATTTGCTTGAATCTTGGAAATTCTTGAATGAAAAATGTTGATTTGGTCATGAATTGGATAGCATTAATTCTTCTCTTTAGGATTTATGCTATATCAAGCCTTGAAATTTGCATTTTTAGATGAATCATGCCTGTTTTGCACTTGAGCATACTTGGAATGCATTTGGAATATTTTTGATATCTTGATGAATGAATGAATGTATATGCTTGATTCTTGAATAGGAAATTCATCTCTCGAATGTTTCATTGCTTGAAGAGGATAGGTTTTCATAGATTCTTGAGTTTGAAGTATGAGGATTCATGGTTTAAGTCTCTTGAGTTGAATTTCCATATGCATTTGAATTTATTTTAACTTGGATATGCATGAATGAATTGAGATGAATTTTTCTTGGACTTAGGGGAGTTATGTTTATGAAGTGCTTGATGTTTGCTTGAAACTCACTTCTTGAATGTTTTAAGTACAAAATGGGGTGTGATGGTTACAAACAAATGTGATTGTTTATATAAAAATCCATTGATGTAGTTCCTTGAATCTTATTTTGGATTTTTCACTTGTTGTAGGGATAAAGGAGCTAAAGGAAAAGGGTCTTCTAAGGCACCTTCAAAAGCATTGGTAACCTACTCCAATAAGAGGCGAAAAGATGGTTCCTCTTCATCTCACCCTTCGGAAACAACTTCAAGAACAATGGATCCAAAAGTCCCGGAGACTCTCAACTTACATTTGAACACTCATGAAGAAAGGGCCGCCTTCGCTACTCTAGTCACCAAAGGAATTGAAGAGACAAGATTTCCATCTCGTGAGGTGTTGGAAGAATTGGGGCTTTATGAAAATGTGAAGGCTCATTTAGACAATATTGGATGGGGAAATTTTTTTGATGATAACATTCAAGACCGAAGGACATATTCGAAGGTTGTACTTGAGATGTTAAGTACATTGAACACCACTCATATGAATGTCATGAGGAGCATTGAGTTTCAATTGTTTGGAGACAAGCATGTGATGACTTATGAGGAAATCGATAATGCCTTTGGTGTGCCATATGGAGGGGATCAACTCATTGATAGAGTGTTCGATGTAAAGGCCATTTGGAAGACGCTCGTGCCAAATTCGGAAGAGGGATATTAATCCGGGTATTCCAAGTCCAATGAAGTGAGGAATCCGGTGCTTAGCATAGTGTTGAAGATCTTGTCGCATACCATCATTGCAAGAAGAGAGAACACTTCGGTGAGGAATGATGATTTGTTTATCCTTCATGCTATGCTCACCGGGAGGAGAATAAGTTTTTGTGATTTATTTCTTCTTCAATTGAAGAAGCATGCTCGAGGTGAAGTAGGAAAGATCAATATTGGAGGCATGCTTACTCCAATTGCAAGGAAGATAAGAGGAAATCTTGGTGGCTATCCACCAATGGGAGGTGATTTTCTCTTTGATTTTGTCAAGCTCCGGTACTTGCGCTTCCTTAGTTCGAGTACCCCTCCTTACTACTTCCGAATTAATAGCAAGGAATTGTACCCTTTACCAAATTCTATGAGCATATTAGTTACAAATTTCAATGAAAGGATAAATTGGTATTTGCATACTCCCTTACATAAGATGATCATGAGGGTTCGAATGTTCAAGCAAGGTGAGGGAGATGAGCATGCTCTTGGTGAGGTAAACCGGGATGATTTTGAACGAGGACACCGGGGGTGGAGAAAGAGGAAGGAATGGAAGATAATGATGATGAGTGTAGAAGGAACGATCAAGGTCCGAGTGGTGCTTGCTATGATGAGAGGTTTGAGGATCTCGAGAGTAGAATGGAAGGAATGGAGGATAGCTTCAAGGCTTTAGATGTCCAAGTAACAGTAATGAGGAGAGAGGTCACTTCGATGAGAGTCACACAACTTGAGGACTTAGAAAGGAGTGAGAGGATGGAGAAGCAAGCAACATCGATGATGGAGCTATTGGAAAGCTTCTGGGATTATCAAAATTGCTCAAGGAACGACTTGGCCCCGACCACCATCATCATCATAGCTTGGAATGTTGTAAGTGTAATTTAAATGCATTATTTATCTTTCCCTCCAAACTTTTTTTAGAGTTATTTTCTAAAATAAGTTTGGGGGAGGGGGTATGATAATGAATTTAAATTACTTTCATTTCATGTTTTGCTACTTTCCATTATGCTCTTGTCCTTAGTTTTCCTTACTTTTGTTGTTATTACTTGGGTTACTTGGTTTGAAAGAATTACTTGGTGCTATAGTTGAGAAGGGATTGTGAAGGTTTGATTGGTGTGTATTTGATTCAAGGTGTGAAAGAAGTTTGTTTGAATATTAGGTTTGCTTAAATTGTGGATGAGAATTGGTGGTTGTTGGAGAGGTAATGGTTTTGAGATGAGTTTGAATGGTGGAATTATTTGGCAGTTTTGTGGTTATTTGATGAGTTCTGTTGTGATGTGTGAATTTGTTGTTTTTATGCTTTTAGGGGATTTATTGTCTCTAGGGGATGAATAGGGATTGAGTGATTTTTTTTTGAGATTCATGAAGTTTGTGTCGAGTTTGGTGGTGTGATGTGCGAAAATTGTGAAAATTGAAAAAATTTTGAATGGAAAAAAATGCATGTATGCTTGCATGTGCATTAGAGTGAGAGATGCCAATGATTAATGCTAAATGGTGACATTTTTGAAAATTTTCAAGTTTAAGTCAAGCATGATTACGGTTATTTCACTTGAATGGCTTGGGATGATTGAACTTAAGTACTTAGACTCTAGACACAAAGCTTGATAGGATTTTGAGCCTAAAACTATGCATTTTACATAGTAATATCCTTTCTTGAGAGCTTGATCTTGCATTGCATATTCTTTACAGAACTTGCCTTGATACTCTAGTTAGAAATATTACATGTTTGCATGATTAGGAGATGATCTTAGGCCATCATTGCATAGCCCATTTTCCCTAAACACTAACCTATCTTTCATTACCATTGGCGTCCCATTTTTAGCCTTGAATAGAGCTTGTTCTTTCTTCTTGAACCGGACGATAGGGGGTGAAGGATGGTTAAGGGAACCTTGGTGGAAGTTGAAAATTCATGAGAAATGGTGGTTGATGGTGAAGGGTTTTAAGATTGGTTTTGAGTTGAAAGAACATTACTATAAGCTCAATGTTAGAAAAGAAAAAGAATAAGAACTTACAAAGTTCTTATTGAAAAAAAATAAAAGGGAATAAAAGCATAAAGGAGTGTTTCTTTAGAATTTTGATAGAAGCTTGAACTTTCATTTGATGAAAAGGGGTTGGATAAGGTAGAAGGGAAGAATTTCATACTTAGAAAGGTGAAGAAAGGAGGTAAGAGTACTTGAATGAAAATTGAAGTCACTTAGCCTAAAACTCCCTACCTTAACCAATGTCCCTACATTACAAGCTTAATAAAGACCTTTTTTATCCTAATTTGTGCATGCATTTTAGTATGAGGAACTTGAGTTGATAGGCAACCTTATGGTTAAAGATGTGTATTGCATGATTTCGATGAGTGTTTACCTTTCTTATATAATGAGTGCTTGAGTGATACACACTTCTTGTGAGGTCTAGAGTTGAATGTGCTTGAGTGATTGATTTCTAAGTTAGGATGGTGAGTGATCTTATGAATGTTTGGCTTCACTTGAGAATTTCCTTGAACTAAAATTGTTTTTGAGATGATATGAGGCATCGAGGAACTCAAAATGCACACCCCATACGTGTTAAGTGTTTTGATCGTTCGTTTTATTGTTCGGGATGAACAATGGCTTAAGTTTGAGGGAGTGATTAACACGTATTTTATGTGCATGTTGAGTGTGTTTTGGCGTGTGTTTAAGTCTCCATTCATGTGCTTAATGGTTAGAAATGCTAGGGTTTCTTAACTTATAGCATACATTATACTTTTCTCATTTCTTTACAGTTTTCGATCCATTTTTGTAAGAATTGGAAAGAACATTCATGTGGCTAAGGGTCAAAGGCTAGAAATGAGGAAGAATGGAGCTTAATTAGGGTGAAACTTAGGGTTAAAAATGTGGAAATTGAATTTATGGAGTTATGTTTTCACTAGTTCAAGTTCGTTTATGTTTTCCTCGTTCTCTCGAGTCTCTTTGTGCCTTTTTGCAGGAAAATGAAGAACTCATTTAGCTAATTTGATCATTTGATGCCGAAAAGGAGTTTATTAGGAGTCCGTAGCAAAAAGCGGTTCGGAAATCGGAGTTCGGACGAGAGAGAACGGGTGAAAACGAAAATATCGCGCAAAGAGAAGACGGAATTGACCGGTCAAGGAGGAGGGCCGGTAGTCTGCCAGACCGCCGGCCAAGTGGCCAAACCGCCGTGGAACAGCAGAGAGTTTGGCGGTCCGGGCCGGCGGTCTGCCAGACCGCCGGTTGGCCGTGCTCCCTCAACTTAAGGGGCGAGTTCAGCTAGCCCAAACTCGCCCCGGTTCGTCCCGTTTCGCCCCGATTCAACTCAAACTTGATTTTCAATATATATAATCCCAAAAATTTACCGCATTTGTATATCTTTTGCATATTTTAATATTTTAGAACCCTAGAAATATTTCCCTCTTTCCTTTTTAGTAGATTCAAGATTGTTGGAGCTTTACTTTGTGGATTCAAGATTCAAGACCATTTACTTCTTCCTCTTTAAATTCTCTATCTTTTAAGCATGATTTCATTTGTTTTCTATGGTTTAATTCCTTTAATTATGTCTAGCTAAATTTTCT
Source organism: Mentha longifolia (assembly GCA_001642375.2). Lineage (NCBI taxonomy): Eukaryota > Viridiplantae > Streptophyta > Magnoliopsida > Lamiales > Lamiaceae > Mentha > Mentha longifolia. Next base: position 10,527,069 of record CM038120.1, on the reverse strand, counting down.
TTGGTTCCAATATATGAAGATATGATCTAGATCGTTGGGTTTTTTAGGTTTTGTTGTTGGATTTACCTTCTAATTCATATGTCTTGTGGTTTGTGACTTAATTTTATTGCATGATTGATTGGCCATCATTGAGTGCATACAAGGTGTTTGGTTAAATGCTTAGTAGGCTTTAATTCATAACACTTAGCATCAAATCACAACATATTAGTAATTCTTGCTAGTAGGAGCTTCTAGATAATTAATTGAGCTATTTGGAGTTAATTTATGCATCTTCAGTCCTAGTCGGAGATAGATGTCATAGGTTAATCCACTAATATTGGTTGCTTTGAGAGAAGAATTGATGTTTACTATATATAAGACTCCCATATGAATTAGATTAAAATGACTAATCCATGCAAATCCTCAAACCTATGCCTCTAGTGATTATCGGATTATATTTGGAACCAAGCTTTCTACTATTGTTTGTTAACTTTTGTTATTAGTTGTTATCTAGTTTGTTACTTTTCCAATTGCATTACTTAATAGGATTAAGAAAACACAAAAACATGTCACTTGTAAGCTTGAATAGTAGTTAGATAATTAGATTACTACTACTTGAATCTTAAACGACCTAGCATTCCTTGAGGATTCGACTCAATTATACTATAATTGATTATTATTGCATTCTCCCTCACCCCTAAAGTGAGGGCGGATCAACGCACCTGCCATCTTCATGGACCTGATGAACCGAGTTTTTCACCCCTATCTTGATGGATTTGTTCTGGTTTTCATCGATGACATTCTTATCTACTCCAAGAACTAGCCACAACTCGAAAAGCACATCAAAATCGTACTCGAGATGTTACGAGATGAGAAGCTATATGCCAAGTTTAGCAAGTGTGAGTTTTGGTTAAAGGAAGTCATGTTTCTTGGCCATATTGTCTCTGCAGAAGGAATCAAGGTAGACCCCGCCAAAGTAGAAGCAGTCAAGGAGTGGAACACCCCGACCACCACCAAAAAAATCCGCAGCTTCTTAGGACTCGCAGGCTACTATCGACATTTCATCGAAGGGTTTTCAAAAATTGCCCGACCCATGACATTACTTCTCAAGAAAGGCACCAAGTACGTTTGGACAAACAAATACGAGAAGAGCTTCTAAAGACCTAACTCACCACCGCCCCTGTTCTCACCATCCCGCAGAACAGACTTGAATTTATGATCTATACCGATGCCTCAAGCTAAGGACTTGGATGTGTGTTGATGCAAGATCAAAAAGTTATTGCGTACGCATCACGCCAACTGAAACGTCACGAGCTAAATTACCCGACTCATGATCTGGAGCTAGCAGCTATAGTACACGCGTTAAAAATCTAGCGGCATTACCTCTATGGAGTCAAGTGCGAGATATTCATGGACCACAAGAGCCTTAAGTATTTCTTCGAGCGAAAGAAACTCAACATGAGACAACGGAGATGGTTAGAACTCGTGAAAGATTACGATTGCATGATCAGTTATCACCCAGGAAAGGCTAATGTCGTAGCTGACGTCCTCGGCCACAAGACACGAGGAAAACTAGCCTACATTATCACGAATGAGGAATAATTGGCAAACTTGAGCTTTCCATAACCCAGCCGCCCATGACGATCCAAAGCCACCTAGCCGCCCTAGCCATGCAACTTGACCTATGTGAGTGAGTCATACAAGCCCAACGAGAAGACGAATGCTTGAAAAAGATCCGGAAACATGTCGACACCGATGGAGCGAAAGGAATCGCCAAAAGGTACAAGATAGCCAACGACAGAGCCCTACTCTTCGACCAATGAATCTGCGTGCCAAATGACGAGGTACTTAAGGAGGAGATTCTTAGCGAAGCACACGACACGCCGTACACCTCCTTATCGAGCAAAAGATGCCGACGCAGATATGTAACCCAGAATCGGAAGCAATAGAAGTAAGAAAAAACACTACAAATCTAAAGATAAGATGGACCGCTAACACCTTCAAGATTGAACCCTCTAAATGATATAAGCCATATTTAATCTCCCTATATACCCCAAAGAGACAGTTGCCTCAACAACGCTAGTCAACTCCATTGATCAAATCGAATGCAGCTAAAATAAATATACTAAAAATAAAAGATAGGATAGATATCCCAATATACCTACGATCAAACCCTCTAAATGATATAGACCAGAATGAATATCCCTATACCCCAAAGAAATAGTTGTCGTAGTCACACGGGGACGATGAATGACACACAACGAGAGATGATTTACTCGTCGATACGCCGGATAAAGAATGGAATATCCCAATGTACCCAAAGTCTAATCTTATAAATGATATAGATCTGTCAAGACACCCTATACCCTGAATAGAGATCGCCTTGGTCATACGGGGATGATGAATGACACACAACGAGGGATGGTTTACTCATTCATTCGCTGATAAAGAATATCTCAGTGAACCGAGAAATCCATGGGATAAACAAAGGAGATAAAATCTCACATTTTTATTGATATTCAAGACAAGAGTGTTTTTTCGTCATCCCCTATAAGCCTTATTTATAGGCTTGTAAAAACCTAATTTTTACATGGAAACAAATCAAAATCTTGTCCTAAGGGGTAACAAATCAATCCCTAGTCTAAACTAGGTAATTAATATCAAAATAAAGAAGGAAACAAATCTTCTAGATATCATACTAAATAAAAACGAAAATTACATAAATAAAACTCTTAAATATTGTCTTCAAACTTGAGCCTAAATAATCTTCAAATATTAGCCCACAAGCTTGAAATCTTGAACTACGGCTTGCATCACCCTGGAAGCACAAAGATGTACATGGATCTCCGAAAGAATTTCTAGTGGGAAGCCATGAAAAAAAACGTCTCAGTTTTCGTCGAAAAGTGTCTACCATGCCAACAAGTGAAAGCAATCCATCAACGACCTTATGGGATGCTACAACCCCTGCCGATACCGGAATGGAAATGGGAGCACATCAACATGGATTTCGTTACAAGCTTTCCGAAATTGAAATGACGGAACACCGCCATTTGGGTTATCATCGATCGCCTCACCAAGTCGTCGCACTTCTTGCCTGTCAAGACAACCTTCAGTCTCGATCAACTAGCCCGCCTCTATGTAAAGGAAGTCGTGAGACTGCACGGTATTCCCATATCGATTACATCCGATCGCGATCCTCGATTCGCCTCGAAATTTTGGATGAGCCTTCAAGAAGCAATGGGAACCCTACTCAAGTTCAGCTCCGCCTTTCACCCTCAAACCGATGGCCAATCCAAATGAACGATCCAAGTGTTAGAAGATATGTTGAGAGTCGTTGTGTCCGATACGGGAGAAGGTTGGGAGGAAATCTTACCACTCATTGAATTCACTTACAACAATAGTTACCAAGCTACCATTGGCATGGCGCCATATGAGGCTCTGTATAGAAAGAAGTGCCGATCACCGATATATTAGGACAAAGTTAGAGAACGGAAACTGTTAGGATCGGAATTGGTGCAAGAAATGGAATCAATCGTCGCCACGATACGCACCAGAATAAAAGAAGCCCAAGATCGCCAAAAGTCATACGCCGACTGACGACGAACAGACCTTGAGTTCCAAGTTGGAGATAAAGTGTTTCTCAAAGTGTCACCAACCCCTAGCGTGATTCGATTCGGCAAACGAGGAAAGCTTAGGCCACGATACATCGGGCCGATTGAGATTCTTGATAAGATAGGGAGCATCGCCTACCGATTAGCCCTGCCCCCGAACCTGTCAAGCGTACATGACACCTTCCACATCTCTATGCTCCGCCAGTATGTGTTCGATCCAAAGCATGTCATTAAGTTAGAAGAAGTCACCCTCGATCCCAACCTTCAGTACGAGGAAAGGCCCGTTAAGATTCTCGACCAAAAAATCAAAGTACTCAGAAATAAGGAGATAACCCAAGTAAAAGTCCTTTGAAATCATCATGATGATGGTGAAACCACCTGGGAGGTAGAAGAGCAAATAAGAGCCCAATACCCATACCTATATTTCTAAGGTACGCCAAATTTCGGGATGAAATTTCTTTTAAGGGTGGAGGGACGACCCAGAAAATCCTATAAGGTTAAATAATAATCCTAAAAATATAAAGAGAGTTTCCTTAGTATTTTTAAAGCCAAATTAGTCTAATAAAAGAAGTTGGGAATTTTTAGGAATTATTTTACAAAACTCCCATTTTTCGTGTCGAATAATAAAATATTATTTTATTCTCGAGTCTCCAAAACCATCCTGCTTAGTGTCATATTTCTTAGTTCTTCATTTTGAATCCATAGACACTTGAATTTCTAAAATCCGAATTCGTATACTCAAAAAAGCACTTTTTGCATATATCCGTGCCGGTTTTTGAAACTCTATATATAGGGGCCTAGGGCCTTTAGAAATTCATTCTCATCCCAACTCACTTTTATAAAACGAAAAGTTTCATCGATCATTCGAAGTCCAAAAGGTATGCCGAAAGAAGCAGGGTGACCCTGGCAAGATGACAATCCCATGGGTATGAGCCGTGACGAGTCACGCAGCCCGGATTGCCGCCGGTAGCCACCGCCGCCGCCGCCTTTCTCCTCTTCCCTCTCCGATTCTTGTTTTCTTAGTGTCCACACATCCATATCCATGCATGCATTCCAAATATGATTTTCGTTTTCAACAAGTTTCTCCCATTTTTATTTTATTTAAAATATAGTGATATGATCCCCGTCCCCCGAGCTTCGATGCATGCATGTAAGGTTTATCGCTTTAAGGTAATGTCGAGGCTCTGAACATTTTTCCCTTCTACTATTTTTGCATCCGGCAGCCTGAAGCTGCCAGAATGATCAACCACCGCCGCCGGCGCCGCCCTCCATAGGGTGCCCCCCAGGCCACCTTTTGTCTTCTGACCCTTTATTAAAGTTGTTCCTGGCATTTCCCTGGCCTATTTAATTGGGAAGGTTTTTCTGATTTCGTCAACTTTCGGTATGACTTTTCTCCGTACTGAATTAAATTTCTTAGACTGTCCGGGTGCTGTCCGAATATTATATAAATATTCGAGTAATACCTATTCAGTATATTCTAGCTTGTGCTAAAATATCAAACCCATCTGAGTTACAATTTTCACACAGTTCTAGAAAATATGTCCCGATTGGTTTAAGGAAAAAGTCCAAACACCTTGCTTGGCTGATTTCTCAACACCAAAAATCTTAGAAAAATGTTTTGAATAACTTTCCCTTCTGTGTTGAAGCCATGCAAATGTCCGAAATATGTTTTCTATTAAGTTGGTATTAAAATCGATTTCTTAGCTGTTAAGACTTTTGAGTTAGGAGATTCCTTTTGACAAACCGAAAGTTCCTAAGTGTTCTAAAAATCATTGTAGAAATATTCCCTGAGGAACCCCGAATTAGAGTCTGACCCGAGAGGTACGCAAACCAAGAAACTGTTGTGTTTGGTAACGGTAGGGATTTTTCTTTGATATCTATTCCTTCGGGTTATTAAGCCCAATATTATTGAAGTGTGGGCTTGTTTCAAGAGTATTTGTGAATCTTACTTTACAATATTTAAAGCTCTTACTATCGATCGGACTCTGGGTCTGCCTGAAACGTTGGGTCGAGAGTTGTGCACATTTGAGTAGATCCACGGCCCTATGTCGTGATGAAAGTAGATCCACGACTATGTGTCGTGATGAATGGTTCTAGTATATCATGACCGCGTGTCGCAAGACAACCATCACTGTCATTATCGCTTTCCTTTACTTTACGTCATTTATATTTTAGTCGATATGTGCGGAAAACCATCACTGTCATTATAGCTTTCCTTTACTTTACTTCATTTACATTTCTGTCGAAATGTGTGGAAAACCGACACTGTCTATACCATCAGATATGCACGGAAAACTGTCGGATATGTGCGGACAACCATCACTGTCATTATCGCTTTCCTTTACTTTACGTCATTTACATATCAGTCGATATGTGAGGACAACCGTCACTATCATTATCGCTTTCCTTTAATTTACGTCATTTACATTTCAGTCGATATGTAAGGACAACCAACACTGTCCATACAGCTTTTACTTATATATATATATATATTTACTTTACGTCATTTACATTCCAGTCGACTGAAGTGCGGTTCACCGCTACAGTCTATACCGCTTCTACTTATATATATATATATTTACTTTACGTCATTTACATTCCTGTCGACTAAAGTGCTATTCACCGGTATCTATACCGCTTTTACATATATATATATATTTACCTTCACGTTCAGTATTTCGATTCAACTTATGAATTGGACCCAACTGTAGTGCGGTTTGGTCTGCCATAGTTGTAACGCTTTATATAAACTCTGGTCAGCTGATGGGTGTTGAATAGTCCATTGGTTTCACTGTGAATTTGATCCTGTTGTAGAGGAGATGTTGCCCAATTTTTCAGGGCAATTAAAAGATAAACTCCTCTAATTAAAACCCCTAAACCGTCCACCCCACCCCTGTAGCGTTCCGGAACCGGGTTTTCTAAGTTAATGAATCTGGGGAGTTACACGTTTTGCATCAATCATTGGCATCTCACTCAAAAAACACTTATGTAAATAAACACGTGCTTTCGCACTCAAACATGCAAGCATTCATTCACTATTCAACTTAAAAACTTTTCAAAATGTCCAAAAATTTCACATTCAAGCTCACATTCAAAAACCAACAAACCAAAGAAGAACTTTTCATCAATTAAACTCATTGACCCAAACTCTTCAACAAAGATTAACAAACAACATTCTTCAATTAACCCTAGTCAACCCACAAATAAAAACAAAAACAAACTAAATCAAAACAACAAACTTCCCAACAAGTTTCTTTTAAAACAAACAAAACACAAAAACCAACAAAACCAACCAAAACAACCCCATCATTCAAATTCTTCCCCACAAGATATTCTTCACCAAAAACCACCCAATTTCTTCCACATCTTAAATCCAAGACATCCCAATCAACAACAACAACCCCAGGAGAAACATCCATGGCACACAAAACCAACCAAAAATCCACAAAGTCACGTAACTAGCACTAAAGTAAAACAAGCAACAAGAATACAAGTAAAAGAATGGAAAAAACATAAAATGTAAGTAATTTAAATTTGTTATCATACCCTCCTCCCCCAAACTTATTTTAGAAAATAAATTCTAAAATAAATTTGGAGGGAAAAATATATAAGAAATTTAAATTACACTCACAAAAGTCCAAGCTATGATGGAGGTGGTCGGGGCCAAGTCACCCCTTGAGCAATTTGATGCTCCCGGAAGCTCTCCAATAGCTCCATCATCGATTTTGCTTGCTTTTCCATCCTCTCACTTCTTTTTGTCTCCTCAAGTTGAGTAACTCTTATGGAAGTTACTTCTTGCCTCATCACGGTGACTTGTGCATCAAGGGACTTGAATCCTTTCTCCATGCTTGTCATCCGACTTTCAAGGGCTTCAAACCTCTCATCATAAACTCTTCCACTTGTAACATGTACTCTTCTAGAACTTGGCTCTCCTCTTGACATTGGCTCTCCTCTTGTGGAATCCTCAATTTCCTCATCTTTCCTCACCTCCATGTCCAATTGTATGCTCATCTTCCTCCCCATGCTTGAAGATATGATTCTCCATGATCAACTTATGCGTTGGAGAGTTTAAATGCCAATTATCATGATCATGTAGATCGTGACCAATATACTCATGGCTTTAGGAAGAGGGAATGCTTTACCATCCTCTTGAAGAAAATGGAATGGAGGTTTAACAGATGTAAGAAATCTCAAATACCTTAGCTTCACAAAATCCAATAGGTATGCATCTCTCATCAGAGGGTAGCCATCAAGATCTTCCTTGATTTTCTTAACCAAGGGAGTGAGCATTCCACCTATGTTAATCTTTCCATGATTCACTCTGCTTGCTTTGTTAATTGAGAAAGGAAAACGTGAGTAAAGCTAATGCGCCTCTTTGTTAACATGGCATGGAGGATGAAAGGTCATCAATCTGGACTGAGGTGTTATCTTTTCTTGCAAAAACAGTGTGGGTAAGGATTTTCAACACAAGTCTAAGCACCGGGTTTTTCACCTCATCCAACTTTGAATATCCCGACCTAAAACCTTCCATTGTGAGTGGGGCAAGTTTGTTCCATATGGAGTAGTGCTCAAAAGTTCTCTCAATCAACATGTCACCCCTATTTGGGACTCCAAAAGCATCATCAATCTCTTCCAAATTCATCTCATGTCGCTCTCCAAACAATTAAAATTTAAGGCGTTCCATGGAATGGATGTTCTCATCCTCCAATGTGCTCATGACCTCAAGAACCACTTTCTCATAAGACCTCATATCCTCAAGAGTATCATCAAGTAGATTTCTCCATCCTATGTTATCAAAGAGGGCTTTTACATTGTCGTAAAGCCCTAACTTCTCCAAAACCTCCTTAGACGGGAATCTTGCCGGTATAATGGTTCTTGTCACAAGAGTGGCAAATCTTGCCCTTTCCTCATAAGTCTCCAAGTGAGTATCATGAGCTTCCAGTGTCTTACGATCCCTTCTTGGTGGTTGTGAAGATGAAGAAGCATCCTTTCTTCTCTTTTTAGAAAGAGAAGCAATCAATTCCTTAGAAGTGGTATTTTCCGTTCCTTTCCCTTTAGAATCCTTTTTTCAGCCACCTGAACGGCGGTCTAGACGGCGGCCTGACAAGCTGCCATTTGCCCTCCTTGCGCGATCTTTTTCTGGCCTTTTCCGATGCATTTTTTGACCGATTCCGACCATTTTCGAAGCACGGGGCCCTTCTCGACCTCTGCTCGACGCTCCCAAAACATGTTCCAACTTTCATTTTCCACATTTTCTATTTTTTATGGGTTTTCTTCAAACTAAACAAAAAATGACACAAAAATTGAAAATGAAATAAAAACGAACTAAAATGAAAAAGAAAAGGATACGTGTTGAGGTGCCTCTCAACAAGCGCTTTGTTTAACATTGTTAGCTCGACAATGCCTCCAACATCAAACATCTTGAAGAAGGATTGTCCACTCCTCCTTTACTTTCTTCGAGTTGAAATAGAGCTTGAGTTGATGTCCATTGACAACAAAGGTAGACCATCACCCTTGAGAAGTTCGAATGTTCCATTCTTGTTACTCTTGCTCACAACATAAGGATCAGTCCACCTTGATTAGAGTTTTCTGGTGAAAAGATGAAGACGGGAATTAAAGAGAAGAACCTCATCTCCCGAACCAATATTCTTTCCTCGAATTCCCAAGTCATGAAACTTTTTTGCCCTTTCCTTGTAGATTCAAGAATTTTCATAAGCCTCATTTCTCCATTCTTCCAACTCCACAAGATGATCTTTCCTATTAAACCCGGCTTCCTTGAACTCAAAATTAATTCTCTTTGTAGCCAAATATGCCTTGTGCTCAGTTTCCAAAGGCAAGTGACAAGATTTTCCGAAAATAAGTTGGTAAAGAGACATACTGCCCATAATGCATCATCGAGTTTGTTTGTCCAATCCTTTTGAGTGGTGATCATTTTCTCCAAAATTTGCTTCATCTCTCAGTTTGCAAGCTTGGCTTGACCATTAGCTTGAGGATGATAAGGTGTAGTAACCTTGTGTTTTACTCCATACTTAGCAAGTAAACTTCCCAACCATTTGTTGTTGAAGTGAGACCCCCCATCGCTAAGCAAAGCTCTCGGAGTTCCTAACCGAGTCAAAATGTTCCTCTTGAGAAATTTAATTACCGTCTTAGAATCATTGGTTGAAGTTGGAATGGGTTCAACCCATCGTGAGACATACTCAGTGGCAAGAAGGATATAAGAAAAACCACAAGATTTGGGAAATGGTCCCATGAAATCTATCCCCCAAATGATGATGTTTCGAGGCATTTCATCCCTCTTAGTGATATTTCCCATCATTTGGCATCTATCACAATTCTTCACAAAGGTTTGACAATCCTTAAAAATAGAAGGCCAATAGAACCCACATTGAAATACCTTCTAAGCCGTACGATTAGCCCCAAAATGGCCCCACTTGGCCCCTTGTGACAATCTCCAATAATCGTGAGCCATTCACTCTCCATTGCACACCTACGAATAAGGCCATCGGCATATCTCCTCCATAAGTATGAATCTTGCCAATAATAGAACTTCACATCTCGAAAGAACTTTGCCTTTTGATAATCCAAAAGATTTGGTGGCAATTCTTGAAGCACAAGGTAGTTAGCAAAGTCAGCAAACTAAGAATCCTTGCATTTTAATACCATGATCCTCTCATCCAGAAAACAATCATTGATGCTCAATCTCAAGTCTTCACCTTCAACCGGCTTTTCAAGCCTTGACATGAGATCGGCTATCTCATTATCATGACCTCTTCTATCACGAATCTCCATATCAAACTCTTGTAAAAGAAGTATCCAACGAATAAGACGAGGCTTAACATCCTTCTTTGCAACAAGATATCGGATAGCCATGTGATCCAAGTAGACAATGGTATGATTTCCCACAAGATAAGACCGGAACTTCTCAAAAGCAAAGACAATGGCTAGAAATTCCCTTTCCGTTGTTGTGTAGTTCCTTTCAGCTCCATCCAATGTTCTACTTGCATAATGAATAACTCGGAACACATTATCTCTCATTTGCCCCAACACGACTCCCAAAGTGCAATCACTTGCATCACACTTCAAAATGAAAGAATCACTCCAATTAGGCTTGATTATAATATGAGTAGAGATGAGGGCTTTCTTCAATGTCTCAAATACTTCCAAACACTTATTATCAAAGACATACTTCACATCTTTTTGCAACAGAGAACAAAGAGGCTTTGTGATCTTCGAGAAATCCTTTAATAATCTTCTATAGAACCCTGCATGCCCTAAGAAACTTCAAATTGATTTCACATTTATTGGGGGTGGAAGCTTCTCTATGGCAACGATCTTGGCTCTATCAACTTCCAAGCCGGCACTAGAAACTTTGTGCCCAAGCATAATTCCATCCTTAACCATAAAGTGACACTTCTCCCAATTTAGGACAAGAGAAGTGTCCTTACACCTTTTCAAGACCTTTGTGAGATCATCCAAGCAAGAATCAAAGCTCTTCCCAAAAACCGAGAAGTCATCCATGAATACCTCCATTATGTTCTCAATCAAACCACTAAAGATGGACATCATGTACCTTTGAAAAGTAGCCGGGGCATTACACAAACCAAATGGCATCCTTCAATAAGCTAACACTCCATAAGGACATGTGAAGGCCATTTTGTGTTGATCCTTCGGGGCTATCACAATTTTGTTGTATCCGGAATAACCATCAAGGAAGCAATAATACTCATATCCCGCCAAACGATCCAACATTTGATCTATAAAGGGCAATGGAAAATGATCTTTCCTTGTAGCCGAATTCAACGTTCTATAATCAATGCAAACACGATAACCGGTGGCAGCTCTAGTAGCTATATCCTCATCATTCTCATTCTTAACCACGGTCATCCCCCCTTTCTTCGGAACCACTTGAGTAGGGCTCACCCACTCACTATCCGAGATAACATAAATTATACCCGCATCAAGCAACTTTAACACCTTTTTTCTCACAACCTCTTGCAAAACCGGATTCAACCTCCTTTGAGGTTGCACCTTAGGACGAGAACCCTCTTCTAATAAGATACATGCATACAAATAGAGGGGCAAATCTCCTTAATATCATCAATAGACCAACCAATCATATCTTTAAACTCTCTAAGGACCCTCAACAACTTGTCCAATTCGGACTCTGACTAGTGTTGTGACACTATAATGGGAAAATAGACATTATCACCATGAAAGGCTTACCTTAGATGATCGGGAAGAGGTTTCAACTCTAGAGTGGTGCTTGAAGGAGACTCCACTTTTATTGAACTTCCACTCTCTCCCGGTTGGTTGATATCAAGATAGTGTACCTCATCCTTTGGTGATCCTTGGTTTGCATCCATAAAAGCAATTGACTCCAATAGTTCATCACAAGTATCATCCAAATCGGAATAGGAATAGAGAGATTCGGAAATGATTTGCTCCGTGGAATCCTTTGCCATAGATGTAGGGAAAATAAGGATTGACTCTTGCACTCCTCATAGCTTAGTTAATCTCCTTCTTCATTGCATTAAAGATTGAGAGAGTGAGGGTTTCTTCATTGACCCTAAATGTGAGATTCCCGTCTTGTACATCAATGAGAGCACGACCGGTTGCTAGAAAAGGACGCCATCCTTGTCCTCCGGCATATCCAATATCACGAAGTCCACAGGAAATATGAATTTCTCAACTTTCACTAACACATCTTCGACCACCCCTTGTGCATAGGAGATAGAACGGTCGGCCATTTGGAGACTAATAGATGTAGGCTTGATCTCTCCAATATCTAATCTCTGAAAAATAGACAATGGCATCAAGTTGATGCTAGCACCAAGATCACATAAGACTCTACCAAACCTTTGACAACCAATCACACAAGCTATAGTAAAGCTTCCCGGATCTTTTTGCTTCAAAGGCATTTTCCTTTAAATCACCGCACTAACCTCCTCCGTTAGACTAATTGTTTCAAATGATCTGAACTTTCTCTTGTTAGCTACGTCATCGTTTAGAAACTTCACATAGCCCGGCATATCTCTAAGTGCATCAAACAAAGGGATATTGATTTGTACCTTATTGAATATATCCAAGAATCTCTTCATCTTTTCATCCACCTTGGGCTTTGCTAGACGATGAGGGAATGGAGCCTTTGTGATCACATCCTTGGTGGGAAGAGGGGCTTCTACTAACACTTCCTTTGGAGCCTCTTTTTGAACTTTTTTTCTTGATTCCTCATCATTAGTTGGAGGCTCTTTATAGAGTATGTCTTCAACAAGAAATTCATCTTCTTTGCTTCTGGATGTGGCTTGATTTTCGTAGGCTCTTCTACTCCACAATGTGATAGCATTGTATCCCTTGGGATTCATCTCTGTATTGCTTGGAAACTTGCCCGGTGTGTGTTGAGTGGTAACTTGATTAGCTATTTGGCTAATTTGGCCCTCCATCATCTTGACTTGCTTTGACAAAGAAGTGAGGGAATTCTCTAAGGCATTGACCTTTTGGCCGGTTTGAGTGATAAAAGAGCTTTGTTGATTGGCCATTTGTTGAACGATTTGCTCAATAGAAGGGGATATCTTCTTAGGTTCTTCAATCACCCCTTAAGAAACGGAGAATCCGGGAGGTGGAAATTGAGCATTGTTAGGATTTCCATAGGAGAGGTTGGGATGAGTTCGATTGTTGGAATTATAGGCTTGATAACCTCATTGATGACCATAAGATTTGTCTCCTTGTGGCTTCCCGTGAAACCCCCTTGATAATTTCCTTGAAATCCTCCTTGAGGTCCTTGAAACTCTTGCTTATTGAAGTTGCCATAGGGCCTTTGGTTCACATAGCTCACATCTTCATTCCCATTAAATTCTTCACTCTCTTGGGCTGGCTTGAACCACTTGCACTTCTTTCTTCGATCTCTTTTCTTCTTCGAATTCCCTCTTAAGAAGGGTGTATTGAGAAGCTAACTCATCATATCTTGCATCTTCAAGAATAGAATTCACCTTCTTCGTAGGGCCTCTCTCTATTGGCCATTGATAACTATTGGCCGCCATCTCTTCTATGATCCTCAAAGCTTCTTTAGCATTCTGGTTCACAAGGCAACTACAAGAAGTCGCATCAACTATGCTCCTTGTGTGTGGAGAGAGTCCACTATAGAAATTCACTATTTGTTGTGCTTCACTAAAGCCATGTTGAGAGTACTTGCGTAGCAAGTCCCTAAACCTTTCCACGCATCAAATAATGTCTCATCGCCAAATTGGGAGAAATGAGAGATCTCCGAGATGAGCTTTTGTGCCTTTGAAGGTGGAAAGTACTTGGCAAGGAATACCTTGCACAACTTCTCCCATGAGGTGATCTCGCTCTTATCAAGGTTCTTAAACCACTCTTTGGCTCGATCCCTCAAGGAAAAATTGAATAGCTTCATCCTTATAGCATCTTCCGACATTCCATTATGCTTCACCGTATCATAAATCTCCAAAAAAGTGCTCAAGTGAGCATTAGGATCCTCATTTGGCCTCCCACCAAATTGCTCCGTTTGGACCATTTAGATAAGGCTGGTCTATCTCAAAGTTGTTTGCGTTGACATGAGGTCCCCATGCTCCTTTTTGGAATTATTGGACCGGAGCCTCAAACATTTGGATTAGTGGAGGTAGAGGCTCCTCATTTGCTCTTCTATCATGCTCATCAAGCCTTGCCCTCATATCTTCAAATTTCTTCATTAGAGCTTCCATAGTTGGTATGTTAGCTCCCAGCTCTTGTTCTTCAATAGAATTTCTCCTCCTATGCCTTCTTTCAAACTCTAAGATCAATGGTTGAACAAGTCTTCCCTTGAACCTTGTGTGCGTAAACCTACAAAATAAAAATTAAAAGAAATAAATGCTTGAATTAGTAACTTAATAACCAAATCGACTATTGAAACTCAAACTAACATTCCCCGGTAACGGCGCCAAAAATTGATCGCTCTCACTTTTGAATGTGAGATAGATACACTAATAATCGATAAGTATTGAGTCGAATCCACAAGGAATGTTTTAGGAGTACGAATTTCAAGTAGTAATCTAGCTACCTAATCACTATTCAAGCTACATACTAACATGTTTTTGTGTTTTTGATTAAACTAATACAATATAAGTAAGTAACAAACTTAAAGTTCAACTAAACAATCAACAAATATTCAAATGACAAGATACTCAATAGGAAATGAAAGTGACTCCAATTATACTTCAACTAGGTCTAAGTGATAGAGATATAAGACTTTATCTAGAATTAGCCATTTTAATCCAATTTCATGTGAGAAACTTCCTAGTTATGATTCACTCAACTCTCATTGCAATGAAGTCAGGTATGTTGGAATCCTTTGAAACTGAGTTTTGATAATGTTATTAGAAACCACACTTAGATAATAGGTTTTAACTGGAACAGGTTGGTCTCCGTGTTTGGATCAGTCAAGCTTTACTCGGACAGGTTGCTCATGTAAAGGTCAAGGTTGCAAGTGCAACCTAGTACCTAAACCACCCAATCTGTCATACTGTTCCATTAAGCAAACTGTCTATGTAACCTGCTCTTACCATGCCAGAAGATCTCACACGAAGGTTACAAAGAGACTGAAGACTGTTCGAGGTATAGAAAGCTCAACCTGTGAAGATCAACCTGAGCTGTGGTTGAGAAACCTGTTCTCATCCAACGACAAGAATTGTGTCAATGTACGGTTCTGCAAATCCTGACACACTTCCAACGGCTCTATTTCAAAGGCTTCTCTATAAATACCTCAACTAATTCCAAATTGAAGTACGGGAAACTCAAAATACAAGCCAAAACTCTGCAGAAATCTCAAGCTAAAATTCATTCTATCAACACTCGAAATTACTAGAGCTTTCCCAAGTGTTGATCATTGTAGATTTCTAATCATTCTGGAATCTGTCTTACTAGAACACATCACACACACTCTCACTACCATCAAAGTTGAAAAACTAGTGTAGTTGATTGAGTTGTATTCCTTACGACGATAGCTATTCACAGCTTTCTAGTTTGGAGAGTAGCACTAGTCATTTAGTGTTAGTAAGATTGTATGATTGTTTGTATGTAAGTAAGAAGAGACACGACTCAAGAATCGTGCTAAATTCAGTCTAAGAGAAAGACTTGAATTTGGACTGGACCTCCAACAGTGTTAAAAGGAGCAAAAAATCTCAAGTTAAGGGATTACAGATTCGACGGAATCTGGCGTGGACGTATAAGCTGTTTACTCCGAACCACGATATAAACTCCTAGTGTCTCTCTTCTTATTTACTCATTCATTTACACAGTTTGCACATTCACAACCTGCATCACACCTGTTTTGCATGAACACTTATCTGAACTACAGTTTCCTTTGAAAACTATTTTGAAAACTGTTAGCCAACCTTTCCACCAAACTTCTGCACGCAGGTTAGTTTTGCAAGCTCAGTAGTTTACTGATTGAGCTGAAAAAACTAAACTGCTCTGATATACTGTAGTGACGACTCAGTAAGATCAATCTGTTTTGAAAAATCAAAAACTGTTGGCAAATTGGTGTATTCCCCCCCCATACACCAATAACTATTTATCGGGACCTACAAGTGGTATCAGAGCGGTGGTTATTTTGACCACTGCTTCTGCATACTAGAAGCCTTCTGTACTTTTGTGTCAAATTGAACTAGATCTCTAGACTTTTGTTTGTGCATACATACATAAACTGTCATTATGGAAGCTTCACTTCTCAAAGTCTGCGAAGATTTCTCTGTGCAGGGATATGAAGACTGGAGTTTTCGAATAAAGATGTGCCTCCAAGCTCATCATGTGTTGATGTGGGATGTCATCGAGAATGGCCCAACACCAATCTACGAACCCTACGATACTTATGTTACTGGAGAAAAAGTTTATGAAGCAACGTATGTGCCAAAGATCAAAGATCCCAGAAAATACACAACCGAAGAAAGAAAGGAAGCTGGACTTGACAGCTTCGCAAAATGATTGATCTCTAGCACAGTTAAGGGAGTCCACCTGGCTAAGATAAGAAATCTTGGAACTGCAAAGGAAATGTGGGACACCTTAAAAGCTATAAGCTTTGGATCAACAGAAATGCTGGAAAACAAGCTGTCAGTGGCGTGCAGTAAATTTGAAGAATTCAAAATGCAGCCAATGGAGACCATTGACCAGCTCAAGAATAGATTCACAATGATCACTTTGGAGATCGCAGCTCTCAAGAAAGATAAATACACACAGCGCGAACTCAACCTCAAAGTTATCCAATCTCTTCTAGCAAGCTGGCATGTGTACAGTGCCATGCTCCGTGGCAGGTCGGATATCAGCAACCTGTCAACCGAGCAACTGTTTGATCTACTCATCGGAAATGAGTTTGAAATGATCAGACTTCATGGGTCAGAACAAGCATCTTCAAGCAAGAAGACTGAACCCGAAAAGAAAGAAAAGGATGTTGCATTCAAAGCTGCATCAATTATAGAAGAAAAAGCAATCCCAAAGGATTTATGCTCCAAAATGGAGAAATTATTGAAAGATTATGCACTCATGGCTAGGAGAAATGAAAAGCTTGAGAAACGTTTCAACAAATTCCGTAAATATCACAAAGATTTCAAAAGAAATCAAACCACCTCTTCTTCCAACAAGAAAGGTGAAGGTATATCAAAACCCTCTAAATTCAATTCTTCTAACACTCCCACGGGTGGCTGTTTTGAATGTGGCAGACCAGATCACTATAAGTCAGACTGCCCAGACTTATCAAAGGCTGAACGCGAAGAGCTCCACGCAAAAAGAGATCAAAAGCTTAAGGAGCAGCGCAACGCCATGATCGCAGCTGAGGAAGAGGCCAAAGCAATTGCCACATTATCAGACTCAACCTCTTCCGATGAAGATGATGATGATGAATTGGATGAGGAGGAATGTCGCTTAGCTGACGAGGAACTTGAATATGAGGAATGCTTCATGGGAAAAGATCTCGATCTTGTTCAAAACAAGGTTGATACTAAAACCTCTTTTCCATACTCAGCTAACTTCGATCATGCAGGTATTGAAATACCTGAAATGTCAACGTATGAAGAGTTTCAACAACAGCTTGATGACTACAAGAAGCTTTCAGAAATGTTTAAGCAAGTAGTCATAGAAGGATCCAAGCTGGAAGATGAAAACTTGAAACTCAAAATTGCTTTAGATGAAAGCTTCACTCCATATGATGAAGCAAAAGAAAAGGAGATAGAGACCTTAAAAGTCCACATGGGTCAATCAACTTTAAGGGAAGAAAACCTTAAAGAAATGCTCACTGAAAGGGATAGTGAAATCAACAATCTGAATGGCAAACTGATGGATCTCTCAAAAGAGCATGAGAAGCTGTGCAGAAAGAGCTCAAGCTTCAACAAGTCCTGATGAAAATGAACAAAAATGGTGAAAAACTTGAAGCCTTGCAAGCTGCCCAGAGACCTGCTCACATAAAGCTTGGCATTGGATTCCATGGTCAAACCAGCGGAGCCAAAGAGAAAGAGAAGGTCATGTTCGAAAAAGAAAAAAGAGTGGTTGAAAGCAGAGCTCATCACACTCTACCAGACAAGCAGCTCAAACTGAAGAATCCAGCTCGACAACCACAAGCAATCTTGGTGAAAGAGCATGGAAGGCCTGCTATCAAGAAGCAGCAGCAAAAGCCGTCAGTTGAACAGAAAAAAGGTTGAGCTTCCTAGGAAACTGTATGGTCAACCTGCTTATCAAAAGGGAAGCCAACCTGCTCCAACAAAAGTGCAAACTGCTAGCAGAAGAAAAGCAGTCTCTCATCCAAGAACCATTCAAACTGCTCAATCACAACGAAACAATCACTATGAGCAGCGAGCAAATCGTCAAAAACTTGACAATGAAGGTTACTGGTACGATCATCATTGGTACCAATATCCTGAGCTGTCAAGTAGGTTCTATCAATTTCCAAATGGAAGTGGATTTAGAACTGATTACTGCAGATGTGGATATATGGTGCAATGTTATCAAAATGATCATTATCAACCTGCTCTTTATTAACAGAAGTCTGCATATGAAACCTTCCACTCAATGAACAAATGGATCAAGCCACGAGTCAACAGAAGGAGTTTCCAAAAGGAGAAGCTTGGAAACCAAACTGCTAAAACTCAACCTGCTAACAAAGCACCCAAATTCATGTGGGTTGCTAAAACTGTCTAAATTGCAGGATGGGAAAACTCAAAGGAGAAAGCGAGCAGCTCGCGGCGGGATCTGGATCATTGACAGTGGATGCACAAAGCATATGACCTGCGACAAAAGCTTGCTTACGAACTTCATTGAATGTGATGGACCTCTAGTTGCTTTTGGAGGAAACTCTAAAGGGAAAATAAGAGGCTACGGTAATTTAGTTGTTGGTAAAACAATGATATCTAATGTCACATATGTTGAAGGTTTAAATTATAATCTCTTTTCAGTCAGCCAGTTTTGCTCTACTGGAAAAAGAGTAGAGTTTTCTGCTAACACATGTGCTATAAAGAACAAGGAAGGAGAAAAAATTCTTCTTACCGGTATTTTGCAGAATAACTTGTACATAGTACAATGGTCAGATGAAAAAGAAACATGTCTGGTCACCAAATCTGCACATGAAGTTACCTGGCTATGGCATAAGAGACTGTGTCACTTAAACTTCAAAGCCATCAACAAGCTTGCTCGCAAGAAGCTCGTAGATGACCTTCCAGATCAAGTCTACTACAAAGATCATGTTTGTGAAGCCTGTCAAGCTGGAAAGCAGACCAAATCGTCATTCCCAAACATTGCAGCTCACAACACAAGTAGAATCTTGGAATTACTCCACTTGGATCTATTCGGTCCAGTAACTCCTAGAAGTATTAATGGTAAAAAGTATACTCTCGTTATTATTGATGATTAGTCATGATATACTTAGGTTATTTTCTTACATAAAAAGAAGGAGACACTAGTGGAGCTACCTGCGCTGCTCACCAAACTATCAAACATGAAGAACAAGAGCGTGATCTCAATCAGATCCGATCGTGGAACATAATTCCTTAATCATATGATCGAGTCGTACTGTACCAGAAATGGAATCACACATCAAACTTCAGCAGCTCGAACACCTCAACAGAATGGTGTTGTTGAACGACGCAACAGATCTCTAAAGGAAGCAGCTCGCACAATGCTGAATGAAACCAATCTTCCAAAGAAGTTCTGGGCGGAAGCTATCAACACAGCTTGCTACACTCAGAACAGATCAATCATTCATGCACGACATGGAAAAACTCCATACGAGCTGTGGAAAGATAAGAAACCTCGATTCAAATATCTTAAATCTTTTGGTTGCGTGTATTACATTCATAATAATGGGAAATCACAGTTAAAAACATTTGATGGCAAAGCAGATCCAGGAATATTTGTAGGATATTCAGAGATCAGTAAAGCTTTCAAAGTTTTTAACAAGAAAACTCAGATTATGGAAGTAACACCACATGTTGTTTTTGATGAATCTATGTGTGAGTACAGGGAGACCCAACCTGAAGATAGTACAAGTGCAAATCAAGATCAAGCAGGCTCCAACATGCAGTTTCGAGATGAAATACTTATATGGAGTCCAACCAACTTGGAAGAAGACGAAAGTCAGCCTGTACAAGGTTCCAATTCACACAATTCACCCATTCAGCAAGGGGGAACAAGCCAAGGGAGAACCGAAGCTCCTCCAACCAGCTCCTCTTCAATTGATCCAGAAACTCCAAAAGAACCTGCAGTCAATGCAGAACTGTCAGTGGATCAGCTTGCTGAACAACTTCAACAGCTTAACCCCTTCACTCCTCAACCCCTACCTGAGTTTGAAGATCCCTCACCAGACCCTAAACCAGTTCTTACAGAAGAAGAAATCTCTCGTCGAAGGAGATGGGTCGATGCTCATCCTGAAGATCTCATTGTCAGAAACCTAAATGCGGGTGTGAAGACAAGAAGACAGATAGGTGAAAGCTGCCTACTAAGCTGTTATCTTTCCTACTCTGAACCCAAAACTATTGAGGAAGCTCTCACTGACCACGACTGGGTTACAGCCATGCAAGAGGAACTCAACGAGTTTAAAAGAAACGAAGTATGGTCACTAGTTGATCGTCCTACACATCAAGGAGTAATTGATGTAAAATGGGTGTTTAGGAACAAGAAAGATGAAAATGCTGAAGTAATCAGAAATAAGGCAAGATTAGTTGCCAAAGGTTACTGTCAACAAGAAGGGATAGACTATGATGAGACCTACGCACCAGTGGCAAAACAGGAAGCAATTAGGTTATTTCTAGTATATGCAGCTCATCAAAGGTTCAAAGTCTACCAAATGGACGTAAAGAGTGCTTTCCTCAATGGAATTCTTGGAGAGGAAGTGTATGTTGAACAGCCTCCAGGTTTCGAGGAAGCAGGTCCAGAGAAAGTTTACAAACTGCACAAAGCAGTATATGGTTTGAAACAAGCTCCCAGAGCTTGGTATGAAACCTTGTCCACATTCCTACTGCATTCCGGTTTTAAAAGAGGATCGGTCGACATAAATTTATTTACTTTTAAATACAAGAATGATATTCTTCTTGTGCAAATTTATGTTGATGACATTATCTTTGGATCTAGGT
This sequence comes from Mentha longifolia, assembly GCA_001642375.2. NCBI lineage: Eukaryota > Viridiplantae > Streptophyta > Magnoliopsida > Lamiales > Lamiaceae > Mentha > Mentha longifolia. The sequence continues at coordinate 10,505,879 of CM038120.1, read as the reverse complement.
CAAAGTTTTTATATGACAGGTTTGGAGAACTTATGAAGTATGAGTACAAAATGTCCATGATGGGGGAGATAAACTTCTTCCTCGGCCTGCAGGTCAAGCAATCTGCGGATGGTATCTTCATTTGTCAATCCAAATATGCTAACGAGCTGGCAACCAAATTCGGTGTCCAGGATAGCAGATCACTAAAGATTCCAATGAATGCAAATGGAAATATGAATCCAGATTCTGAAGGGAAACCTGCCAGCATGACTTTGTACAGGGGAATTATTGGTTCTTTACTTTATCTTACTGCAAGTCGACCTGATATTTCTTTTGTAGTTGGAATATGCGCTCGATATCAAGCTAATCCAAAAGAATCTCATCTAGAAGCAGCCAAGAAAATTCTTAGATATGTCAAGGGAACTGCAAACTTCGGTTTATGGTACCCTTGTGATGATAATTTTGAACTAACTGGTTATGCAGATACAGATTATGGAGGATGCAAACTGGATAGAAAATCCACATCAGGAACCTGTCAGTTTCTTGGAAGCAAATTGATCTCTTGGTTCTCAAAGAAGCAAACTTCAGTTGCTACTTCTACAACAGAAGCTGAGTATATGGCAACAGGAAGCTGTTGTGCACAGATTCTTTGGTTGAAACAACAACTCAAAGATTATGGAGTCACAGTTCGCAAAGTTCCTATCTTTTGTGACAGCACAAGCGCTATAGCACTCACTGTGAATCCTGTCTACCACACCAGATGCAAGCATATTGATATAAGACATCATTTCATTAGAGATCATGTGGAAAAACAAGATGTAACAGTTGAGAAAATCCATACTGACATCCAAAGAGCTGATATTCTAACGAAACCTCTCACGGAAAGCTTGGAATGCTCAGAATGGATACATAGCCTAAGTCAGAAAACAAAAGCAGTTCGCTAGTACAGGTCAGCTAAGAGCAGACTGACTTGGAAACTGCATGCTAACAAAAGCAGTTCGCTAGTGCAGGTCAGCCAAGAGCAGACTGACTTGGAAACTGCAGCTCAACAGAAGCAGTTCGGTGACACGCAGCTTGAAGCCACAAACTGCGTTGAAAGTCAAGATTACTGGCCAACCTCTAAGGGGGAACTGGAGATATAGTATCAATCTCCATTTAATTCCTTGCAGAATTTATTATTCCCTCTCCTTACTTATCCTCTCAAAAATCTTTTTCAAATCTTTTTACTGTTAAGTGTTTGAAAAGTTTTACATGAAAATCGAGGGATTTATGTCAATCTAAGAAAGAAAAAGAAGAGAGAAGAAGCGCGTGATATTCATCTTCTTTATCACCTTTTTCACGCGCCTCCCTAGCCGTTGAGATTTAACAATGAAATTTTAACCGTTGGAGAAAACTCTATAAATAGAGACAATTTCTTGAACTCTTTACGTGTTTCTTGAAATCCTCTGAAATCAACTTTCTTGAATTTCTTTCGCTTCTCTTCAAAAATCACAAATTCACAATCATTCCTTATTCTCTGCAAAAATGTCTACAGACTCACTAAGTGCTCAAGTGAAGAAAGCAACCCCTCTCATCTTTTTTGAGAAAGTTGTTGTGCTAGACAAGTATAGATACAGAGGCCTGGATCCGATGATTGAAACTATCACCCAATGTGATGGTTTCTTCAATATCATCACTCAACATCCACGAATGACGCTACCAATGAATATTGCTTACCTGCTGTGTTCTTTGGAATCAACTGCCGGAGATCCCGCAACGATGACTTTTCTAGTCAACGATGAAGAAGAACGATGTCATCTTCTTCCACTCGTCCTTCAAACCTACAGATTGACGGATGCAGGGGCTATCACGATGATTGATGATGTGCCCATGGATGCTGTCAACGACGTGTATCAGCAAGCTCTGTTCGAGCCCAAGAAGGTTTACGATCAGAAAACCTTCAACCGCCACGACTTGAAATCTGAGTACAGATACCTCTTTGAGTTTGTCCACAATGTGTTCTTCTCATATCTAGACTCGAATGAAGCTGTCACTCTGTTGAAGTTCAAACTACTGACTGCTATGGTAAAGTAGTTAGATGTTAACTGGGTCAGGGTGCTAGTCAACCTGTTTATCAAGGAGGCTGCAGAGCGACCTGCCAGAATCAAGGCCAACATGCAGCTTCGTCATGGCACCAAGCTCTCCATCATACTGCAGAGAACACTTACAAATTGTGTATGGCCTGTCTGCACCGGATTTCCTGATGAAAAGCTGGTTCCTCACACCTGCAACCAGTTGATCATGATACTTGGGATTTTGCCACACAAGATCAACAAAGCCAGAGGTGTAGCCAAGCAACTGCTCACAGAGATGCGAGATTCAAAGGAAGATGAAGATGGAAGTGAAGATGGCAGTGAGAATGAAGAAGAAGACAGTGACTGTGTTGAGATAGTCAGCAAAGGGAAAAGAAAGATGACGGATCTGCCGTCTGCGCCCTCACATAAGCGCACCACACGATCTGAAGCAGCAATCTTCTTGGAGGTAGACTCCAAACCTGCTAGTCCAATGCAACCTGTCTCTCCACAGGTTGATATGGAAACTGTTGGTGTCAAGTCAGCTCCAGACTCCGCAGCTCGGGACTCCGCAGCTCCAAACTTCGCAGTTCTCGGCTCCTCATCCGAAGCTCCTCCATTCAACAGCTCAACTGCAGTTGACAAGATGTTATCCTTCTTCAACACAGAATTTCTTAAAATGTCTCGGAAGGTTAACATGTTGGAACTGGAAACCAAGCTGTATGTTGATGAGAAGGTTGCAGCTTTACAAGCTGAGAATGCCAAGCTGTGGGAGTTCATCAAAGCTCACATTGGTGAAAAGGATGCACATAGGCAGTTTACGATGAACAAAGGAAAGTCCAGCTAGGAGGAAACTGCAAAATCAGAAACTATGGATAAGTCACAGTTTGCATAGGGAAGTGTCATTGACGACCTATATTAGTCTCCATGTTCTTAAATTATGTTTGAAATATATCAATGATATGACTTAACATTTCAAATATTCAAACTTCAATAAAATATTTCTTGCTTCACTTGATAAATCTTATGTCTTATCAATTATTCTCATTTATTGAAGCATCTGTTTTGTTATTTATTGAAATTTTGTTAAGGATATTCTGACACAGTACACAACATTCGCACCTCACTTTCCATGTATGTCAAAAAGTGCATGCAGTGTCAAATCCGCATTTAATGCGAGGCGACGGTTGAGTGTATGGGCTGTGCGAGTGGGCTTCACAACCACCCCACGCGCCCACTACCTCACGGATTTCTAGGGATTTAATCCCATCCATTGAACGGTTGACATACTTCAATCACAACCGCTCATTATCTCTTATATATACGTGCTCATCACTGTGGATCGTCCTCTTCATTTCAAATCTCCGACTAAATTCCGCCAGTTTTTTTTCTGCAACCTATATCTTTTAAAACTCAAAATTCTACACACTCACTCATACTTTCTCGAAATGGCAGGAGAATCCACCTCTCGAAATCTTCCAACAACTACCGAAGAAAAGATCCAATTTATTCAAGAGTACATTCTCACAGAGCCCTCTGCAAATTTCTCTACCTACGGCTACGCCGGTCTCGATGAGATGTACCCCAAATTTTGGCTTCCGCAACAAGTAGCGATGTTCATCCTCTCATATTTTTGCTCGGAGGATGTAAACTCCGCCGCCTTCTATCTTCGGATGCCCAACCAGCCCGACGAGCCCATTCCCATTCTGCCTCTCATCTCCCAAACCTACGGCATAGCAGATTCGGGAACGGTGGAAATTCTGTATTACAAGCCCTCAGGCCTCATGTTGGAGGTTTCTGACATAGATCTGGAAACTGTGTATCAGAAAGCTCTGATGCAACCTACAGAGAAATACAATGGAAAGAGGTTCTCGCGACCTCTGCTGCGACCTACATACAGGGTCCTCTTCGACTTTGTTCACAAGGTCTTTCTTGGTTACTCTGGTAACCACGACGTAGTTACTCCAGCAAAATTCTGAATAATGACTGCCATCGTACAGGGCCTGGACGTGAACTGGGCCAGATTTCTTCTCGAGCTTATAAATGAAGAAATCAAGCAACTCTCGATCACTTTCGAAGGTAATGTGCTGACTGAATTTTGAGTCACGCGGAACCTGCGACTGGGCACCAAGATCTGCTCCCTCATTCAAGGTCTCCACCCCAACCTCCACTGGAGTGGAATGACGCCATTCAACAAAGACAAGGTCCCCAAGGACCAGAAGCAGCTTGAACTGATTATTGGGGTCGACATGACCGTCTTTGTCAAGAATGATGACCTGGTCAAACCCTTCTTGTATGCAATGGGTAGATCTAACCTAGCCTGGGTACCCCCTAAACAGCGAGATAACCGGAGGAAGAGACAGCAAGCCCCCAACAAACAGCTTGACAGACCCTCAAAGTCTATAAGGATCAAATCTCCAACTCCTATCTCACGCAGGTTGCAGGCGGAGTTTGCTGAGATTGAAGTGCAGCATCGTCCCGCTCGCCAAACAGATTCCACTGCTCTTGCAGCTCCCGACGCACAGACTGCAATTCCTACTCCACTAGTTCATGATATCTTCCAGTCTACAGCTCTGGAGACAGTTTTCGAGGATGAAACCTCTCCTCAGCAATCCGGTGAAACCTCTCATCATCCCAGCTCTTCACCAGCACTCGACATCCAACTTATTCTCTCATCTGACGATGACGATGTCGAAGAAGATCCGGTGAAAACTACAACGGCCATGCTGGTCAACTCCATCGAGATAATTGCTGAGCAGACAGTTTCCGAGTCTTTTCCCGGAATCGATCTCACTCCAGAGACCAAGCAAATGGCGTGCAAGCTGCGAATCTTACTCGATGGAAAGGACAAGTCTTACAGCGATCTCAAGTCTACTTTCCTGATCCACTCTATCGAAGAACTCGAGATTGAAGAACACAACCTTGGGAAGTACTTTGGCTATGCTTCCATTCCTGAAGCTCGCGAGTACTTCAAACAGTTCGTCCTGTCAAGGATGAAGAGAGAGGCCAGGGCTCTCAACATTGATTTAAAACCTTTTTACTCTCATGATCACAACTCTTATAATTTTAGGTTTTCGGAGGATGAAGAATTCAGTCCTATTCCCTCTCCCACCCAGAACAGCGAAGACAAAGAGTCCGATCACGACCGTACTATCACCTATTCTGTTGTAACAACTAACACTCCTCTCACTGCGGTGCAAGAAGATTTAAAGACTTCATCATTGAGGAGGTTGCCAAGGTGAAGGCAACAGAGGTAGAAGAACACCAGAAAATTGCCAATCAGATTGAAGCAATGGACACAGCTGCGTCTGCCATGCTGGCAAATATCAAGGAGGAGATGCCAAAAATCATTAAGGAAACTGTGGCAAGCCAGTTCGAAACCTTCATCTCCACCCGACTCAAAGCTGCAACAGACGAGTTGCTTCCCACCCAGCTGTCTGAATTGATGGTTGCTTCCAAAACCTCCATTTCAGACCTGCAATACGAGTTTGAGCAACTCAACACTCTTGTTCACGAGTTTTCTACGAAGCTTACTCAGATAACCTCTAGCTCCCTAAAGAAAGAAGAAGAGATGCAAGGGAACATCAGCTCCCTGCTACAGTTCAAAAAAAAGATAGAAACAGATCTGCCCTTGATCTCTCAAGAACAATCCTCTCTGAACACCCTTCTTCAAAATCTTATCGATGATAATGCCAAAAAGGGGGAAGGAAAAGGAAAGAAGTAACAGGTTACAGGAAGAAGTAAGAAGGCACAGGTTGCTCAACCTTCCCAACCTGTGATGCCAACTGTTGCTGCTCAACCTATATCAGCTGTCCCGCAACCTGCTACTGCCACACAGCTGTCTGCTCAAGAGAAAGCTGCGGCTGTATCCAACCTCATCCGGCTCATGGCAGAAGCTGGATACACTGCTGAAGAATGCGCAGATGAAGGCAAGCACAAGCTATTTCTGGCTGATCTGAAGAAACAAAGGGCAAAAGATAAAGCTCGCGTTGCAAGCTTCAGAGGTCTTGAAAGCTGCAAGGAACAAGCTGACAAAAGAGAACCAACAGATTGGCTACCAGTGGAAGATCAACCTCTGTGGGACGAGTTCCTCAACTAGTTCATTTTGCACCACTATTGGTTGAAAATCGATCCCCGCTACACTGGTAACACCAAGACAGCTTTCCACAACTGGCTACAAGCTTTCCTAGACCGCGACTTCATCAAAAGAGTCAGGGCGAAAGCTGCAGAGGAGAAGGTCATGCTCAATCCGCCTAAGATAGAGACCTTCCAACCTCCCACTGTCTGCGGTACTGACACTCCAGACATCAACCGAATCAACACATTCATTAGGAGTGTCGCAGCTCAGTATGGCTGCAAAATCACAAACTGTGACGAGTACAGGTCAATTCGAGACAGCATATATGCAGCCATGGGAACTGTAAGCAAGGAAAAGATAGCTGAAGAAAGGTTCAAGACTGTGAGGAAGTAACTTGATCATTTTCATTTACTTGATGTATCAACTCTCTGTAATAACTCTCTGTAATCCGTGCATATCAATTCAGTTGATACTATAAATGAAAAATGATCATCTTTTGATTCCTGATGACAATCTCTCTTTGTCCAGGCCTTTGCATGTTATGCTTTAAATTTTCTAACATTTTCTACTATGCAGTTGGCTGGACATCATACCTTTCAATTCTTCTAAACCAAAATGTAAAGTGTGTTTCGGCATTATCAAAAAGGGGGAAATTGTTGGGAATCCTTTGAAACTGAGTTTTGATAATGCTATTAGAAACCACACTTAGATAATAGGTTTTAACTGGAACAGGTTGGTCTCCGTGTTTGGATCAGTCAAGCTTTACTCGGACAGGTTGCTCATGTAAAGGTCAAGGTTGCAAGTGCAACCTGGTACCTAAACCACCCAATCAGTCATACTGTTCCATTAAGCAAACTGTCTATGTAACTTGCTCTTACCATGCCAGAAGATCTCACACGAAGGTTACAAAGAGACTGAAGACTGTTCGAGGTATAGAAAGCTCAACCTGTGAAGATCAACCTGAGCTGTGGTTGAGAAACCTGTTCTCATCCAACGACAAGAATTGTGTCAATGTACGGTACTGCAAATCCTGACACACTTCCAACGGCTCTATTTCAAAGGCTTCTCTATAAATACCTCAACTCATTCCAAATTGAAGTACGGGAAACTCAAAATACAAGCCGAAACTCTGCAGAAATCTCAAGCTAAAATTCATTCTATCAACACTCGAAATTACTAGAGCTTTCCCAAGTGTTGATCATTGTAGATTTCTAATCATTTTGGAATCTGTCTTACTAGAACACATCACACACACTCTCACTACCATCAAAGTTGAAAACTTAGTGTAGTTGATTGAGTTGTATTCCTTACGACGATAGCTATTCACAGCTTTCTAGTTTGGAGAGTAGCACTAGTCATTTAGTGTTAGTAAGATTGTATGATTGTTTGTATGTAAGTAAGAAGAGACACGACTCAAGAATCGTGCTAGATTCAGTCTAAGAGAAAGACTTGAATTTGGACTGGACCTCCACCAATGTTAAAAGGAGTGAAAAATCTCAAGTTAAGGGATTACAGATTCGACGGAATCTGGCGTGGACGTAGGAGTTGTTTACTCCGAACCACGATAAAAACTCCTAGTGTCTCTCTTGTTATTTACTCATTCATTTACACAGTTTGCACATTCACAACCTGCATCACAGTAACCTGTTTTGCATGAACACTTATCTGAACTACAGTTTCCTTTGAAAACTGTTTTGAAAACTGTTAGCCAACCTTTCCGCCAAACTTCCGCACGCAGGTTAGTTTTGCAAGCTCAGCAGTTTACTGATTGAGCTAAAAAACTAAACTGCTCTGATATACTGTAGTGACGACTCAGTAAGATCAATCTGTTTTGAAAAATCAAAAACTGTTGGCTAATTGGTGTATTTCCACCCCCCCCCCCCATACACCAATAACTATTTATCGGGACCTACAAGGTAGATTAATGAAAGGCCTAATTCCTACTAAGATATCAAGCAATTCATTAACTCCTAATAGCTTATGGAGTTCTTTAGCCCTACTATTCTCTAGAATGCAAATCTCTTGTTTACTAGTATCTAATCCAAACCTCCTAAGCATTAGATCAAACACTTGATATGCAACTATGGTAATCAAGCATAATTACATAATAAAACATAGCGCCAAGAGAAATGAACATGAAATTAGAAGGTAAATTCATAGATTAGAGCGTAATCCGATCACTTATCCCTAATCTACATATAATTGGAATCACAAGTAAATCTAGCTATGATAAAGGAAAATAAACCATAAGAATTGCATAAAACCATAATCAAAAGATAGAGAATTAAATAAGGAAGAAGAATATGGTCTTGAATTTCAAATCCACCAAGTGTAGCTCCACAAATCTTCAAAAATACCGAAGTAGAAAGAGGGAAATGTAATTAGGGTTCTAGAGAGTATATTCAAGCTAAAGATATCCAAATAGGGAAGATTGGAGGTTAATATACATTAGAATTGAGTTTTAGGTCGAGTTGAACTGAGTTTGGTCGAACCAAACTCGGCAATTAATGAAGGAACACGCCACAACGGCGGTTTGATCGGCGGTCTGGCATACCACCGTTCAAACTGCCAAATAAGCCGCCGTTTAACCTGCCGGCCAGCCACCTACACGGCAGTTTGGACGGCAGCGTGACAAGCCGCCGTCTTCCCTTCCCGGTCCGGTTCTTTTCCTTCTTCGGTTCTTCTTTTGATTCTTTCTTTTCTCCTTGCGAACCGGCTTTCCAACTCTGGTTTCCACCTCTTGAAGCTCAATTATTTCTCATTTCTGACCCTCGATCCTTACCTACTTGAATGCTCTTCTAAATTCCTATAAAAATATATCAAAAACCGAAAGAAAATGAGACAATATAGAATATGCTACAGGTTAAGAAACCCTAGCATTTCTAACATTTAAGCACATAAATCAAGACTCAAACACATACGAAATACACTCGACATTCACATAAAATATTAGTTAATCAATTATATGTGATGGATTTGGATACTAGAAAGCAGGCCATTTAGATTGTATACATGTGGTTTCTATATTTCACTAACAATTTCTTATCTGATTATGTATGTATTGTTTGTTAAGCATGAAACATCTATCGATTATTTCAAAGTTATAGGCTATATGGTGTGTTGTAGATCACGGAATACCATAGTAGCTGGTGTCTCTTGAGATATAAATAGTTATCACAGTTGAGATAGTTTTGGATAAAACTATCGGGTTAGACTGTAGCATAGATAGATAAGTAGCTTGTCTTGGTTACTTGTTTATGCTAGTACGTTGATTGTATTGATAGGATCATGGTGATGTGAATTATTCTATTTTGACCTATGTTGAAGAATCAAGACCTCAGGGACTTAAATGTTATTTAATGTTACACTTTTACTCTAATTGAGTGACTAAGGGTGTATGGTTAGAGTCTGTTACTTTGATTTACCATGACTAAGAGTTCTGTCTTGTAACTCAATATGATTCGTATCTTGGGCAACAACTATAACTAATACGATCCTTAGTGCATCTGCAATAGAGCACGGTATCCTTGTAGAATAGGTTGATCACATCCCCTGAGGAATTCATTAAGGATTACTAAACCCTGCGGGTGGATTAAGTTCCAGTATGATGAATATAGAATTAAATGGTACTACTTAGGAATTAAATAAGAAGTTAATTAACGAAAGCAGTCAGAAACTTTAGATTAATTAACGGATACCGGACATCTTAAATACGGGGGTGATTTAAGTCTAATACTAGCCCTAAGCTCAATAGAGATAAAACGGGTAGTTCAGTATTATTAATCTAGCGGAATGTTTTAATACTTATGATCTAAATTTTACTCTGGGTTGAGTATAGAGAATTTAGACATTGAGAGACCCAATTTTATATGCTAGTAGATCCCTAATCTGGCCCAAAAAGCTCAATAGGCCACAGTTAAGGAAGAAAAGATTCAATCATCATTGAAGCCTAGTAAAGGGGCCCCAATGTGATATGGGCGGCCATCTCATGGTCTACGGGCTAAGTCTGCAACTTAAGCCCATTCTCCTCTTATAAATACTTACTTAAGGCCTCTAGGTAAAGTGATTCTTTGCTAATGATTCATGTGAGGGGGTAGAGAGTGTGTTTGATAAGCTTTGAAAATTCAGAAAATGTTTTTGGTAAGAAATTATGAGGCATCGTCGATCTCAAATGCACATTCCATATGTGTTAAGTGTTTTGATTGTTCGTTTCATTGTTCGGGACAAACAATGGCTTATGTTTGGGGGAGTGATTAACACAAATTTTATGTGCATGTTGAGTGTATTTTAAATGTGTTTGAAACTCGAATTTGATGTTGAAATGCTAGAAATGCTAGGGTTTCTTAACTTGTAGCATATTTTATACTTTTCTCATTTTCTTTCGGTTTTCGATCTATTTTTGGAGGAATTGAAAAGAGCATTCAAGTTTCCAAGGATCGAGGGCTGGAAACGAGGAAGAATTAAGCTAAAAGAGGTGGAAAGCCGGTTCGAAAGGAGGAAAGCAACAACCGAAAGAAGAACCAAAGAAGGAGAAGAACCGGACCGGGAAGGGTGAACAACGGCCTGCCAGGCCGCCGATCAGACCGCCGATTAGGTGGCTGACCGGCAGTCACGACCGCACTTTGCTAATCGATAGCTAAGCTTGGTGATTCGTGACTATGGTGGAAATTAACAAATAATTAGCCAAGGACGGGAAATTCAGGATTTGGTGTGAACATATTATAGAACAAACACCGATTGATGGACATAATAGACGGAATAGGTACGACACCATTTGTCATGATTCTGGGTTACAACCATATCGAAGAAATAGAAGTATTAGAGTGTACGCAGTGGAAAAGTGTTTAAGAATACATGTATGAGGACATGTATTACCAAGATAAATCTTCAACTAATACTACTTGCTAACTTTGACAAAAGCACCACCGGTCACTCTCCCTTCATCCTGTTCAACCTGCACATTGGAAATAATGTACATGGCATGAGTACAGAGTACTCAGTGGACACATGCCCAAAATATTCTTTTATTGTCAAGCCATTCATAGTGAAGCATAGGGTTTTATTGAAAGGCCTATGTTCATGAAAAACTGAGTTATCTTAAAAGCGTCTGCAGACTAAGTTCTGTAGTATTCTACAATATCTGAGTTTGTTGTGTCCGAGAAGGTGGCCACCTCATTCGGTCACGTGATCGGTCATTATCTGGAATGACACGATCAATATGTACACTAGTCCAAGAATAATAGCTGATCATTCAAGGACCCGAATTCGATTTATGAATTGACATTGCGCCATCGAACAGATTGGCATCATACAAAAACTGAAAACATTTATGGCATGACAATACTTTTAAAAGAGCTACTGATCTAATAAAACATGCTTTATTTTATAGAAAGCTCACCTCGTTACTTTCTCTACTGCAACGAGACTTGATCTTTGCTTCTGCTACTGTCCCTCCTTCACGTACCCTTCGATTAATTTTCGAGGTAAGATTCGTATTCTAACAAATAAAATATTATTTAATATTTTATTTAAGTACTGATCGGAGGTTATTCTAAATCCAGTAACGTGGTTACTATTATCTAAGCTCGAGTTATGAATCCCGTTATGTGAGCGGTTCATAAGATTTTTATCAATAAATCAATCTTTGATTTATTGCTAATCTAGATAAATTTTAACTATGTATTTGATTAGCTAAATCAATTACGCTTTAGTTAATAAATTCTGGTTAATTAACTTATCTTAAGTTAATTCTTTTAATCGCGAAGTAATTCCTTACGAACTATTGTAATTTAATCAATGGTAGAGCACGAATTAATTAGTCGCGTCTCAATTCATAATTAATTAGGGAGTTGGGCTCGTAATTGAGTAAATGGGCTCTGGCCCAATTAAAAGGGCAACTCGGCCCGCTTACACTCAGCCCGGTCTAGTCTTCGGCCCAACTGTGGCTCCAGCCTGGACTCGCGGGTTAAACCCGACCCGACCCGGGTGACAAAAGAAGACCCAAGTCCTTATTTCCCTTTCACTCCCACGCAGAACACGATCCCTCTCTCTCACATCGCGATCTTCTCTCTCACTCTTCTTCTCGAATTTTCTTCTCCGATCGTTTCCTCTGACGATCTTCGTGGTCGTCGGCCTTGGTTACTCCTCTATCTTGCTCGTCTCTTCGCGTTTCTGAGATGGTAGTCCCAATTCAAATCCCTAATTCAAAAATTGGGGAAGACGCTTCTCCATTCGCGAGCTCTTCTCTAATCCTATTCGTAAATTTTACTCAGTTTAGTTTTATGCTCCGATTAATATTAATATCGTTATGTGTAACTAACTTTTCTCTGTTTCTTGTTGCAAGTTCCAGTGATGATAGTGAGGCATCGCTGCTTATTTCGCCCCTCTGCCGTGGCTCCGGCGCGCAGCTCTTCCTACTCCGATTCTTTGCCGTCGAGGCCTCGCACCTCGACGGAGGTTTAAATCCTCTCACTTACTCTCTAGAATTAATCTTTGTGTTATCAGAGTATAAGGATGCGTGTGTGTTACTATTTCTGGTCCATAAGCATAAGGTGTTGAGAGCATTTTATGGTGAATTACAATTTCTGGTTTTGAGTCTCAAGTTTCAGAATCAAAAGTTAGTTCTATGTACTGGGTTTCTGTGATGGGCATGCTGTGTTGTGCTGTTCCTAGTTGGAATATTAGAAGTGGAATCATGCTAGGCTTTAACCTTAATTAAGAAGGCTTAGTTCAGGCTGTATTTCTCCTACATTATTCTTGAAGTTCTAGTATTGTTACCTTGAAGAAGATGAGGCTGTGGTTCTGAATTTGGATGGAGAGGGTGTGTATATAGGGAGTTGTTTGGAGCTCCTGAGATAGAGGGTAAGTTGACTTAGGCTGGAGAGTGTAGTGTTTCAAGAGTGCCTATTTTAGTGTTTCTTTTGTTCTTGCTTGAAAGATAGTCTGCAGATCTTATTTGTCCTCTAATATGTAGCTTGGTTGCTCTTCCCTTTTTGATTCTATTGGCTGATCTCTCTCTCTCTCTCTCTCTCTCTCTCCCGCAGGTTTCGGCTGTGGGAAGGACTAGTGGCGCAGCTGATTTCAAGAGTTCTAAAGGAGCTGGTTTCCCTTCCGTTTTAGAAGGTTAGGATTTAAATTGTTTTGTTGTCTTGCTACAGACTTCGAACTCTTAACCTTGTCCTTATTTGTTGACCTCCTTCTCTCCTCTTTTCTTGTATGCAAGTATTGAAAGGAGACGGGACTGCTGCTGAATTTTGGTTCTTTCAAGGAGAGGATACCTTCCTTTTTAGGCTACAAATTATTTATTCATTTGGTCGCAAGGTTGTATTGAAGAGTGCAGGGATTTAATATCTGCCTTCTTTAGCACAACATGTGATTTCCCTTTAATTAATAAAAGGATTTGTTTTATCTACTGTATTGTAAAGTTTGTAATGGGGGTTATTAAATATATGTAGAAATCGACTTCCACACTTGTAATAGTTTGAGAATGTGATAGTGTTCTATTCTAATTCTCTCTTAATCTATTGATCAGACGTGAGGTTTTGAATGCTATTTAACATTATGCTAAAGGCTTTTCTTGGTATATAATATATATATATATATGTATATACACATATATATCCAAGTTATGCCATAACTTATTCTACTTTAGCGAATTATTCATCGGGTTCGACCCAATAATTCTACAAGTGGGCTCGGCCCGTTCTAATTAATCAATTGGACCTTGGCCCAATAAATGAAGAAATATATATATATATATATATATATATATATATATGTATCAAGTATCGATAACTATCTCTTACTCGAGCTATTCGATCATTGTTTAGCTGACGTGATCGAGGACAATAACGATTCATTTATTCGAATACTGATTACTTACTGAAAACTAGATAATATAGAAATCAAGTTGCTACTTGGTTATATCATTACTTCTCAATCGATTACTCGAAGAAATAATTTATAGAAGTCAAGTCGCTACTCGATTCCATTATTGTTTTCTAACCAATTGTTCTAGAATCTTGGATACTGAAAGCTGATAAAATATCTCAACTATCGAGATTAACTAACTAATTTAGCTAAGTGAAATTATGGGGCGTTACATCCTCCCCCCCTTAAAAAAATTTCATCCCGAAATTTACGTACCTTATTTAAATAATTATGGATACTTTTCATTCATCTTATCTTCAATTTCCCACGTGGCTTTTTCTGACCGTGGCAACCTTCACCGAAGTGATAGATTTATTTATGAGCTGTTGTACTTTTTGGTCTAATTTTGCTTCTGGTCTATTTTCGTAACTCAAATCTAGGTTAAGTTCTACTTTGTCTTGATGGATTACGTGCTTTGGGTCGTGCACATACTTTCGAAGTTGTGAAACATGGGAAACGTTGTGTACATTTCTAAGGCCTCGCGGCAACGCCAACCTATAAGCTACTGGTCCGATTCTCTCTAAAATTTCGTAAGGTCCAATAAAATGGATTCCAGCTTCCCTTGACTCCAAATCTCACTATCCCCTTGGAATTGAAGGAGATACTTTCTGTAACATTATTTCAAACTGAATCTCGGTTCTACGGTTATCGGCATAGGATTTCGGTTTATCCTGAGCTTCCTTAATTCTATCTCTGATATGGCGCATGATCTCATTCATGTCGCTGATCGCGTCAGGGCCTAACATCTTTCTTTCACCCACTTCATCCTAATAAAGCGGTGATCTACACTTTCTTCCATATAACGCTTCATATGATGCCATATCTATGGTCGCCTGGTAACTATTGTTGTAAGTAAATTCAATCGGTGGTAAGACTAGCTCCCTTTTGACCACCTCGATCGAGTACTACTGTTCTTAACATGTCCTCTAGGGTCTGTATGGTTCTCTCCGACTGTTCGTTGGTCTGAGAGTGGAAGGCAGTAGTACTAAACTCCAGTCTAGTTCTCAGTTCATTTTGTAAGCTCATCCAAAATCTAGAGGTGAATTTTAAATCTTGGTCTGACGTGATCGAGTTTGGTATTCCGTGGCGGCGTAATATTTCACGAGCATACACTTGAGCTAACTTCTCTGACCTGTGAGTCTTTTTTTTTTTTTTTTTTTTTTTTTTTTTTTGGTGTGAATAAGGTATGTGCTCTTGGTGAGTTGATCTATGATTACCTAGGTGGATCCTATCACAAAATTTATGGCGATATGCTCCCATTTTTGCTGTGGAATTTTCCCAAGGGTTGCAATCTGCCATAAGGGCATTGGTGCATTGGTGTAGAGCTTCCACCTGCTGACAAGCTAGGCATCCTCTAACGAATGAACCTACATCTCTCTGCATTCTCTCCAATCAGGACTTCTTTCCAGGTCTCAGAATACATTCGTACTTCTAGGGTGGCGGCATATAGTGTATCGTGAGCTTCGCTCAGAATTTCTTTCCTCAGTTCTTCATGGTGTGTAATGCACAGTCTCCCTTCAACTATAATTGCATTGTTCACTTCCTTGCGGTAACTTTTGGGCTCTCTTTCATTCTTTTCTCCTAACGTGCGCTTCTCAAACATTCCGTCTATGGGCTTTCGGTTTCTAATTTCTCTAGGTAATTTGGCCCAATAGATTAACCAATGGGTTTGGCCCAATATGTTATATTCTCATTAATGAGAAACACTGCTCGTTTGCTTAACTAGATAGTCCATTCGTATACTTGATCGTTTATGCAGTTGTCATCTAGAACCATAGTAATCAAATTGCTATTTGATTCTATCTAGAAAATACTGTTATTAATCATCTACTTGAAGTAATTCTTACCTCGCTTAAGCTCTAATCAAAATAGTTTGGACTGCTAGGCATTTACTTGATCATGGAACTTAATCAAGTATCAATTAAACAACTAACTGCTCACATAGATGCAATTTATTAATTGCTTCTTCCTAATTAGAAATAACTAGGGGATCCTTTCCTTCGGATTCTATCCCAATCGAAAAAAAATAAAAATAAAAAATAAGAATGTGACTAACATTCCTTCTGACGAAGTTTTCCTAACAATGTAACTTAATCAATAGAAAGGTGTTCTCAAAATACTGCACAACTTCTAAGTTCATTTTACGGAACTTCTAGATAAGTGCTTCTCCGCTAGTAGAGAAATGTAAGTTTCGACTAAGTCTTATGACTAAAAGCAACTACCACTACTTTGTCTTTGCCTGAATGGTGGTTGATTCCACTGTCGCAGTTTTCCACTAACTCGAGCCACCTTCCATGTCTCATGTTAAGTCTCGCTACTCGAAGAGGCTTTTTTTTTTTTTTTTTTTTTTTTTATCTGTGGGAATCTCACACTGAACTTTATAGGGGTGATATCTCCAAATTTCCAGGGCATTCACAACTGCTGTTAATTCCAAGTCATGTGTTTGGTAACTAAGCTCGTGCGGTCTAAGTTGTCGTGAGGCAAGGATGTTACTTTTCTTTCATGTATCAGAACACAACCAAGTCCATTCTCGGAGGCATCCGTGTAGAGTACTTACTTCTTATCTGGATCTGGAACTGCTAGAATGGGGCGGTTGTAAATTTTCTTTCAACTATTGAAAGTTTAACTCACATTCCGAAGCCCATGTATACTGGATTCCCTTCCTCACGGGTTGCATCATTGGTCTTGCTACTTTCGAAAATCCTTCTAGGAATATTTGATAATAATTAGCCAATCCTAAGAAGCTTCGGATTTCATTTCGGTGTCGATAGTAATTGTCGTTTCTGAACTACTTCTACTTTTGCACGATTCACTTTAATCCCTTCAGCTGAGATGATGTATCCCCAAAATGTTATTTTCTTAAGTTCAACTCACACTCATTGAATTTGGCGTAGAGCTTCTCTATTCTTAGGTCCCAACACTACTCTCGAGTGCTCTTCGTGCTTCTCTTCGTTCTTCGAGTAGATTAGAATGTAATCTATGAGAACTAGGATGAATTCGTCTAAGTAAGGATGGAAATCATGATTCATAAGGTCCATAAATAATGTTGGTGCATTGGTCAATTTGTACGGCATAACTACGAAATCATAGTGGCCATATCTAGTTCGAAAAGCCGTCTTAGATGTATTTTCAGGTTGGATCTCTCTATGGCAGAGACGACTAGTTTTCGTATGTCTATAGTGTTTTCGCGGGAATTCGTAGGCTATTTGTCTGGCATTCCAAGGAAATTTTGTCTTTCCTTCTAAAAGGTGGTGGCGTAGCTTTTATATCTACATGCTTATTAGATTTGATGGGAAGATTATTCCTTAGAAACTGGTGTGAACTTAAGTTCAATTCCAGATTCGAATAACGGCGTGTAAGAGTGATAGTCACTCCAACAGGTGAGGTGGTTCTCCTATCTTCCCTATTCTTAGGTTATCTATGAATGCTTTTACGATAATGAATGTTAAGTACCCCTTATCAAACAAGATTATTACGGGTGTATCAAGGAGTTAGCTCATAACTACCAAGTTTCCTTGATCCTTAGCGAGTGGCTCTTGCCTCATCGTGTGGGCATTTGCCTTATGCCGTCGTTCGTACCAAGCACTATTGGCTCTACGGTGGGAGTGGGGATGGTGGTGGGGAAAACTATCATGGTGTTTTGGTTTGTGCCCGCAGAGCACGAAATTTACTGTGATTGGTCTGGTTGATTTGGTCCAGCACCCCTCCACTTCTGTGGAAAGTATCTTATATATAATGTTTTCTCACCTTGTACTATTCTGGACAGTTTTAATCTACTTGGAGGTTTTTCCTTAATCTCTAAAATCAGGATATTATTCCCGTCCTCAGTCAATGCCCTTTAGAGCTCCTTATTTTATATTATTATTCGCTGAGAAAATCTTGGTCCCTTTTTTTGGATATAGGGTGGCTACCCTCATCTCGCATTATGTCGTACTTCATTTCTAAGTTTCGATACTTATACTTGTCACATCCCCACATTTATTCTCCTTTGGTGTTTAGGTGTTGGCATGCATCCTTATTTCTTAAGAACGCCTTACTATTCTTACATTCTTTCCCTTATATAGAATGAATTCTACTTTGACTTGGATGGACACTTTTACAGGTCATTTTCCCTTGAAACAGGGGAATCCTTAACTAGATCTTCTGGTTTATCATATGTTACTGCATTTTCTTTGCTACTTCTGTGGATTCTAACTGGCCGATTATTTTTGGTCTCCTCAATCTGACTAGAAGCTCTTCTCGTGTGGTTACGATATTTAATTTCTCTTATATCCTAGAAATTCTCAAAACTCTTGATAAGGGATTAACCTTTATAGGTTTGGTTTTACTCATCTGCTTACTCGATCTAGTTCAATTCACATTTCACTGCTACTGATTTTTGATATACTCTCTAACTCATGAGTATGTCATCTTCATTTCTTGAACTTAACAGTTTCTTACTGTTAATTGGTCTTGCACCACCAAATAAACAACTTATTTGTTCTATTGATTTGCTTGCTGCAAATATCTTTAAAACTGATCCCACCATGATATGGGTCATAACGCTTGTATTTGACTCTTCTGCTCTTCATCTGGGTCCCTGAGATTTTCTTAAGGGCTCTCTAAGGTTCTTTACAACTTCGGACCAATCTAAATTTCTTGTTGATATGTCTTAATTATCTATACACCCTTGGTCTACCTTCATTTGGATACTAGGTCTCAACCCCTCTATTTTAGGTCTTAATTTCTACTCATTTGATTTATCCACAAACTTTTGATATCCCCAGTCAGCACTATGCTTCCTGTCATACCTTGAACTTTCAAATAGACTAATTTCTTCATTCTCTTTGGTTTCAAAAGAAATGTAATACGTACGGAGTGAAATAATTTGTGAGCTGTACTGGAAGAAATTTTGATAGGAAGAACATGTCAATTCCGGTATGACGTTTAATAAAATGGTTTCATCAATAAATTATTAGACCAGTGTGAAAAGAATAGTTAGAGGGTAGAGATGAAATGACAAAGGGTCGAAAGAAAGGGATTCCCTTGCCGATACCCATCTGAATTTTGGTCTGTGAATGATTTTACTGAGAATGAGATTATGTAGAGTGGCCAGTTCCACATAAGCACCTCCTCAGCATGAATCCGTCTGCCGTATTTTGGTGGCTTGGTCACAGTATGACGATAATGAATTCTCAAGATTTGGCAAGCTCTCATTTTTAGCTCAAAAACTTTTTCAACTTGTCATTTTTCTGAAGAAGGGACTTTATTTGCTTCAAGGGGTCAAAATGGTACGTGCCACATCATAAGCATTTGTACGCAAGGTTCTCCCTTAGATTACTACCTTCCTAATTTTATTAATTATCTGCATACACTAATCTTTTATGTGGAGATTGATATTCCCTTATTTCTTAAGGGCTAAACTGGCAGTGTGACATACTATCGACGCATAAGTGCGGGTAGTAATATTATCTTGCCTTTAGTCTCAATAGTAAATGTTCTACTTCTAATTTATTTCTTATTTCAAGTACTGTTTTGATAATCAACCACTATGGCTAAGAGGTCTAATGGTGTAGGATGCTAAATTATCCTGGATATGGCTTAACCATCTTGAAAAAAGAATTCTTCTTCAGATACTTACTTCTCATAAAAGTTGAGCTACAACATTTTAGTGAATTAATTATTCACTCCCAGTGGCACTATGCCCTGGTTCTTACTGCTATGATGTAGTCTCCTCGTAAATAGGTATCAACTTGCTTTCTTATCCTATTATCATAACTTCTAACGCTTAAGCTTATCTCATCTTTCTTTCTTTTTTTTTTTTAGATTCTTCTTTTCTGACCAAGTATGCAATGACATACTTGAGATTGAAGTGGTCTTATTTATTTTGCCACAATGTAGTTTACTTGATTATACCATTGAGGTATGCTAAAATTGAAGGCATTAGCAGCCTTTAATAGGTCGCCTTAGGCAATAAGTGACGATAGCTCGACTGGGCTCATCTCAATCTTCGTCGTACTTCTTGTCTTGGCTCTTGTTGCTTCTTGCAATACTTCTCGTCTTCTTCTTTGCTTGACTGGGAAAGAAAGGACCTTCGTTCCCATCTCAATTTAAGCTTACTTTCTTGAAGTAAGTGTCTGAAGCAACTATGTTCTTTAGAGGAGTTCACTCTTCCTTCTAAGTGATCTAAGAACTAGTCTCTACTAAGTTCTTGCAATTAAAAGAAATTTCAACTTTTAATCAATTGAGGAAAGCATTTTTTCTTTTCCTCGTTGAGCGTGATGAGTTGGAGTGCTGAGCTTTTGTCAAAGGACTCCACTTAGTCTAGCGATTCAAGTCTAGACTATACTTTGAAGAAGACTCTTGGATTTCAGAGCAACCTAGTGCTCTGATACCACTCTATCACGACCGCACTTTGCTAATCGATAGCTAAGCTTGGTGATTCGTGACTATGGTGGAAATTAACAAATAATTAGCCAAGGACGGGAAATTTAGGATTTGGTGCGAACATATTATAGAACAAACACCGATAGATGGACATAATAGATGGAATAGGTACGACACCATTTGTCATGATTCTGGGTTACAACCATATCGAAGAAATAGAAGTATCAGAGTGTACGCAGCGGAAAAGTGTTTAAGAATACATGTATGAGGACATGTATTACCAAGAGAATCTTCAACTAATACTACTTGCTAACTTTGACAAAAGCACCACCGGTCACTCTCCCTTCATCCTGCTCAACCTGCACATTGGAAATAATGTACAGGGCGTGAGTACAGAGTACTCAGTGGACACATGCCCAAAATATTCTTTTATTGTCAAGCCATTCATAGTGAAGCATAGGGTTTTATTGAAAGGCCTATGTTCACGAAAAACTGAGTTATCTTAAAAGCATCTGCAGACTAAGTTCTGTAGTATTCTACCATATCTGAGTTTGTTGTGTCCGAGGAGGTGACCACCTCAATCGGTCACGTGATCGGTCATTATCTGGAATGACACGATCAATGTGTACACTAGTCCAAGAATAATAGCTGATCATTCAAGGACCCGAATTCAATTTATGAATTGGCATTGCGCCATCGAACAGATTGACATCATACAAAAACTGAAAACATTTATGGCATGACAATACTTTTAAAAGAGCTACTGATCTAATAAAACATGCTTTATTTTATAGAAAGCCCACATCGTTACTTTCTCTACTGCAACGAGACTTGATCTTTGCTTCTGCTACTGTCCCTCCTTCGCGTACCCTTCGATTAAAATCGAGGTAAGATTCGTATTCTAACAAATAAAATATTATTTAATATTTTATTTAAGTGCTGATCGGAGGTTATTCTAAATCCAGTAACGTGGTTACTATTATCTAAGCTCGAGTTATGAATCCCGTTATGTGAGCAGTTCATAAGATTTTTATCAATAAATCAATCTTTGATTTATTGCTAATCTAGATAAATTTTAACTATGTATTTGATTAGCTAAATCAACTCGGCCCGCTTACACTCAGCCCGGTCTAGTCTTCGGCCCAACTGTGGCTCCAGCCTAGACCCGCGGGTTAAACCCGACCCACCCCGGGCGACAAAAGAAGACCCAAGTCCTTATTTCCCTTTCACTCCCACGCAGAACACGATCCCTCTCTCTCACATCGCGATCTTCTCTCTCGCTCTTCTTCTCGAATTTTCTTCTCCGATCGTTTCCTCTGACGATCTTCGTGGTCGTCGGCCTTGGTTACTCCTCTATCTTGCTCGTCTCTTCGCGTTTCTGAGGTGGTAGTCCCAATTCAAAACCCTAATTTGAAAATTGGGGAAGACGCTTCTCCATTCGCGAGCTCTTCTCTAATCCTATTCGTAAATTTTACTCAGTTTAGTCTTATGCTCTGATTAATATTAATATCGTTATGTGTAACTAACTTTTCTCTGTTTCTTGTTGCAGGTTCCAGTGATGCTAGTGAGGCATCGCTGCTGATTTTGCCACTCTGCCGTGGCTCCGGCGCGCAGCTCTTCCTACTCCGATTCTTTGCCGTCGAGGCCTCGCACCTCGACGGAGGTTTGAATCCTCTCACTTACTCTCTAGAATTAATCTTTGTGTTTTCAGAGTATAAGGATGTGTGTGTGTTACTATTTTTGGTCCATAAGCATAAGGTGTTGAGAGCATTTTATGGTGAATTACAGTTTCTGGTTTTGAGTCTCAAGTTTCAGAATCAAAAGTTAGTTCTATGTACTGGGTTTCTGTGATGGGCATGTTGTGTTGTGCTGTTCCTAGTTGGAATATTAGAAGTGGAATCATGCTAGGCTTTAACCTTAATTAAGAAGGCTTAGTTCAGGCTGTATTTCTCCTACATTATTCTTGAAGTTCTAGTATTGTTACCTTGAAGAAGATGAGGCTGTAGTTGCTAGCTACTTCTTCTCCTCTTCCTAGCTCTTCTTTTCTTCTCTCCCCTTGAAGCTTGAAATATTTGGTGAATGTTTGAGTGTTTGAGGTGTGGTTCTGAATTTGGATGGAGAGGGTGTGTATATAGGGAGTCGTTTGGAGCTCCTGAGATAGAGGGTAAGTTGACTTAGGCTGGAGAGTGTAGTGTTTCAAGAGTGCCTATTTTAGTGTTTCTTTTGTTCTTTCTTGAAAGATAGTCTGCAGATCTTATTTGTCCTCTAATATGTAGCTTGGTTGCTCTTCCCTTTTTGATTCTATTGGCTGATCTCTCTCTCTCTCTCTCTCTCTCCCGCAGGTTTCGGCTGTGGGAAGGACTAGTGGCGCAGCTGATTTCAAGTGTTCTAAAGGAGCTGGTTTCCCTTCCGTTTTAGAAGGTTAGGATTTAAATTGTTTTGTTGTCTTGCTACAGACTTCGAACTCTTAACCTTGTCCTTATTTGTTGACCTCCTTCTCTCCTCTTTTCTTGTCTGCAAGTATTGAAAGGAGACGGGACTGCTGCTGAATTTTGGTTCTTTCAAGGAGAGGATACCTTCCTTTTTAGGCTACAAATTATTTATTCATTTGGTCGCAAGGCTTGTATTGAAGAGTGCAGGGATTTAATATCTGCCTTCTTTAGCACAACATGTGATTTCCCTTTAATTAATAAAAGGATTTGTTTTATCTACTGTATTGTAAAGTTTGTAATGGAGGTTATTAAATATATGTAGAAATCGACTTCCACACTTGTAATAGTTTGAGAATGTGATAGTGTTCTATTCTAATTCTCTCTTAATCTATTGATCAGACGTGAGGTTTTGAATGCTATTTAACATTATGCTAAAGGCTTTTATTGGTTTATAATATATATATATATATATGTATATACACATATATATCCAAGTTATGCCATAACTTATTCTACTTTAGCGAATTATTCATCGGGTTCGACCCAATAATTCTACAAGCGGGCTCGGCCCGTTCTAATTAATCAATTGGACCTTGGCCCAATAAATGAAGAAATATATATATATATATATATCAAGTATCGATAACTATCTCTTACTCGACCTATTCGATCATCGTGTAGCTGACGTGATCGAGGACAATAACGATTCATTTATTTGAATACTGATTACTTACTGAAAACTAGATAATATAGAAATCAAGTTGCTACTTGGTTATATCATTACTTCTCAATTGATTACTCGAAGAAATAATTTATAGAAGTCGAGTCGCTACTCGATTCCATTATTGATTTCTAAGCAATTGTTCTAGAATCTTGGATACTGAAAGCTGATAAAATATCTCAACTATCGAGATTAACTAACTAATTTAGCTAAGTGAAATTACGGGGCGTTACACTGGCTGGATAAATGGCGGTTAAGGTGGCGGTTTAAACGGCGGCCTGCCAGGCCACCAATCAAACCGCCGTTGGCGCGCTCCCTCTACTTCTTGACCGAGTTTGGTCCGACCAACTCGGTCTAACTTGACCCAAAACTCAATTTTAATGTATTTAACCTTTAGGTCTTACCTAATTGGGTATCTTTAGCTTGAATATTAACTCTAGAACCCTAATTATATTTCTCTCTTTCTACTTTGGTATTTTGATCATTTGTTGAAGATTTACTTCGAAGATTTGAAGATCCTTCAACTATTTTGTTCCATTTTTAATTCTCTATCTTTTGATTATGGTTTCATACATTTCTTATGGTTCATTTTCTCTAATCATGTCTAGCTAATTTCCTTTGTGATTCCAATTATATGTAAATTAGGGATAAGTGATGGGATTAGGCTTTGATCTATGAATTTACCTTCTAATTTTAGGTTCATTTTGTTGGATCCGGGATCCCTCGGATGTAGATTTAATTATTTTCAATAATTATTAATATATAAATTCTGATCTTGAAAGCGGAAATAGATCTAGAATCATATACCAGTTTGTATAACACCGGTGGAATTCTGAGTCGAGGTAATGATCTTCCACGCACTAGATCTCTGCACATGAGATCTAGCTCTTGATCGTAAACCCCGAGATCTTCTGGAGTATTCCCCAGCAATGAGAAGAATTTCGAGTCGGCAAAAATCTATCTTCTCTGCTCTACCCAGAAGTGTCGCCCCCTTCTCACAGAATGTGAAGAATGAAAATCACGTACGTTCACTTTCCACTTATCCCTTATTTATATAAGAAGTGGAGTGGTGGAGAAGTTAGGGCCTTCACTAATGGGCCAGGCATGCTCTTTTGGGCTACTCCAGGGATCTTGAAGAGGATATAGACTGGGCCTTCCAATATAATTAAATAATCCAAGTATTCTCTGGCCCCGAATACTCTATTGAATAACATTAATATTATAGCCTTTCCACTATAGTAAAATAATATTGCATCGCCGTCCATTCCCAAATTACTACATACCTGGCTCCTCTTTGAACTATATTATTTCTCGTGTTTAAGATATCACATGTCCATTAATTAATTTAAGCTACTGACTGCTCCAATTAATTAATATCTTATACCGAGAGTAGTACCCATTCGACCTCATTATTATATCGGAACTTAATCCACCTGCAGGGTTTGATATAATAATCCTTAGAACGCCTCAAGGGGACATCATCAACTCGGCACACCGAGACACGATTTCTAGCTATAATATTAATTATTATATTTATAATATTATTACCCAAGATACGGAGATTCTTTGAGTTGTGATAACTCTCACTCATGGTAAATCAAAGTAATAACAATTATAAATACATAATTGAATATTATAACAACTAGAATTAAGAAATAATAATCGTCCAAGATGTGATCCTTAATAAGTCAGTATAAAAGGATTTATCTCACCTCGATCCTGTTCAGTGCAACTCTGATCGTATGCACTAGTATAAGCTAATAGCCAAGACCAACTATTATCCAGCATTATACTACAACCTTAACAAGTAATTTATCCAAGATTACTTTCGGTTGCGAACACCATTTAACTATATAAGAA
This sequence comes from Mentha longifolia, assembly GCA_001642375.2. NCBI lineage: Eukaryota > Viridiplantae > Streptophyta > Magnoliopsida > Lamiales > Lamiaceae > Mentha > Mentha longifolia. The sequence goes on along the minus strand of CM038120.1, from coordinate 10,480,463 downwards.
AATGATAATATGATCTTCCGTGTGACCACCCACACCATAATATCTATAATATATAGTACCGGACATTTATTTGCATAACCATAACACGAATTAATATGCAAATCATATGACAAAATATTTATTTCTATAAAATAGGAAGATACAGTTAATATACACGTATAAAAGTAGGCTTTGCAGTATATAACCCCAACAATCTCCCACTTATACTCAAAGCATGCTTTTAAGTATGCCACTACACTAAATTTTCTCCCACTTATACTCAAAGCAGTGCTGCCATATGTCTGATTCCCTTTCTCTTCATGCCCTTATCGAAAACCTTCGATGGCATGTGAATCATGAAGGAAACTGTCAAGGTATCTTCCGACATAATCTTTGACTCCACAATGTCTCCTCTCATTGAGATTACTCATAATATAAAATACTTCTTTCCGATGTATTTACTGGCCTTATGGTCTTGTGATTCTTTTGAATTTGCTACTGCACCAAAAACTGTCACAATAGATTGTGATCGTCTAAGGTAAATTCAGAATCATATCCAAGACCAACAAAAAGTTCCGGAGCCATCCAGCCTTCCAACTAATGGCTCCACCTCCTAGTCTAAAACACATCCCAAGGTAGACTTTTGAAAATTCCTATCTGATTGGAAATTAGTATAACCAAATGGGAATAGACTGACAAACTGAAAGATCAACATATAATCTCGTGTCCTTTGATTATATTCTTCACAACAGTCTATTGCCTTTAACCAGGGTTAGATTAGTATCTGAAAACTATGCCAACAACATAACATATATCAGACCTGGTGTAAAGTATAACATTCATGAAGTTGCCTATTGCAGAGGCATAGGGAACCACCTTCATGTCATTTATCTATCTCTGTGTCCTAGGACACATTTCTTTAGACAAATGAACTCCTTATCAAAATGGCGAGTAGCCTTTTTCGGAGTTTTCCATGCTAAAACACTTTACTACCACATCAATATAAACCACTTGTTACAACCACAATATTCTCTCCTTACGATCATGAAAGATCTTAATCCCAAGAATGTGAACAGCTTTACCCAAGTCCTCTATATTGAATGTCTTGGATAACCACATCCGTATGTCCAATAACTACTCCACGTTGTTGCCAATCAGGTGTATGTCATCAACATATAGTACTAGAAACATCACATCATTTCCATTGCACTTCTTATACACATAACTCTAATAATCACACTCAATAAATCCATATGACTAGATTACCTTATCAAGAATATGTATTCTAAATCCGAGATGCTTGCTTAAGTCCATAAATGGATCGCTTAAGTTTGCAAACCAGATGCTCATCCCCTTTGGCAATGTATCCTTCTGGTTGGCACATGTAAATGGATTTCTCATGACAACCATTTAAAAAAAATGATCTTGACATCCATTTGCCAAATCCCCAGATCTATATGAGCCGCAATGACTAAGAGAATCCGGATCGACTTAAGTATAGCAACAGGCGAGACTTTTGCCACAAGCGTAGCTTTAAGGGTTTCAATCTTACCGTCAGATCCTCTCTTACTTTGTAGATTCCCTTATCCAACAGGAGTTATGATCCGCCCTCACTTTAGGGGTGAGGGTAGGGAGCAATAATAATCAATTATAGTATAATTGAGTTGAATCCTCAAGGAATGCTAGGTCGTTTAAGATTCAAGTAGTAATCTAATTATCTAACTACTATTCAAGCTTACAAGTGACATGTTTTTGTGTTTTCTTAATCCTATTAAGTAATGCAATTGGAAAAGTAACAAACTAGATAACAACTAATAACAAAAGTTAACAAACAATAGTAGAAAGCTTGGTTCCAAATATAATCCGATAATCACTAGAGGCATAGGTTTGAGGATTTGCATGGATTAGCCATTTTAATCTAATTCATATGGGAGTCTTATATATAGTAAACATCAATTCTTCTCTCGAAGCAACCAATATTAGTGGATTAACCTATGACATCTATCTCCGACTAGGACTGAAGATGCATAAATTAACTCCAAATAGCTCAATTAATTATCTAGAAGCTCCTACTAGCAAGAATTACTAATATTTTGTGATTTGATGCTAAGTGCTATGAATTAAAGCCTAATAAGCATTTAACCAAACACCTTGTATGCACTCAATGATGACCAATCAATCATGCAATAAAATTAAGTCCCAAACCACAAGACATATGAATTAGAAGGTACATCCAACAACAAAATCCAAAAACCTAGTGATCTAGATCATATCTTCATATATTGGAACCAAATAGAAATTTAGCTAGACATAATTGAAGGAATTAAACCATGAAAAAGAGATAAAATTATGATGAAAATAAAGAGAATTTAATAAGGAAAAAGAAGATGGTCTTGAATTGCAAATCCAGCAAGTATAGCTCCAACAATCTTCAAAATACTAAAAAGGAAAGAGGAGAATGTTTCTAGGGTTCTAGGAATATTCAATGTGCCAAAAGATCATACCAATGAAGTATAATATCCTATTTATATCATTACATTGAGTAGGGGTCAAAACATAATTAGAAAAATATAGAAAATGGGAGAAAATTGAATTTTTGGAGGAAAGAAGTTGGGCGGCGCGCCTGTATCCAGGGGGTCGCGCGCCCAAGGCCAAATTTCCTTCATTGGCGCGCGACCGGGGGTAGCCTCTGAAGCAATCGCGCGCCGGGTCGCGCCCATGTTGCTCCCGCTGCGCAATAATTTTGTTTCGGCTCGTTCTCCCTCATCTGAACTTCAATTTGCGAACCGCTTTTTGCTACGGACTCCTAACGAACTCCTCTTTGACATGGAATGATCAAATTGGACAAATGAGTTCTTAATTATCCTGCAAAAAGGCATGAAAAGACTCGAGAGAATGAGGAAAACATAAATGAAGTAAAACTAATGAACCCTAGCTTTATAACTTGAATTCCTCATTTCTAATCCTAGGTTTCACTCTAACCAAGCCCAACATGCACAAAAATTACGTGTTTATCAAGTTACCCTTTAAGTTAGTTTCTACAACGTCATACACATTTTATCATGCATGGATTCAATTTCAGAATCCATTGCAACTCGCCAAAGCTGTGTATCTTTCTCTTGGATTGCCTTTATACATGTCCATGGGTCAATGTCATCTTTTGCCTGGTAAGATATCCAAAGATTCTCCCAAACACAACCATCTTTCAAGTTGAAAAGATGACCCTCCCACTACAACAAGGCTCTACCTAAGAGTTTGTGTTAGTGTCAACACGTGGTGCAGTTCTTGGTGTAACATCTAGTATGGGTGGTTCCGGCCTTTTTCCCCTCATTTCTAAAATGATCCCACTTGTGGGTTTGTAACTATTCACGTAGCCTTCTTACAAAAATTGAGCATTTGTGCTAATTCCGATCTTTTGGACTACAAGACTATAGAATAGACCACCTCTCGTTACCTTAGGGTATCCTAGAAACAACTATATTTCAGTACGAGGTCCTAATGGACCAAGTTTAGTACATACGCCGCTGTCTTTAGACCCTAAAATGTAAAAGGTAAATCAAAATAGCTCATCATCAACCAAAACATTTCTAAGAATATTCGGTTCCTTCGTTCCGCCATGCCACATTGATGTGGTATTCCTGGCGCAGTAAGCTGGGATGCGATTCCAGCTTTTGACATGTGTTTGAAAAAATTCACCGCTAAGGTATCACCTCTTCGATCGAATCAAAGAGATATGATATATTTACCATGATGATAATCAAATTATGCCATGAATTTCCTTGACTTTATAAAGGATTAAGACTTCTGTTTCATCAAATATATCCAAGCCTTAAGTAATCATCAAGAAATGATGAAGTACTCATAGCCACCCCTCCTTAGCTTGTACCGACATTGGACCACACACGTCCGCATGAATCAATCCAACATACTTTCTAATCTATTGCCCTTGGATCTAAGAGTAACCAAGACTTTAGATACCAGATATATGTTTGATTCATACTAGAAGGTTCTTTAACATTTAAAGAATTGATGTTGTGCTATTTACTGCAGTTTGCGCACAACTAATGTACGTCTCCCACTGCACTGACCACTACTTTCGTAGCGTCTCCCACTGTGATGGTAATCTCGACCGCATTTAACAAATGCACAAGATATACCTTGACCATTGCCTCCATTCAAATGAGGACAGGCCGTCATAATTTGTCTTTTTTGCTTACAACAGTAACACTTTCCTCTTGGTTTCTTTATCTCACCTTGAGTAGTTATTCACCTTCTGAGTGTTACCTCCTTAGCCACCACCACCTTGCTTCTTCTTCCTTTAACCATCCTTTGGTTTAAAAGGAGTAGAAGTTGTGGTGATCAATGCTTGAGAACCGGTTTGAAACATCTCAGCATTGATGAGTTCATTGAGCAATTTGGTTAACTTGTACATGAATTAATTCATGTTATAGTTGAACCGAAACACATCAAAAATCATAGGGATCAATTCTATTATGATATCGACCTGAGTTTCCTCATCGATTTCATAACCTAGAATCTCCATTTTATTAAGACAACTATTCATCTTAAGAACATGGTCCCTAATAAGAATACCTTCAACCATTTTCATCGACAAAAGAATATTTTGTCGAGCTTGGTATCCATCATGACTAAACATCTCCGTGAAACTAAGCTTCACAGTGTTTAGGCATACTCTCCTTAGTTGGCACATAAGGACATTCCTCAGTAAGGACAAATTTGTGTTCGTTAGCAGTCAAGACAATGTCCAAGTTATATTTCCAATCGTGATAATTGGAACTCTCAAATTTATTTTTCATTGAGTATTTAAACAAGTGAACCGAAAACCATAGTATAGTTTGAAAATAAAATAACATACAATTATAAGTCATATCCTTCTAAGCCTAATTATATTGTAAAATCTTAAATCAATATAATAAGCAACCCCCGACTCCTCAAAATTTTATATGTAAGCCACGTACGGTGGACGTTTACACATAATCTCTATAAGTAGGTTTCTTAGGCCTTTAATTTCATTATCCAATCAAGATCCACCTTATGATTAATTAACAGTCGGTCACTCCTAGCCATGTAAATTAAATTAATTACCTTTCCGTCGGGAAATAATTAATTAATTTACATCTACGTGAAATACCATAATTTAATATTTCAAAAAATACCATTTTATAAGAATAACCCTACCGTAGGGTGGTGATATCGATATAAAACTATTTTTCAATATTATCCATCGAAATTTCAAAATAATTAAATTAATTAACACCTCCGAATGGATATGCCCGGATCAGTAAGCGAATGTTATTTAATCCATATTTTGAAATTCCAATTCTTTTTACGAAGTTTAAACCAATGAAATCCATAATTAGCACCTCCGAAGGGATACCCCCGGATCAGTGAGCAAATGCTAATTATTTCATTTTTAAACCAATTATGGAGGCTAGATTAATTAAAAAAATTCGAGAAATACAAAATTAATGGAAAAATTAAAATTAATATTTTACCACTTAGTCATTTTAAACCAAGGTTTTATTTCATTTTTCAAGCATAGCATGTAATTAAAAATCGTGAATAATTAAACAACATGCTATCCATAAAATATCGAATAAACAAGCACAAGATAATTAATTAAAAATAATTATCCAATTATCATGGCCTTCAGTTTCTTCAAACGAGCTTCAAAAATATTTGAGTGGATCGTTGGGCCAAGAAATTGGGCCAAGAAACAGGCCTAGGGTTCAGCCCTTTAGGGTTTTAGAAACCCTAACCTTCTCCAAAACCCTAGCCGTCAATCTAGCCGGCGCTGCCTCTCTAGCCGCCACCACCACCGCTGCATCTTCACACAAGGTCGAGGAGACCCGCCGGAGATCTCCCACTGTTCAGCTCAATTTATTAGGGTGCGGAAAACCCTAATTTTCAAATCAGGCATGGTGGTTGGATAGGATTAATTTTATCCAAGATGCGATCAAATCACATAAAGATAGAAACATATCCCTTTAAATATGACCAAATCTTTCTTGATAAGATTAAATCTTATCAGATAAAATCATATCTACCTAGATAACATCAAATCTTTAATGATAGAAACATATCCCTTTAAATATAATCAAATCTTTCTTGATAAGGTTAAATCTTATAAGATAAGATCATATCTACCTAGATAACATCAAATCTTTAAAGATAGAAACATATCTATCCAGATAAAATCAAATCATTTCCAAATAATCACAAACTTGTTGAACAAGCTATTTCACGGCCGGTCACCATCCGATTGACGTACCGCCGCCGAGCCACGCGTACACCACATGCGCCGCCGCAATGTCTCACCGGGACACTGCCGTGGTTCCTATCACCTCATAGCCGCTGAACCTAGAACAGCCGCCAGAAACGTGGCTGAAAATAGCACTGCCGCAGCCACCGTTGCAGATCGTGACAGCAGCCGCCGCTGCCGTTTTCCCCGCCGCGCCGCCATCCGCTGTTCCCCTTCGATGTCCAGCATCACACCTGCATTCTTATGAACACCGGTGATAGCCCAGCAGCCGTCCGGAGATGTTGCAGCCCGCTAGGGTTTCAAAAAACCCTAACTACTGCCGTCTCCGTCGCACAGTAGATGAATCGCCGCCACTGCTGTACTCGCAGGAGCCGCCTGCCGTGGCATGTGTTGCTGCTCTTGCTACTTCTTTGTCAAGCCTTCATCGTCGAGGAAACCGCGTGAACGCTACTACAGTCCCGGCGAACCGAAACAGCCGTGGTAGAACTTAAACCTAGCCGCGGTGTTCATCCCCACCGCAAAGCCGCCGCACATTCTCGACGTCTGACGGGACGTCATCCATCTCCTCCGTCACAGCCATCATGTCCGGTTGCTTCGTGCTCCGTTCATGGTGGCTCGATCGAATTACATAGATCCAAGAATTTTTACATCGAATTTACAATAAAATCGAAAATACAAAATTCTAATCTAACATGATTGATAGGGAGTAATCTGTCGGCTTCCAGTAGGTATCAGGAACGCAGGAGTGATACCCGAACATATGCCATATTTCCGCCAGATCCCGCGGATCAGATCTATCAGTGATCTGAGCATAACAGTTGAAAAACACCCTCCGTCAGTGATCTGAATATAACAGGTGCAGATCACCCTCCGCCACCCTCATTCCTTTAACCCAGATCCTCGTATGAAGCATAGAAAAAACGTGATGGTGGGGCCCACTTTTAGGGACCATTAATCATAACTAAAATATTCTGTCTAACTGACTTGTCTCTCCTAAAAAGACTAAGTTAACCCTGTAGATTAGAGGTAATTACTCTTTCATCCTCACTTTCTACCCTACTATAAATACTTGATCTTCTTCACCAAGAAAAGGTACGCTCTTACTGGATACTTTACCTCCGCTGCAAGCTTTGCTGAAGCGGATCTTCACTTTTCTCTCCCGAACGAGTACTGTAACGCTCTGATTATGAAGAATTGGAATGTTACTTTAAGGAAGAAAGAAAAAAAATGTAGAGGTAGGAATGTGCTCATGCAGAAATTAGCTCCAATAAAAAGAAAATCCTAAGAGCGTCGAAACTTGACAACATCTAGATAAAGATCCGAATAAAAAAAATTGGATAACCGAATACAAGTAATTAATTTCTAATTGGACTATTGGAAGCAAACCGAACATATTATATAACATTATTCACAACGAATTCAGTCAAAGTGTAGGCAAAATCTCGTCAAAGTAATTGACGAGAAACAGAGGGTCAACCATATTTACACGTTTAGGAAGACTACATCGATCTAGGATTGTATAACATGAGTCAAGTTTCAAGCATATATTATACAATACAACAACATACTCAACCAAGGATAAACAGAAGCTAAGGACGAGCATAGTTTTATTTATGTATATATGGTTCATCTCGTTCGCCAACCATCATCATCATCAGTTACCTGAAATAGAATAAAAAGATTTGGGCTGAGTGTTCGAACACTCAGTGGGTATCGCCATACAATTTTCGTCCATAAAATATCCATATCAATAAATCATATTTGCCAATTTCATAAAATAAATGTAAGCTCATACTGTAGTGGAGACAGACCCTATGTGATCACATAAACTATATTCTATAAACTGTATTTGGAATTCCTCTGTACAGGTCATTGTTAAATCCACATGAGCAGTAAAATCAACACATAATTCAATAATGGACGAAATATTGTAAAACACATTTCATAATTTTGGTAAATAAGAACCCACCTTGCAACTAGGATATTATTTGGCCTCGTAACTTAAGTCGATTCCCCCGAATCTCGGCCTACAATACACTACTATTCCATTAATCTCATCATAGTATAAAAGTAGAGATTATAAGGTAAAATGTGTCATTATTTAGTTAGCATAATCTCATTACTTAGTTACTATATTTCCATGGTTTGATTAAGCAACAACATATAACAAGAACAAATTCTAATAAGTTGGTTATAAATTAGTTTATCACACTCACTACCCAATTTAGTACAGTAGAAGTGAACTACACAGTGACTTGGCACCCCTATGATTAGTTCTTTCATGCCCAAGATGCAGTGTACAGCCCTTTCTATCCCCTTTTAATATCTGATATGCTCATTTTATTTAATAGCCCAACCACATAGTTAAGTTCATATAACTTAATCAATTCAACTCCAATATCTACAACCTTCGGCTCTTCTCTTTCTCATTTTTTTTTAGCAAGCTATCCAATTTCCCCTTTTCCTTTGTCTACAATTATCTGTCAAAAATTATAAACAAAATCCAACAGCAGCAAACCGCTACGACCTGCACCGGTCATCTCGCAATCTAACGCTGCTGCTATTGGCTTTCCTTTCTCAATAAAGAATCGAGACCCATTTTATACAGATTTATTTAAGAAAAATTGAAAATCATTCACATCCCTTGCTATTCTTCTAAGATGGTTCCTACTCCCGTTTTCCTTTTAATTATAAGAGGTATACCAGAGATTTTATCTTACTCTTATCAGTAGTTCATGTTTAACTCCTACGATTCTTATATATTATGGAATCAAGCAAATCTCAATGGTGAATCTAGAGTTGGAATATACTGTATAAATTTCTAGAGCATACGAATTCCTGTGAAGCATAAAGGTACAGAGATGAGAATCTACTACCTGAAGAAACGCGATATATTCTCTGAGAGGAACTTGGTATGATTTTTAGGTGTGAAAAGTGAGAGGGATTTAGGTGAGAAGAGTAAAGTTTTGATAAAAAGAGTTCTGTGAAAATAGGGATGGGAATCACCCGGTGGTGACAGATAGTAATTATTTTTGAAACGTGGCTAACAAAGAGAATATACGTGAAAATCTTAATTTACTTGATGTATCCATTTATTCGAAACTAATAAAATATATACAATTTCTCTAATTTGATCCATATTGATCGACTTTTATATTAATGGGATATAAAAATAAATCTAACAATCTACTTTAATTCTTTTATTTGGTCTCTTTAATATACATTTAATTGCACTATAACAGACTAAGACCACAACAAATTCTATAAAGAAAAATATTTAATTATTGGAGGTAAAAAAAATCGACATTAGAAATCTATATCCATTCTTAATATCGGGCCAAATATTTCAATATTCAATTTATTTATTTGGGTTGTTACAAGTACTGACTTGAGCGTCGGAGTGTCTTCCCGGAGGGACCCTCCCTGCTCCTCTGGTTCTGTTTTGCAGGATTACGGTGTATAGTTGGAAATCATAAAGGCTGTTTCAAGGTAGCATCGCGACGACATAAAAGAAGCATCAGTTTTCATTCCAGTTCAATGTTCCCTGATATGTATTTCTATAATAATTCTCTCACCTTGTTGATGCATAAATAATCCAATCTATGAACTGGCGCCGTCTGTGAGAAATATTTGACTAAGGCATAGATTTCTTCTTAAAAATGCTTTGAATGTTGATTCGGTCTTTATGCGAAAAAAAATGAAAAAAGATATATAAATCTTTGTATAGCTGATATGGTGTTGTTTCCTCTGTTAATTTATCTGCTTGATTATGATGAGGAATTTGTCCGAAGTATGAATGAAAATGTTTCAATTTCTCTTCTGCCTTATGTAGGATCTATGATAAAAAAAAAAAAACAAGAAAAGAGGATTTAAGCAAATTCTAATTCCAGAAAAAGGAATTCAATCAAAGTAAATATAATTCTCTTAAACTCTCTTATTTTATTCAGTGAATATCCGTCATTTTCCTACTAGGCATCGGTTTAGGCATATTCAATGGATCTTCATACAAAAAATCTTAAGGAAAGAGTTGCATATATAATGTGTGTTGATATTTCTTTTTCTTATAAAAAACAGACTATTAAAGAGCTGTAATAGAAGGTCCTCCATATCTCAGAGGAATCTCGAGAAAAGGAGAGAACCTGCAATTAATATTCTCGTAGAGTAGAAATACATCACCTACACATATGTGCTATAAAACCTGAGAGATTTTTGTTGACGAAAAAGCAAGATAAGCTAACGGTAAGCCCTGGCAAAAGATCCAGGCAAAAAAACGCTATCTTCACGCTTCAACAAAAAATCCTCAGAATTATTTAAGGGAAATGGTCAGAAAAGTCCCAACAAGTTGACCCGAAGCTCCCTATCCTCCCATAAGAGGAAAAGCCCTAATTTAACATTAGGCACTAATCAAACAAATTCTGCGTATATCTTTGCAGATTTTCCTTAGAAATGGATCAACACTCCAGCATAGCCCAGATGATGGGGTCATCTGCTGAAGGATAGGCAAACACGCCTCATCCTACCCCTGGTTCCAGTACTAATCCCGGGGCCCTATCCATGCCCCAGGGAAGCAATGTAGGAGAATCTGGCTTCTCCACATTGATGTTACAATAGATGAAAACGATGATCGATGGAGCTCTGGAAGGAGCCCTGGAAAAGAGGTTAGCTACCATTGGGGCTGGTACTATCTCAGATCCCATTAATCCATCCTCATTCCCCGAGACTAGAGGAAGTCATGAAAAGGCGAAAGGCAAATATGTATCTAGATCACAAGATCCTAAAGTCCTTAAGGACGTCATTACCAAGTTACCCCAGATCCAAGAGGATGGGCAGTTTACAGAATATGGGTCCTCTGATGACGAGGTGCGGGAAACAGGCCCCGTTCAGGAGATGACTCTTACAGACATATCCAAAAGCAGATCCGAGATCAAATGAAGGTCATAGCCAAAGAGCTGGAGGAGCCCCGTAAGGCACACCAAGCATCTGAAAAAGAAACGTGGAAGAATTTGTCCCTCCGACAAAAGAGACAATGGGCACATTTGTGGCTCGCACGGGCAGGGAAAGCAGATTTGAATATGGTCCTGACTATGTTAATGAGAATAGCCCTTTCTCAGCGGATATTCAAACTGACCCTATTCCCAAGAATTTCAAATCAGTTTCTTGTGAATACAAGGGGCAGGGAGATCCCGAAGAGCACCTCATAAAATTTGAGAGTTTGTGCTTATTGCATCAGTATTCTAAGGGAGTCAAATGTAGGGTGTTCTTGACCTCTCTGCACGGCAATGGTTTCAACAATTGCCTAGGGACTCAGTCCATTCATTCAAAGACTTAAGAGAGATCTTCTTACATCAGTTTGTGAGCTCTAAAAGATCTACTAAGAATTCATTGTATTTAACAACCATCAAGCAAGGGGCCACAGAAAGCCTGAGAGAGTATATGACCAGATTTAATGAGGTAATACTGGAAATCCCAGGTGTGGGGGATACATTAAAAATACATTCCTTTGTGGAATGATTGAGGCCAGGACACTTCTTTGCCTCATTGATGAAGAAACCCACCGAAACCTTTGATGAGCTCTTATCTCGGGTACAGAAATATATAAACATGGAAGAAGCTATGAACGCTAAACGGGCAGATGTAGCCTTCAAAAAAGATAAGAAGCCTGATGATAGAAAAAGAGGAGCTCCTGAAGGGAGAAAACTCGAGAAAAGTGAAAGATTTCAACGATCTCTCATACCACTTACCAGATCCCCAACTAATCTATTGGAAGTGGTGATCAAGAAAACGGGCATGCCACCAATGAGTGCCGTAATCCAAAAATAGCCATTGAAAAACTCATCCAAGAGGGTCAACTATTAGAGTATGTCAAAAAAGAATCTGGCCAACCCAAAAGGCGTAGAGATGAAAGGGACGACAAACTCCCACGAAAAGAAACATCAGCAGAAGTTTCAGCTAATAAAGGCATAATTTCCATGATTTACGGAAGACCCATGGCGGGGGACTCTAACAGAAGCCGCAAAGCGCACCACAGAGAAATCCAGATGCTGGAAAAACATGATGTGATGAGGATTGAAGGAGGAGTACCTCATCCTGAAATATCTTTCGGGATCGAGGATGATAGATCCCTGATTCATCCTTATGAGGATTCCCTAGTTATTACAGCAGGGATTGAATGGTATGAAGTGATAAGAGTATTCGTAGATACGGGAGCTAGGGTGAACGTAATCTTCGAAGACTGCTTTTAGGCAAATGGATTTGCACAAATCACTAGATGGGGTGGCCACAGCATTACTGGCTTTGCAAGGGGTTCAGTCATGTCATTAGGCTCAATAGAGCTGATGTTGACTCTGGGAGATGGAGATTTACAGATCTCTAGACCAACTACCTTCCTGGTAGTTAGGTAAAAATACGCTTATAACGTGATACTGGGGAGAACAGCTCTCAGTAATTTCCAAGCGGTGGTGTCAACCTACCATCTGATAATGAAATTCCCGGTGGGCAACTGGGTAGGATCTGTCGCGGGAGACCAGGTCCTATCGCGAAAGTGCTATATACAATCTGTGAAAGCCGGTGAGGCTAAGAAAAGATCTGGGGAAGAGCTGAGAGATCCTCAATGGGTAGCAGGACCTGAAGACAAAAGGATGAAGGCTGCAGATCCTATGATAGAAAACAATTCCCAAATTCAACTAGCTGAGGAGCTGTTGCTGGTAGAGTTAATGCCCAATAAAATGGGATTTACTACGCGCATTGGGACGCAGATGTCAGATGCGATAGCCAAAGCATTAATAGCATGCCTCCGAAAGAATGTGGATGTTTTTGCATTCTCGTCATCTGATTTAGTAGGGATAGACCCAGATGTCGCCTTACATAGTCTTAACGTGGACCCACAGGTCAAGCTGGTGAAGCAGAAACTTCGGCAATTCGGAGCAGAAAAAGACCAGGTCATCAAAGAAGAAATACAAAAGTTGTTGGAGGCCAAACGCATACGGGAAGTACAATTTCCAAAATGGCTATCCAACGTTGTTATGGTGCCTAAAGGCAACACCGGCACGTGGAGAATGTGCATAGACTTTAGGGATCTGAACAAGGCATGTCCTAAAGATCACTATCCCTTGCCCAGAATCGATCAGATGGTGGATTCTACATCTGGATGTGAACTATTATCCGTGATGGACGCGTACCAAGGGTATCACTAGGTGAAGATGAATCCAGATGACATTAATAAAGCGGCTTTTGGGGTCTGTGTTGGAACTTTTGGTTTCCAGAGCATGCCCTTTGGCTTAAAAAATGCTGGAGCCACATACCAGCGTATGATGGACAAGATATTCAGAAAACAAATTGGAAGGAATATGGAGATTTATGTCGATGACACACTAGTAAAAAGCTTGAAAGCTGAAGATCATATCAAGGATCTGGAGGAAGCCTTTATTGTGGCTTGATTTTATCATTTAAAACTGAATCCTGCCAAATGTGCCTTCGGGGTGCAGTCACGAAAATTCTTGGGATACGTGGTAACTCCTAGAGGAATCGAGGTAAATCAAGCCAAAGTACAGGCTGTGTTGGAGATGGTTCCTCTCAAAAACATCAAGGAAATACAGAAACTCAATGGCAGAATCACAGCCTTAAGCCGGTTCATTTCCAGATCTGCTGATAAAAGTCTGCCTTTCTTTAAGGTGTTAAGGAAAGGTAGCCAGTTCGAATGGACCCAACAGTGCCAAGACACTTTTGAGGAGCTCAAAAAGCATTTGGTCTCTCTCCCATTACTCACAAAACCAGCACCAAAAGAGATCTTATATCTCTATTTTACAGTAGGAGAGGAATCATTGAGTTCGGTGCTTATTAAGGAAGATGGATCTTCCCAGATCCCAATTTACTACGTAAGTAAAATGATTCAGGGACCAGAAACAAGATATGCCGACATAGAAAAGGCTGCATTGGCAGTGATGGTCACCGCTCGAAGGTTACGACCTTATTTCTTATCCCATAAGGTCGTAGTGAGAACCAATATCCCGCTCAAGCAGGTATTGGGAAAACCAGACCTATCTGGGCGAATGGTGAAATGGGCTATTGAGCTCAGTGAATATGATGTAGAATTTGAGCCCAGAACCGCTCTAAAGGCCAAAGCCTTAGCTGATTTTGTGCAAGAAACAACTCCAGGTGATGAGATAGAAGAAAAGGTATGGAGAACCTATGTGGATGGATCTGTTACCAAAGAGGGATCTGGAGCTGGAATATACATCATAGATCCCGACAACAAAAAACATCGGTTCGCCATCAAATGCAATTTTGTGGCATCAAATAATGAAGCTGAATATGAAGCCCTTATCAGATCCCTGCATATCTTATTGAGCATGGATGCTAAGAGAGTGGAAATCTACTCTGATTCCCAACTGGTGACCATCAGTTATTAGGAATATGCGAGAGGAAAGAAGAAAGGATGATAACCTATGCTTCTGTGGCCGAAGCTTTGCTGGCCAAATTTTCTAAAGCGGAGATTATCCAGATCCCCAGGGAAAAGAATGAAGAGGTAGATAAACTCGCCAGGATCGCAAGTGCCATTGAAGGCACCTGGGATGGAGATCTGACTGTACTACAAGCGGAAGTCAGATCTGGCCTAATAGAAGTTAGCGCAATACAAGAAATTAAAGACTGGAGAGTACCTATCGTCCAGGTCCTGAAAGCCGTGAAACAAGATGAAACCAACATTGATTGGCGTAAAAAGATGATCAAAGCCAAATTTTCTTGCTGGAAGGGTTCCTGTACAGGAGATCCTTCACGCATCCCTACCTCAGATGCTTATCTGAGCCAGAAGGGGAATACTTATTGAGAGAGATATACGAAGGTACCGCGGGTGCTCATACGGGATTCAAGGATCTGACAAGAAAGGTCTTAAGGGCCGGATTCTTTTGGCCCAGGATTAAAAAAGATGCCAAAAAATTGGTAAAAAAATATGAGCATTGCCAAAAAGTGGCATATTGATTCATAGACCTGCAGAGGAAATGGGAACCATATCTTTCCCTTACCCCTTTGATAAGTGGGGGATTGATATTGCGGGAAAGTTCCCTACAGCCCCTGGAGGAAGGGTTTTCTTGATTGTCACCATTGACTACTTCTCTAAATGGGTAGAGGCCGAAGTTGTAGTCAAGATCACAGAGCAAGCCATGAAGAAATTCATCTGGAAAAACATATGCTGCCGTTTTGGTGTTCCCAGGGTTTTGATCTCCGATAATGGAACCCAATTCACAGGTTCATCAATACAAGCATGGTGCCAAGAAATGGGAATCCAGCAACGCTTCGCGGCAGTAGCCCACCCGCAAGCTAACGAATAGGTTGAAGTTACAAACAGAACTATCGTATCTGGTATTAAAGCCAGATTACGAAAAGCTAAAGGGAGCTGGGCAGATGAGCTGCACTAGCCCCAGAACGGCTACAGGAGAGTCTCCCTTCAACCTGGTATATGGATCGACGGCTGTGATGCCAGCGGAAGTGGAATCAAAATTACATCGAATTTTAAATTATGATGAATACCAGAACTTAGGGTTACTCAGGGAGAATCTAGACCTGATTAAAGAACACAGAGCAGAAGCTCAGAACAGGGTTGAACGATACAAACAACAGATGCGGAATGCCTATAACAAGAAAGTCCAAATACGGCAATTCGAAAAAGGGGACCTGGTGCTTAAAAGGGCGGATGCTCTCAAGCCTACAGGAAAACTGGACCCTAATTGGGAAGGACCATACGTCGTCTCTAAAGTGCTCAGAGGAGGAACATATGAACTCAAAGATGCAGAAGGAAGGGACTTGCTCAGACCCTGAAAAATCAACAATCTGAAGAAATATTACGTTTAAGGCATTACAATAGGGTGGTAAATTTGAAAAAAGGGAAGGTATGTAAAAACCAGCCCATTATCTATTATGGTTGAAGTTCATGAAATAGAATCTTCTCTTTTTTATCATCTTTAAGAAATAAATTATAATTCATTCGTATTCTTATAATTCACTTGGGGGGGAGTAGGGGTATACCCCCTACTATCCATCTACTCCTAGAGCAAGTATCTATTTACGAAAATTGATTCAAAATTTTCAAAAGTATTTTCAAAAGAAAACAAAACATGGGGAAATGAAATAAAAAGGCATGTAGCAACCAAACATCATACGTAATCCATAGAAATTATACACGATAAAAAAAAAAGGAAAAGAGTACTAGTGGAGCCAATCCCACTGACATGGCACGTCTGCATCATTGAGATAAAAAGAGGGCCTACTCTTGCAACTTATCCTCGCCATCTGGAGTTTGCTCGTGCAGATCCAGGTCGACGCTAGGTGCCAAAATACCTGATGAGTCGACGACCTGAGGAGGAACCTCGATTGAAGAAGTGGTTGTCCCTGTTGTGCCCGCGAAAGTGCCCACCATAATTTCCTCGAGAAGA
Source organism: Mentha longifolia (assembly GCA_001642375.2). NCBI lineage: Eukaryota > Viridiplantae > Streptophyta > Magnoliopsida > Lamiales > Lamiaceae > Mentha > Mentha longifolia. The sequence continues at coordinate 10,463,774 of CM038120.1, read as the reverse complement.
TTGACTCCTTGCTCTACCCCTGAAAAATCTTCCCGAGTAGGAGCCTCAACCGCCTGGTCTGAAAAGAGGTGATCCGCGGGATCTGATGGGTGAGGAGGGGACTGAAGCATCTGTGAGGGAGAGGGGGATGAATTCTGCTGGTCTGGCACCTGATCCATCTTCTGGCTTGATGTCTGGGTCGTCTCCTGGGCCATCATTGGGCTTGATATGATCCTCGTCGGGTAACAAGTATCCGACAAGAATTCTACGCCCATGACCTCATCTAGCACCAGATCTGAACGGATAGGATGGAATATCCCAAAACCTCTGATTCTAACCCAAGAAATGATATAGGTCAATATCTCGCCTATACCCCAACGTGGAGTTGAAACAGCAACTCGGGGACGATGAATGACACACGAACGAGGGATGGTTTACTCGCCGATACATCGGGATGGAATACTCCAATACCTTTGAATCTAACCCTAAAAGTGATATAGGTCGGTATGTCGCCTATACCCCATGTCGCCTATACCCCAACGAGATAGTCGACTCAACAACACGGGAGCGATGAATGACGCCACAAACGGGGTGGATAACCGTTTGATAAGTCGATAACGAACTTCACGGATAAAAATCCGTAGGTTCGATGAGAACCCAAAGGGAGTTAAAACTCACATGTTTATTAATCAAAAGGATCTGCCAATTCGTTCAATACAAGGCCTTATTTATAGGCAAAAAATAAATCCTAACCCTAACTTGAAAAGAAAGCAAAAACCTAGAAGGAAACCAATTCTAAAAGGAAACAGATAAACTAGGAAACTAGATAAGATAAAATCTATTCTATAAGGAAACAAATCCCTTACTCAAATATGGAGAATAAACCTAATAAAAACTCTTTAATTAAGCCCAAATCTTAACAAATTTCGTGGGCCTCATATTACACAAAAATAAGAACAATTCTTCATTCGACAGCCCATCCAGAATACGCCAAACAACTTCAGACAGATATTTAGACCTATAAACGATCTTTTTTGGTCTGATCACCTCTAATACGACTTGTAGATCTTTGAAAGAGCTTTCGAACAACATCTTGTGGGTCACGAGATGACGTCTGGAACTCCAGATATAGCCATTTTCTCGAGACTGCGCACTTGTTGAAAGTTGACGGATTTTTCTCGAAACGACGAACCATGGATTGCATCAGGGCTGGACATCTGGGTCATCATCTGATCCGTTGGAGGAGCTTGAGCTGGGGAACAGAGCTGAAGAGCTGGGTCCGATCCCCCAGAGGTCCCACCGAGCTCTAAGGTTACGCTGCTGTTCAAGAGCCCATTCAATGTGATTCCGCGCTGGGACCGAAGAAAAGACACTTCCTCTGATGCCTGTATAGCCTTGATCTCTTGCAACGAATCTCTCGTCTGCAAAAGACGGGCGTATAAGTTAGAATTTTTAAATCATCGGAGGAGGTGAGACAGGGAAGAGGAGATTCCTTACCCGTCGCCTATAATAAAAAGAAGTCCATGAGAAGGACAAAGTGGATGAAGGCTCGCAGCCCACAAACAATAAAATAAAGCTTTATCATAATATTTTTTACGAATACTTACCATTTTGAAGGCCTCCTCCAGGAGCCCATACATCCCAGCCTGAGGAGGGAGAAGATAGAAGGGAATCTCTTCCCAAGCGGGCAGAATATTTTCATGTTCCTCAGGCCTATATAGTATCTCGGCTGCAAATCGCAAACCCCGCATATACCAAGGGTTGCGGGCATTAAAATGGGAATCCAGTTCCAGAGTTGGGGTTTCTTTCTCCAGTAGGTCCAGGATCTTATCAATATCCAGATCTTTCATCCTGTCTCTTAAGCCCAGTTGAGTAAGAGCCTACTCTGTAATCGCCCCAACCCAGAAAGCCAAGGGAACGCTCATCCTCTCCCAAAAGTCCTCTGAATGAAGGAAATCTTCTGGGAGATCCCGCACCAAGGCTTGGAGGAAAGCCTGACCGTAGGGCGTCATCAGCAGGTAAGATCTGCAACGGTGTGCCCCTACCGCGGACCCAGTAACGAGCCCCTTTTGCAGGCACGCTTCAGTACCCTTCTTGGTTGCGTTGTCACAAGCTCGCTCCAAAGCATCTTTATGACTCGCAGATGTCTGAGCTAGATCTGCCTTGGCCTTATCGCAAGATCTTTGGAGATCTTCAGCACGCGTCTTTTGATTAGCCAGATCTCTCTCTAGCTACTGAAAATAAAGCTCCCGTTCTTGGGCAAGCCTCTATCGTTCTGCCTCCCGCTGCTTCAGTTCTGCCAGCTCCCACTCTAGATGTGCCGCTCAGTCATTTAAAGCCTTAACTTCGGCCGCATGCTCTTCACTGCGAGCCGCCCTCAACCGCATCACCTCTGCCTGCAGATGCTCGTTGGAGGAATATATGCCTGACATATCCCCCTTCATGGGGTCATAGGCTAATGCTCGAAGAGAGAGCATGGATCTGAAGGCTACGGCCTGAACACAATAATAATAATAAGTAAATAAATAATATATGAACAGACAACAGAACATCTTTGAAATTAAAACTCTTTTTAATACCTTAATCTCATGAACAGAGGCTTGTCGGACAAGCTCTACAGAAGTCAATCTGTTCAGATGCCTCCAATCTTCAGCATGGGGGATGTTGTCCAAAACATTGGAGGCAATACCTCCATCGATGCCCCGAACTATGCCAGGAAAGCTTACGCTAACTCTGGGAACGTTATAGGAAGCAGTGGGGACATCCAGACCCTTGATGCGCAAAGCATGAAGCATAGCTAGTGTGGCTTCAGAAGCAGGGCTTTCCACCATGGCTGGTTCTGGAGGCTTAGCCACCGTATAAGGATTGGCAGTAGCATACCTGGCCAAGGAAGGTACTGTACTACCTCGGATGCTGATCGCCCCTCACTTTAGGGGTGAGGGAGATGCAATGATAATCAATGTGTATAATCAAGTCGAATCCACAGGGAATGCAATGATGAATGAGTTTCAAGTAGTAATCCAATTATCTAACTACTATCCAAGCTTACAATTGTCATGTTTTTGTGTTTTTGATTAGCTAATGAGAAATATAAAGTAAGTAACAAACTAGAGAACAACTAATAACAAGAATTAACAACAATAGTAGAAAGCTTGGTTCCAAATATAATCCGATAATCACTAGAGGCCTAGGTTTTAGGATTTGTTAGGATTAGCCATTTTAATCTAATTCATATGGGAGTTCTATATATAGTAAATATCAATTCTTCTCTCAAAGCAATCAATATCAGTGGATTAACCTATGACATCTATCTCCGCTAGGTCTCAAGATGCATAAATTAACTCCAAATAGCTCAATTAATTATCTAGAAGCTCCTACTAGCAAGAATTACTAATATGGTGTGATTTGATTCCAAGTGTTATGAACTAAAGCCTCCTAAGCATTTAACCAAACACCTTGTATGCACTCAATGATGGCCAATCAATCATGCAATAAAATCAAGCCCCAAATCACAAGACATATGAATTAGAAGGTAAATCCAACAACAAAACCCAAAAACCTAGTGATCTAGATCATATCTTCATATATTGGAACCAAAGGAAATTTAGCTAGACATAATTGAAGAATTAAACCATAGAAAGTAAATAAAATCATGCTTAAAAGATAGAGAATACAATAAGGAAGAAGAATATGGTCTTGAATCTTGAATCCACAAAGTATAGCTCCAACAATCTTCAAATTACTAAAGTAGAAAGAGGGAAAATATATTTAGGGTTCTAAGAATATTAAAGTATGCAAAAGATTTCCAAATGGGGTGAATTTTGGGGTTAAATAAATCACAAATCGAGTTTGGGTCGAATCGGGGTGAAACGGGACGAACCGGGGTGAGTTTGGACGAGCCGAACTCGCCCCTTAAGTGCACTTCTCGCCGAACCGGCAGTCTGTGGGAAGGGGAACCGGCGGTCTGTGGGAAGGGGAACCGGCGGTTTGATGTTGGTTCCCGGCGGTTTGACAAACCGCCGGCCAACCCGCCGGTTTTCCTTCTCTTGCGTAACTTCACTGTTTTCGCTCGTTCTCTCTCGTTCGAACTCCGATTCTCGATCCGCTTTTTGCTATGGCTTCCTAACGAGCTCCTCTTCGTCATGGAATGATTAATTTGGCCAAATAATTTCTCCATTATTCCTGCAAAAAGCATAAAGAGACTCGAGAGAACGAGGAAAACATAAATGAAATCAAACTAGTGAAACCCTAACTATAGAACTTGAAATTCCAAATTTTAAACACAAGTTTCACTCTAATAGAGCTCGATTCTTCCTCATTTCTGGCCCTCGATCTTTAGCTACTTGAATGCTCTTTTAAATTCTTACAAAATTGGATCGAAATCGGGAAAAAAATGAGAAAAATATAAAGTATGTTACAAGTTAAGAAACCCTAGCATTTCTACCCTTTAAGCACATGAATCGAGACTTAAACACACTCAACATGTATATAAAATACGTGTTAATCAGATGCCCTAGAGCAGATTTGGTAATTGGATATATATATATTTTTTTTAAATTTAGTAATTAATTCTCAGTGGCATGTTCATTAATTTCCCTTCCATATAAAGGCCTAACAACTCACCAAGTCTAACATGATACAGTAAATACCGAACTTTATACTCCGTATTAAATTATATAAAGTAAAACTCTATCAATTAAATAGTCGGCCCAACTATATTCAATAAACCATGACTAAAAGCAAGTATGGATTGATGGCAAATAGCAAATTCAAGACTTTCCACTTCTAAATGGTGCCTATAAATATGCAAAATTCATTCTTCTTGCTTATAAGATCGAGTAACTAAGCCCTTAATTTTTTAACCAACAGAAATTTAAAAAAAAAAAAAAATGAAGATTATAGTTGCTTTCTTGTTGATGTTGATTGCAACAAGCAATGCTACTTTTCTAGATAATTTCGAATGCATACCCATTCCTTCTTCTCTCCGTCGTTTCTTATGGTTTTCTTGTCCCATATTTTGCCCAGTTTCGTCACAGCTGCTGCTGCATCCGCCTCCGTCGGAAGTCGTTGTTGTTGATCCGCCGCCGCCGGCAGTTTAATAAGTGGGGATCGATGTTGGATTTATGAAATTAAACTATATTATTAAGTTTGAATATAATTTAGCTTTTTTTTCTTTCTTTTTTTTTTTGTTTTTAACGAATAAGCCCTCGGCTGTAGGGTCTTCTCTTTGATGTGCTGTTGTCTTTTTCTTTCTTTTATACAACTCCAGAAGGTCTCAGAATCTGTAACTTTGGGAGAATGTTGTGCTAATAAGGTGTCACGTTTTTTGCTTTATTATACAATAGATAAATTTGAAATGTCTTGGATCTCGCTGCTAATCTTACTATTTTAATATAATTTATATTACAATGAATCATGATTAATATTATATTTATACCTAATTTGAATTTATTAACCATATTTAACAAATAATACTAAAATTAATTTTAAAAAAATGTATGAATCCTATTTGGATTAATGAATCTTAATAAATAATTGTAAAATTAGTCTAAATAGTAATGCATTAGAACTATAAAAATATGATATAAAAAATTGATATTGAAATATCTCGATTGAGATATAAAATTGAAATAAGGGATCTCATTTGCTTTGTTTCGGTGTCATCCTCTATTATAATTACTATAATTTTTTAATCCTTTCGTTACGTAAATTGGTGAAGAAAAAGAAGAGCTTATTATACACACCTACAAAGAAAGAAAACAAATAGATCTTTATTTAAAGGGTAATACTATCCACAACCCCCAATTTACTCCTCACAGCCCCTCTATTAAAAACAAATTAAAAATAATATTGATTTTACTAATTTATCCTTTAGCCCCAAATGAATTGATGAATAAACTACAAGTGCAAAATACAACTACCATAGAAAGAGGCGAAAATTAAACTTGGAAAGAGTAGAATCGTACAACCCCCAAATTTTCATAACTTGGCAGTTGATTTGTGCACAAGTGAACGGAGGATGTTGTTTCGTGCCCAATATGTAAGGAATCACTCTCTAGATCTCTATCTCTTTCTCTTCAATGATGAATGATGATAAGGCATACTTTTGCATGTAATGCAACAGATACTGAGAAGGAGACTGAGAGATATCAGAAGCGGTGAGTTGAAGGCCCTCAGGCTTTTCGATAGCTTCGCCAAATTCTTTCAAA